>JACEII010000045.1:248248-330824 GCA_014332785.1 Antheraea mylitta
GAGCAACACATACAAGTTTTATTCTATGTTCCAATATTAATCTTATATGTATATATAAAATAATAGAGGTATACCGTTATGCTTGCATCATACAAAAACTATTTTATAGATTGTGATATTTTTTACTTGTACTTCTTAGACATTCGGTCCTTATCTAAAAAAAAGTATTATGATATGTTCAGTAAAGATAAAACTGTTACAGTTATTATAAAAAAGTTAAATACATATTGAATACTTGCTTTATAAAGGTTGCGTTTTAAGTGCACCGTGGGGGTTGAATATTCGCCATCTTGCTCTTTTTTCTCGTTTTGGTTAGGTTAGGTTAAAAATGCGAAAAAAGGATAACGCGAACTTGTCTCGGACGAGCGTGGTGCATTTAGTACGAAACCTTTTTAAAGCAAGTATTTAATACGTATTTAACTGATTTGTAATAACACCGTAGGAAACTATGCTTTTTATAAATACTACGCGTTTACTTGAGTGTATTTTCTAGCTGGTGGTGGTGGTTGAGGTCGAAGTCTAAGATTTTTTTTTAAATTTTCAGAGTAGAACAACAACCGCTTGCCAGTTTCTTTATATAATCTTCTAAAGTTATGTAAAATAGGGATTAATTTGCTTAGTATTATAAATAAGAAATTAACTGACAGTGCAATTCTACGAAACTTATATATTTAAGTTGCAATTTTGTATTAATCTATGAAAAATAAAATAGTTTGACACAACATGGAACAGGAACACAGGTAAAGTTTCCTAATTGTTATGTCGTCATTAGCTGAGTCGCCCGCAGCGCTCGCTCTTGCAATAAAGTAAGCTTCACGTGTTTTTTTGGTACTCCCTTAAATTAAATTTTATTCCCTAAGGATAACATTGAAAAATATCCCGCGGTCATTTCCACGTTAATTGGTTCACCTGCACATATTTACACAGCCACGAGTTCACATATATAGTTTCGTTTAGTATTAAATTTTAATATTTCTTATTTCTTTTTATTTTATAATATTATTGGTAATTGTTAATGGTTATTCTTTAAATGCTTACGTAAAGTGTTTCAATTATTAAAATAGGGATAATACAAGCAATTGAAGTACTAAAGTGAAAAACTGGTTAAGTCACATTTGCAAAACTTTACAGGAGAGACAATTTAAATTTTGAAAGCATTTTATGGTGGACTTGAACAGTTTTTTTTCTAAACGTTTTCGCAAAGAGATCAATACAATACATTAGAATACATACACTTGAATACATTAGAACGAATGAAGGAAATTTTATTTGGTATGTGTATTTGGAATTGTTTTTTTGTATAAAATATGCCTAACAATAATAACCGACGTGGTCAAGTCTAAATACGTGACGTCACGCCTTATCTCATACCTTTAAACGAGTTATTCTTGTATATTGTTGTATTGTTATATATTCAGGATCTCGGGAACGGCGTCAGCAATTTCCTTGAAACATAGTATGTTGGTGGTTTCGGGAACGGTAAAGCGATCTAGCTAGGTTTAATTCATGGAAACTTTTTTATCTGAGTTTTCAGGCAATGAAAAAATACAGCTAGAATATAAAGGTAAATTTCACCGCCGCTGTCAAAACAAAAATAACCTAGATGGAAATCGGCTGCTTCAAATATCCGTCTAATACCAGTTCGAATTCGAGTGACAGCAAAAGAGATATCTTTTTTTTTGGAAAAAGATGCTAAATTTGTGAGGTAACCTTGACAGTTTATTTTTATTACAAAAATAATTTTATTGTTATAATTATAAGAGAGATATCTATTATTTTTTTTATACGAAATGCTAATTTTGTGCGGCAAATTGCAAATTGTAAGGCAATATTTTTAAAAACAACCGAGCTTGTCTAATATGCTAGGCGGTCATCCAGGTACTTCGCTATTAAAGAAGAATTACAACAATAAAAAAATGGGAAACAACGCGTTTTACACTTATTTCAGAAAGTCATAATATGAAATTAATATTTTATGGTCATAAACTACAAAAAATCCGTAAAAAAAAAAGAATTCAGTCAGTTTTTCCCCTTTAGCCCTTCGTATAATAAATTCGTGTTTTATTGTAATTTATAATGATGATAAAATTAGATATTAAAATGTAATGCATTATTTCTTGGCAGTGGATAATAAATTATTGAACACTAATTTTTCTACTGTTAGTTATACGTTGTTCGTTATCATTGGTTACAATGAGAACAGTCGGCCGGTGTTATCACAATGTGTGAGCCAGAAACCATTATGCAACAACCAGCAAATGTGAAAAGGATAGCATCTTACCTCACACGCACTTAAAATCGCAATACGAATATTATTTTATTGTCATAAATTTCAATCTATACTAATATTATAAAGCTGAAGAGTTTGTTTGTTCGTTTGGTTGAACGCGCTAATCTCAAGAACTACCGGTCCGATTTGAAAGTTTCTTTTAGTGTTAGATAGCTCATTTATCGAGGATGGCTATAGGCTACATATCATCACGTTAAAACCAATAGGAGCTGAGCACTGATGAGGAATGTCTCAAAATCGGGCTATTTTGGAAGCTTCCGCTGCGTGTTAATGTCAGTATTATATGCGTTGCTATGTTAACGCGATTATATTCTATCGCAAATACTTTCATGGTTTATTTTGTGTTCCTATTCAAACGTTTCTTATACGTTAGTTTTGTTTATAATTTTTAATTATACGTGCTACATTTATATCGCAAACATTTCTAAAGTCTATTTTGTGTTGCTATTCAAAAACTTTAGTAATAATAATATTCGTCCAATAAGACAGTCGAAGGAATGAACCCATACTACCAATTCTGAAGTTGTCAATATAGGCAGTTTTCTTCTGTGTCCAAGTTAATGTAAAGGTATAAGCGCCAAATGCTCTATATAATATTTCATAAATTTTTATCTTTTTAATTTTCAAGACCACAAAATTCATGCTCCATGATATTATTTTTTCATTCATTTCAATTATGCACAATAAACGAACCATATTACATAAAACGTCACCAATGTAACGCAATATAGAGACAAGTAACACAAGATTATGAATAAAATATAAAATCCATTACATGACAGACTGAAATTCCGCCAAAAACTTTATTCTACGTTAGTTTTGTTCCCAATTTTTGATTTAAGATATATTACGTATTATAAAAGTAAAGTAAGTGTATATTATATTAAAATAAATACTTTTTGGTGAATAAATATATATGTGATGCTACAAATATCAACAATTATTTTTTTTTTTACAATTAACAATTGTTTCGGGTAATCTCCGAAACGAATAGGTCCTATTTGAACAGTTTTTTTTTCTTAGAAATGACTACGCTTTTGATCTAGCAAGGTCTTAACAGCTTCACGGGACTACAAGTAATATTTGAACGGGAACTTTATGGGCAAATAAGTAACTAATTAGCTGTTTTACTTTAAGCTAGTGGGTTCAGCAGACGTTGCCCGCCCTGATAATAAGACAAACTATACCTAAACCTTGCCCAAGAATCATCATTAGTGAAAACGACATGAAGATGCGTTCTGTAGTTTTTGATCTTATCGCGAACAGACATATAGACAGACGTGAAACAGGACTTTGTTTTACACTATATAGTGTACTATGTAGTGAACTGTTATCCGTGCATTGGTCTGTGTGAAATTAATCAAAAATATGTTGTTCACTGCAAACATGCGCGTGTGACGTGCGCTGTACTGGACTCCAAGAATAAATATAATTGAAAGTCATATGTGTACATGTGATTTAAATTATAGCAAGGTATAATAATATCTTAATTATATCGACACTATGGACATATTCTATCTGTATAGTAAAATATTTAACACATATTGTTTGATAACGTTTAGCTTAATGTTTTCATCACTTTCTTATATAGTGTAAGTGAGCACTGAGGGTGATATATAGCAGTTTAAAGTTATGTGGCTGATGATAAATCCCATCCCATTCGATACACTATTTGTATTCACATATATAATGTACACGTTACCTGTTACAGTAGATGATGTGCGTGTGATAGTTGCAAAATATATTTGAAAGAGTATTATTGTAATTTACACTAGATGTGTGATCACAATTTTAAATTTATTTAATATATTTAAAAAAACGCGTGTGAAGCCGCGGGTAACAGCTAGTACGATATAAAACAGCATATTGCCTGCCAACTAAATAATTGATAACAGTTTATTATAATAAATGGCCTAATTCATTATTGATATACTGATTACCGCGTTTGGCTGTAAACAGTTTTTGTATTAGTCGTGACTTCTTAGTACTCTACCTTTATCTTTAAAGGCCCAGTCAAATAAGAACTGCCAAGTGAAGTGAAAACTCAAAACAAATGAGTAAATGTGTACTTTTTTGAATATTGAAATCAGTTGTAGTCTAAATTATTTAAATATCATTATTGTAATTTGAAATTTTTAACATAAGACTGGATTTCTTTTCTATCGGCACATAGATAAGTATATAGATTTTATATACAGTTTATTAATTAAAACTATATTGGAATGCACAAATTTAATATAAAATATCAGCATTAAATGTACACAGGACACTACGCGTCGCTATTCTAACGTAATATACTTATCTCGAACATATGGAGGTCATTGGCGACGCCTACGTACAATTTTTTCCTCCACCAAATATATTTATTTTTAAATCGCGTTCAAGAATTTTCACTTAAAAAGTATCTTGAAATTTCTTACAAAGTAAGTATATATTGCATACACTGTATAAAATTTATATAAACTATGATTGTACTGTAGGTAAAAGTTTTACTGACAAACGGCAGGTATTAAATTAAAGCAGAGATGAGCCTCCATACGATAGCGGCACTGTTTACACCTGCGCCACTTCACAATGTAATATCCGGTCCAGTTTTATGTTGTTTCTACACGGGAGACCTAAGCAAACTCGACTCGCTGCCGGATTAATCCAATTAGACGTATCCATTCTACAGTTCATCCTTAGTATCAGCTTAGCGTCGCATTTACTGAATTATTTGTAAACAACGAGAGAACGTCTTTCAAAAAATTCCGGGTTTCATTAGTGAAATTACAGAAAATACCAAATGTCCAACGTCTTTTCGGGAGACGAATCGTCTGTTTGACTTTGTGACAAAGTGTTTCAGTTGCTTTGTTAAGAAATAATATTGTAATTGAAGAGGCTTTAGGTAGATTTTATTGCCTATCGATACTTGTTTGTAGTAGAATTTAATAACGTCTTATTGCAAAACAAATAAAAATTTAAAGTGCTCTAAATTTTGTGATAAAAATAAAAACATTTTTAAATTTAATCTAAATCTTTAGATAGACTTTACGATCGACATAGAAGCCAAAATAATCTTTTTACAATTTTTGTTTATCTGTCCTTGTGAACACGTATCACTAAGAAAGTACTGAACCAATTTTAATGAAACTTGACACAGTTATAACTAATATTATAAAGTTACTTCTAGGATACTTTTTGTCCCATATAACGCAAGAAATACTCCAAGATAACGAACGGCAGTCAAAACTTTTTGTTTAATGAGATTCTTGACGAACTTTGGTAAATTATCTCTTCACTGTATCAGACAAATTAGCTAAAAATTTAAGCTATATTTCATCTCCTTATGCTTCTTTTTTACATTACCGCCAATATACGTAGGTCTGTTTTTATCTTTACTGAATCCGGTAGGTGATGCTGCGAACGGATTCTAGGCTTATTTTAAAAGATTTCTCACATACCGTTTGGGTATATGTTTGAGTGAGTCCCTTGATAGTCTGGTTTCACAATCGGAAATGGAAGATGTCGCTGCAATCGAGTTTTGGTTTATTAAAATTCTTTGCGTTTAAAAATACAATTGAAACCGTCGATAACCCATTTGGTGCAGACGAAGTTGCACAGGTCAAGTAGTATACTATAAAGCGTATAGACATAAAATAGTTTTACTTTTATATATAATACAGGATTTTTTTCAAGATGACCAGAAATTAATAAAAGCAGAAAAGTACAATTAATGATCATATAATATTTCAAATTCAATGGTGTATTTTCCATTCTTATCACGTGACGTTGGAGGGCTGATAGTGTTAAAAATATACTAAATAGTTTTGATTGTAAATATTACTTTATTTATCGTATTTTATATATAACAAATATACAACATTTTATGATCATCATTAAGAATAGTGTAAATATTGGAATATACCAGAAGAATATTAAAGCTATTATAAAAGTAACGCAATCAAATTAAATTCACCAAAAGGAGATCCTTGAGAAGAAGCTCAAGAATAATCTATTATGACAAGATCCACATTGTCTGCGAAACTTCATAGGATCTAACATCCAAATTTCTTTGGTTATTGTTATTATTGAAGAGCTTCACGACTTAATAATTTTATATTGTTTTAAGTTTTAAGGCTTCGGTATATTATCTATTGTTTGAACTATTTATAGGACGTACCTCGACATCGACGCCCGGAAGTGGGAATTTTCTCCGCGGCTCATGGTCACGTGGCACGTGTCTGAAGAACTCTTTGCCATCTTTATACCACTTGACGGAGTAAAGCACGTCAGCAGGTCCCAGCTGCCACCGGCAAGACAGTTCCGCACGGGTCCCTAGCGGCACGTGTGCGGGCACTCGCAGTTCCAATAGCTCGAGACTTGTGACTACATACTCTGCGAATTAATGACAACTATGAATTCTTTGACTGTAGATTATGATTTAATTATACCTTATTATTTTCAACCATTTCAGCTTTGTGTAATTTCGAGCTAGTATTAAATAGTACGATTCGTTTTGTAGGTGGTAGAGCCACGCTATGCAATAACAGCTCGTTTGGGGTAGTACCACGCGACCCACAGAAAAGAGACGTGAAGTAACAGTGATTGCATTGTTGCGTTTCGTTCGGTCAGTGAGAGCGCCGGAGACCCACTTCCCTCCCTCTCCCTTTCCCACCAACACAGGCTGGCAACACACTTGCGACTCTTTGGTGTTGCTAATGTCTATGGACGGTGGTAATCACTTAACATCAGGTGACCCACATTTTCGTTTGCCTCCTATGACTGCACTATGCCTGATGGTAAGCACAGTGTAATCCAAAAAGAACGGCGACTGCCGAGAGATACGCCATCCTTCGTCAGACGCCGCTGTTATGCCGGCCTACGTAAACGCCTCTTCACGTTACGCTTGAAGGCCCGCATATTATAGGAAGGAGAGAGCACACTAGCCGGGAGATTGTCCCACAGCTTCAAGGTACGGCAAAGATAGGATGTTGCGAACTTTTTAGTTAGTACCCAGATAGAGTTTACTCTAAAACTGCACGTCCTACTAACTATAACTAAACCATTTTCACTTCAAAATATCAGAGTATATAAATTTATACTTGATCTCCTTTGCAAAGGTAATCAAATTTTATTGTATAAAATGAGATCATATGTCCAATATTCAATAGACTCAATAGGGGATTATAATTCACATTTTATTACGACTAAAAGCTATAATGTATGAAGTTCATAAAAATGTATTAAAAAGGGGTATTATATATATGGTACGTTTATAACATATGCGTAATACCCCTTTTCTCATACATTTTATGATCATCATATATTATTGCTTTTAGTCATATTAAAAAAATTAATAACAAGAACATAAAGATTTTATTGAAGAAAACAGAATTTAAAGTTATTTATTACACAAAAAAATCAGCCAAACTATTCTTTTATTCTTTGAAGTATTTATTTTAATGATTAAAATAAAAAAGCGAATAAAAGAAAAGGCGATAACACTACATATGTAGTAAACCTAAAGAAAATTGTATTCCATATAAGCATGTTCCACATAATATTAGAAATTTCGACAACAACGCCTGTTGGAATTCGCCTCCAATTTACACGCTAGCGTTTTCAATAAAACGTTCTACATACGTGTTGTGGTAAGTAGGTAAGTAGGTGTATTTTTATTTGGCTGTAGGTAGCGTGTTATGAAGGCAAAAATCCATTAAACGCCACGTCAAATAATTTCCCATGTGACGCTCGCTCGCGGCCCGTAAAAGAGCACTATTGCCCTCGCCCAGCGGTGGATAATATTACTTTACGACCCGCGGGGCGGAGCTCAAATGTAAGTAAATTGGTGAATAAAGACAACGAGCGTACAAACAGTTATAGCTTGTGTAAGTATTAAGTTTACACTTTATAATTTAATCTATGACTAAACACGTATTTTTTCTTTGTACTAATTATTTTCGTTTCCTTTTTAATTACATTAAATAGTTTTTGGCGGGATTTTAGTCTGTCATGTAGTGGATTTTATATTTTATTTATAATCTTGCGTTATTTGACTCTATATTTTGTAAATTTGGTGGTTTTTAACGTAATATAGTTAGTTTATTGTGCATAAGTGAATTGAATGGAAAATAATACCACAGAGCATGAAATTCTGAGATGCCAGAAAAACTCCCTAGAAGGTTCTAACAAGGGATCCACCATCTTGTTAGAATATCAATTCACACGACGCTTAATATTGAAATGATCGTACGAAGCTTGTAATATTATTGACTACGTGAAAATGGCAATAATTATCTGAAAGATTGATTGCCATAAATAAAATTAAAAAAAATTACATTAAAATATGTACGTATATGCTATAGGCTAGCAAATCAATTTTGAATGATACATAATTTCTGTCAGGTAATAAAGTTTTTTTTTATTCTTATATTATACCAATTTCGGAATGATATTTCTTATGTACAAAATGTCATTACATCGGTTGAGAATAAACAAAAAAAATTAGAAAAAAAAATATTGTCATAAAAAATATAATAATAAAAAAACTTGAGAGGTGTCAAGGGACACCCGGATGGAACGAAGTTCCTTTCGATTAATTAGTGAAGGAATTGTAGTAATTTTTTTTTTTTTTTTAAGTTATAATATTTTTTTTTAATTATTAACAAATATAATGTTATATAAACTTAATCAGTAGGCTCAATTTTCGTAATAATTGGCTTGTGGTAACTGAAGTAGGAAACATATGTTTGGGATCACTATTATTATTATTTTTTATTATTTATTATTAAAAAAAACCTGTATACACGCAACAAAAATAATCTTCGCGACACCATACTGTTCAATGCGAAATAGAAATGAAAATATCTGGCTTGCTTTCTATAAGAGAGAGAGAGAGAGAGAGACAGACAGAGAAACATGCGACGCCGCACAGCTTACAATAGCTTACTATATCAAAAAGTGTCGTGACAACTTTTCGTAAGAATTTTTTCGTCTAGCCCCCTTTCACAACGCGCGATAAGGAACTTCGTTCCAATATTTATATTAAGATTTCTAAAAGCAATTCTGTCATTGACAATAACTGTACCTTATCAAGTCATCATCATCATGATTACCCTTATCCCACTTAAGTAGGGTCGGCACAACATGTTTTCTTTTTCCATTCTCTCCTATCAAATGTCATCTCAGTATTCACACCTTTTGCGCACATATCATTTTTCACACAATCCATGCACATCTTTTTCGGACTTCCTCTACTCGTGTATCCATCCACCATACTCAACACTTTTCTAGTTATATGGTTTTCATCGCTCCTCATGACATGCCATGCTAACCTATTACTCCTCAGCTTCTCTGTCATTGGTGCTACTTTCAAACTTCTTTCAACTGTACCTTATCAACTGAGGAATACGATTAGTTTTCCGTGCACAAATTTCATAGAAGATTGATCAAACACTTTTTGAGTTCAACAATAATATGCAAATAAAGAAATAAACTGACTGACGAACTAATAAAAAAAAATATAGTATGAGTTTAAATAAAAATGGCTCTTAATAGTTGCTCCGTGCATTTGGTGTATCATAAACTTTAACCTTCAGAGGGGTTGAGACTAGACTCACTTGTAAAACGGAAATGGTTTTGAGTGACGTGTCACCGCCGAGTGTCGTAGTGTCGCATCGTGTCGAAAGCAGGGGCGGCGAGCTTTACCATTGAGGACTTTCAGAGATAGTGCACGTACTGCACGATGAAACTCGTACATGCAATGATATTATGACTAAAAGGGTGTAGATACGTTACCTGTATGATATTTCAACAAAACAAATGGCAAGATAACGCACACACACTTAAAGTAACATTTTAACGCCACACTATCTTAGCTATAATGTGGAAATAAGATGGCATATTGTCAATATCGGTCGTGAAAAAGAAATAGTTATATGTTGCTTATATACGTGCAGATTGACGGGTCTAGATCACGGTTGCTAGCTAACCAGGATTTAACAAGGCTCTGTCGAAGCGCTTATAATGTATCTGAAGCTTTTTATTTATAATATCATTGCGTACATGTCATGTCCCATTGTTAAAAAAATACTGATAACGAAACTTATATAAAATTAAACTAATTGAAATTAATAATGTTATACTTGTTTATAATTACACTAGGCTTCGTTCCTTGTTTTGTTCGTCTTAATGTAAACTTAATGTATCTGTTAGGAACAATGCTATTTTCGGGATAAAATATACCCATGTCCTATTTCGTACTTCTGACAATATGGATGAAAATTTTCATGATCTGTTGGGTATTTCAGATGTGAAAACGCAACACACAAACAAATTTACTTGCGTATTTATAATATTAGAGGATTCAACACTTAGTTACATTTCAATACGAGCTGAATTTAATTGTAGCCGTTCGTAACATTTTACATTATTTTTGAAGATTTTTATATTTTGTACGTGTAAATCATGAAGATTATATAAAAAAAAACTTATGAGCCACTCCCCTCGCCCCCTTCTCCCTTATTACTCCCTTCCAAACACCGTCTGGCAACGTACTTGCGACTCCTCTAATGTTGTTAATGCCTATGAACGGCGGTGAACACTTAATATCAGGTGACCGGACGAACAGATCGTTTGACTTCTGTGACATAAAAAAATTTAGCACAATTTGAACTTCGTTCTCGGTGTATAAAAACTGGAAACCTCAAAGAAGCAAAACATGTTATATATGAACGAATAAAATTGGATACAGCTCATTTTGTGACATATAATGACGAATTCAGATGCTCAATAACAAGATTTATCACTGAATCTGATTTAATACCTTTGTTGTTGGTGATCCACAACATTTCATGTTCCACAAATATTGTGGATCACCAACACCTTTAAACGAGCAATTCTTGTATATTTTTATATATTCAGGATTTCAAAAACGGCGAGAGCGATTTCTGTGAAACTTAGTACGTAGATGGTTTCGGGGACGATAAATCGATCTGGCTAGATTTCATTCATAGAAAACTTTTTTATATGACTTTCTAGGCAATGAAAAAATATAGCTAGAATATAAAGGTAAATTTCGCCACCGCTGTCAAAACCGAAATAGCTTAGCTGGAAATCAACTGCTCCAAAAATCCGTCTAAACTCAGTTCCAATCCAGGTGACAGTAAAAGAGATGTCTTTTTTAATATATTTTTAAAGCTAAATTTGTCATAAACCCTAAACCCTAAACCCCGTTGAGCTTGCCCAGCGTTCCCCGAACAGAATGGGAGCTAGACGCCATGTCAGCACATGATAATAAGTCGAAATAAGAACTAAGTTAAGAATAGTAGAGAGAGTCTAGCATCGCCTCTCGTAGGTTTAAGACATAGATTTAGAGGCCTAAAATCGACCAGATAATTTTAAGTATATAATCCTTTGTCTAAAATCGATAATATATTTATAAACCGTCTACAAACGACTTTTACTTTTTAAAAAAGCAATCCAAGCGCTCCCGAACTTAACTTCTAGGCTCGGTCGCCCAGGTACTTGTTATAGATACAATAACAAAAGAATGTAAAGTATTCTCAAATGCCAAACGGGCATGATTGTACTAATGGCCAAATATAAAAGCAGACGCGTTACGTTCCCTTGTGGAGAACAATCGGAATCCAATAGCTCGCTCCAATAAATCACACAGACCGACCGTTACACTGGAATAATGTAACTAGATCTATAGGAATGTCTTAGGCAGGTTCAATTGGGAGATGCGAAATTCGCCTCTACTGCCCTTAAATCTATTTTATAAACTAAAATAGATCGCTTTTTAAATTATGTAAATTCCTATAAATAAATTTCATAAAAGCATAAAATTATGCATAGTATTAATAAGTTATAGGTGGAAGTGTTGTCACGCGTTTTGTCCTACACCAAGGTTTTATACTTCTTACAAGTGCAAAAGATCAAGATTCAATTATTCTTAAATAGCCTCTGCCCGCGACTTCTTTCGCGTAGAATAGCTACTTTGGGCTAACACTAACACGCAGCGGAAGCTCTCAAGAGGAAAAAATATCCCGATTTTGAAACATTTTTCATTGGTGCTCCGCTTCTATTGGTTTTAGCGTGATGATATATAGCCTATA
This sequence comes from Antheraea mylitta, assembly GCA_014332785.1. Taxonomy (NCBI): domain Eukaryota; kingdom Metazoa; phylum Arthropoda; class Insecta; order Lepidoptera; family Saturniidae; genus Antheraea; species Antheraea mylitta. Next base: position 260,639 of record JACEII010000045.1, read on the forward strand.
ATATTCTCCGATAAATGAGCTATGTAACACTGAAATAATTTTTCAAATCGGACTGGTCATAGAGTTACGAACCTGCGATGTAAGTGTAAGCGGTTTCATAATTCTATGGAACCGGTAGTTTCTGAAATCACCCCCATCAACGTCAAAAAACTCACAAACTACCTCTTTATAATACTAGTATAGATATAGATTAGTATAGAAGTATAGATATAACGAATATATTTCGAATAATTGCACTATATTTGTCTAATTACTGTATAGTTGTAAAAGTGAAAATTTTCCTGTTAGCGTATAGATATGCTTTCGATAGTAAAAAAGTTATTGTTTTCGATTCATGCTATCAATACTGCTTTTGCTCAGAATAAAGTGAACAATATTCTACGCATATCAATTAAATTCTCTAAAATAAAAACTAAGTACATCGATTAAGCACTATTGAATCAACATTTTTATTTGTTCAAACAGTTGTTTAAAGAAAATGCTATTGTAATAATTTTTAACCGACTTCAAAAAAAAGGAGGAGGTTCTCAATTCGTCTGTTTTTTTTATGTTTGTTACCTCATAACTTTGGACTGGGTGAATCGATTTTGATGATTCTTTTTTTATTTGAAAGCTGGTGCTTCCCGTGTAGTCCCATTTTAATTCAACAATTTTAATTAACAATGTTTTCCATCAATTATACTTAAATGACCGCAGGAATTTCAGTGAAATTTGGCAAATTAGATCTTCTATAATTCGGGAATAGGTTTCATAAATCTTTAACAAAGTTTATCTGTACTAAGCCACTTATTTATTTGTTTATCCATTTATATCCAAAAAAACGTAAAGAAGTTTGGTATAGTAGTATAGTAATGTATTTTTAACCGACTTTAAAAAAGGAGGAGTTCTTCTCAATTCGTCTGTATAATTTTTTTTAATGTTTGTTACCTCATAACTTTGGACTGGGTGAACCGATTTCGATGATTCTTTTTTTATTTGAAAGTTGGTGCTTTCAATGCAAGGAATCAAAGTTTGTATTAAACAATTATTTTAAATTAATCAGTTTTATATTACTAATGTACATTTTGATACTAATATTATTATTAATTTTAACAATGAACTTTTGTGTATAATTTATCTAATTTAATTCGTTGTTACTTTTAAATGCAATAAAAATATCTTTAAATATACATTTTCACGTCTGAATGAGTAATTGAAATACTGTCAATAGAACTATATTATTAAATTATATATTTGGTATCTTTTTGCAATAAAACATAATACCGTTTGTTTATGTCCTAATAAATTACAGCCGACGTATGTAGCCACGCATTCAACTTTACCACCGATTCCGAAAAGTTGTAAAAGAGCAGTAAAATCCTTAGTATTAGGGACTATTTTTATGCGGCGTGAAATAATGACGCATAATCGCTAAAAACGCTTACGCGACGGTGGCGCCATCTGCTACATTCAGCAATTGATTCTTTTAAGGAGGATAGTTTGAAATCCACAATTTTGTGAGTTTAATTCGTACCTCATTGTACAAGGACTTACAACTTTGTTGGTCATAAAAAACTGGAGTATTTTTTTAATATTTAATCCGTCCAATTACAGATGCCAGATTGAACAATTGTTTTTTTTAAGGAGGATAGTTTGAAATCCACAATTTTGTGATTTTAATTAGTACCTCATTGTACAAGGACTTACAACTTTGTCGGTCATAAAAAACTAGAGTATTTTTTTATCATTTAATCCGTCCTATTACAAATGCGAGGAAAATCTAGACAGAAAGGAATATAATTTCAGGTCTAGAAAAATTCACAAGAAGCAGTTTTCTACTGAAAACAAAATACACCTCTGGCAGGAAGAATGCCCAAAGGAATATGTTAATAAAAGAAAAATAAACCGCTTACTCTTGTGAACCGTCAAAAACATTCATAATAAATTCATCAGAACCCATTAAGATTTTAGGCGAAAATTGAGGAAAATTGGATTTTTTAATATTAGTTTTTTTTCTGCAAAACAATGGTGTATAATACACCTTTATATAATAACTGTTGGTATATTCAGTAACGTAGCTACAAATATTGGTTTAAAATTGAGTTTAACGGTTACACGAGGGTAAAATTGTACTTTTAATTATTTTCTCATATTTATTACCAGTTTCTGCTCGCGACTTCGTCTGCATGGAATAATTAATTTTGGCTAACTAATACGCAGCGGAAGCTCTCATAAGGAAAAAAGAAACAATTTTCAAACATTCTTCATTGGCGCTCCGCACTTATTGGTCTTAGTGTGATAACATATATTAGCCTATAGCCTTCCTCGATAAATGAGTTGTTTAATACCGACACAATTTTCAAATCAGTTATTTCTGAGATTAGCGCGTTCAACCAAACAAACCCTCCAGCTTTATAAATATTCGTATAGATATTTCAAGAGAATGTCTCAATATTTGAAAAAGTTTCAGCTTTAAAAATTTTCGCCTTCATAACATCTATTCTTTAGCCTAATACAGTATGACATGTAGTGAATACTGTGACAGATATTTGAGTTAGTGAATTCTGTTCGGGCTAGCTATGGATTTAGAGATTTTTATACAAGAATTAATGATACAATGTACTGCCAATGAATAAGGTAATCGTGATTACATCCAACTTTTGATATTTTGCAGATAAGCTACATGTACGAAGTTGGCCATTCATAAATCTAAATAATTTACATAGCTTTCCCTTTGATCAACGCTTCTGGTTTGCTCTATATTCTAGTTTAATTTAGTGTATGTACCAATAAAGATAAAAGAGTCAGATAGGTGTGTAGTAACTTATTTAAATAAATATAGTAGGTACTAACGTAGTAAAGAAGTTACTAATGGATACTGAACAGAACTACCATCGAAGAATAAAGTTTCAAGTTTTATTAATAGGTATTTATTATACAATAAGCACTTCCTATATCACTCCTAATTTGCTTTGGGCAAATATTTTCAGACAAAAAGGTTGTACAGATCTATTGTTATATAGAAGAAGGAATAAGAAGATATATATATATATATATATATATATAAAATTAATATATTTCGTTTCAATGTTACTATACAACATTTCTTGTTGCTTTAGAAATATGTTTATTTAAAGTTATAATTATATTTTACTATCATGAAATTTGCCTACATATTGTTAGAGGAACAGAAGAGACATAAAAAGTATTATTCCTGGGAGAGAGGTCGAATCTCTATTACCACTAGTAAAACCAGGTAGGTGGTAGAGCCACGCTGATGCTATAACCGGTTTCAGCATGAATGGGTCGGCTCGTCTGGGGTAGTACCACCCGACCCACAGAAAACCGACGAGAAGTAACCGTGAGACCCACCTCCCTCCCTTTCCCTTCCCTCTATTTCCCTTTCCCCTTCCCCTTCCCCTCAACACAGGCTGGCAACGTACTTGCGAATCCCCTGGTGTTGCTGGTGTCTATGGACGGCGGTGATCACTTAACATTAGGTGACTCACCTGCTCGTTTGCCTCTATGACATAAAAAACCATAGGCGAAAGCTAGTCCATACTAATATTATAAATAGGTAAAGTTCGTGAGTTTGTGACGTTGTAGGGGGTAATCTCAGGAACTACTGGTCCGATTTGAACAATGTTTTCAATGTTATATTGCTCATTTATCGAGGATGATTATATATATATATATATATATATTAGTGTTAGCCACAAGTAACTATGTGTGTTAGTATTAGCCCAAAGTAACTATTTCACGCGAACGAAGTCGCGGGCAGAGGCTAGTTTACCATAAAAAAAAGAATGAAAACAATGATATACTGCATTTATTTCTAACAAAATCTTTTTTATTCTGTATACGGATGTTCCGAATAGGATTTTAATATGTTAAATGCATTAATTAGTGTGATATTCTGTCAGTATAATAAACCGTCTGTCTACCTTCTCGCTTTGTTCTACCCTTTACTCATGAAATAATATTGTGTACCAACCAGGCAAACTGTTACATAAATGCTTGTACATCACGCGATGCCAAGCGTTTACAAATTGCCGTTCAGCTAATGAATTGACAGCCCGTCTTATAACTGACTAACATAATCTGTAACGGACATACGTGAATGGCTATGACCTTAGCGTGTGGTATTGAAGCATTTAGTATATATTCTATAGCTCTATCAATGACATGTTTTATTATTATGATTATTGATATTATTTTATATCATAGGAGGCCAACGAATAAGTGCGTCACCTGATGATAAGTGATCGCCACCGTCCATAGACACCAGCAACACCAGAGGAGTCGCAAGTGTATTGCCAGCCTGTGTTGGTTGGGAATAGGGGAGGCGAAGAGGAGGGAGGGGAGGTTGGCCTCCGGCACTCTTACTGACCGAATGAAACGCAACAATGCAAGCACTATTACTTCGCGTTAGTTTTCTGTGAGATGGTGGTACTATCCCGAGCGAGCTGAACCATTCATGCTGAAACCAGTAACAGCAACAGCGTGGCTCTACCACCTACATCAGCATGGCTATACAACCTACAATGATTATGATAAATTCCATCATTTTATCATGACTATGAAGAGATAATAGAATCTAATATAGGCTAGTAGGATCGTCGATAGAATTCTGTTTGTATTTCGATATTTTTTGGACTCCATTTTTTTTTGTATTGAAGCACGACAATCATTATATATCATAGTCTATAGACGCAAGGTCTGATGAGTAGGGTGAATGACAGAGAACTTCCAACCCCAGTTCTTGCAACTTGGACACCGTCTGCTGTGCAGTATGAGGTCGTGCGTTGTCGTGCAAGAGCAGCGGAGACGAGCGATTGATCAATGCTGGTTATAGATGTGCCAGCCCCGTTTGGTGAGAAGCTGTGATGAATCACACCGGCGCTAGACCACCAAACAGTGACCATCACTTTTCTAGGGGTAAGTTTTCGTTTAGGGCATTGTTTAGGTGCTGAATCAGGATTCAAGCAACTTGCTGAGCGCTTGCGGTTATCCATTTTTCATCGCAGGTAACAATGCGGTTCAAAATTCCTTCATTTGTGTGTCTGTTGAGCAGTGAAAAGCACGTCTCGATGCGTACTTCGTGCTGGCGATCACTGAGTTCGTGGGGCACCCATTTAACAAGCTTTTTTACCTTGCCAATTTGACGCAAATGGACCAATATTGTTTTGACGCTAACGTCGAAAGCTGCTGCTAATTCAGCCGTAGATTGTGTATCATCAGCTTCCACAATCGCCTTTAATTCGTCATTGTCGACCAAAGTCCTTGGACAACCGCGAGGTTCATTTTTCTGGTCGAAATTCCCAGAACGGAAGCGAGGAAACCAATAACAGGTGGTGCGTTAGTTTGTAGTGTTAGCTCCGTAAACGTCATTGATGTTGTGTGCCGCTTGTGCCGCGTTGCTGCCATGACGGTACTCTTATTCTATAATTACTCGAATTTTTAACGTATCCGTGATGACAAAGAAGATTGAAATGCGATGAAAATGTAACTAAATGTAAAAAACTAACTGTCAATAAACAAATGACTACTTTTTTTTTTACTTTATTTTTGGCAATCAATCTTTCAGATTATTTCTGCCATTGTCGAGTAATCCATGATATTACAAGCGTCGTACGATCATTACAATATCAAGCGTCGTGTCAATCAATATTCTAACAAGATGGTGGATCTCTTGTAAGAACCCTCCAGGGAGTTTTTGTGGCACCTCAGAATTTCATGCTCCGTGGTATTATTTTCCATTCACTTCACTTATGCACAATAAACTAACCATATTACATAAAACACCACCAACTTTACACAATATAGAGTCAAGTAACACAAGATTATGAATAAAATATAAAATCCACTACATGACAGACTGAAATCCCGCCAAAAGCTCAAAATGACTACTTTTGGAAAAAGAATTCAATGTTTTTAAAATAAAATTAATTTGAAGTTAGAATTCTTAGTCAAACAAAAATTATTCTAATTTGAAATGGCCAGTACTGCAGAACGCCAATTTCATAGGTAAAAACCTCTTATTACTTACCTTGTGTGTTTCCGTTCCTTTTTCAGAAGCCTATGTCATAGCCCTGGGGCGAACTGAGCTTGGTAACTAATTCTTCAACGCTAGCATAAGCATGAAGAAGGTTCTACAAACCTTTCCTTGCTTCTCTATCCTTCACAATACTCCTTACAAATGTAAGACGAAATAAAAACGTATACTCTTAATAATTGAAAATGTAACATAAAAGATCTAGAGGTGATATCCCAAGAATCTTGAGAACACTATTCATTATTTAATAAACGACATAGCTAAGTGATATTTATGTAACTTCTGTCCCTCTCGTAAAACTCTTATTTTACGAGAGTCGCGGCTTCGCTGGCTCGAGTAAATTGTTTTTTATGTTTATAGAACTTTGATATTTATTAAATTACAATCTATAATTTTTTTCTTGGTACTCTCTACATGTTTCAGAGAGGAAATTAGGAGGGAGGTACTGGCGGGATCTTAGTCTATTTTTATTTTTGAGTATATTCTTTGTACCTTTTTACTTTTTACTAGTATTTTCCCGCGACTTATTCTACCTATTTTCAGATATATTTAAGATATCAATCGATCGTTCAGTAACTACTTGGGCACTTGCGTATGAAATGTTATTGAAATAACTTCAGTGGTTTATTCGTGAAAAGAGAACAAAGGAACAGACAGTTACTTTTTGATTTATAATATTGCTGCCTGATGCTCGCAACTTTGTCTGAGTTGTTTATTATCTTAGAAATATATTTATTATGCAGTGGAAAAACATGAAAGAATTAAATAGAAATACATTATATTTCTTACAATACACCACAATAATTTCTTATTGCACCATGTCGCATAGTTGCATCTCTCGCATTTCACACATCACTCATTTCTCAATGTTTATTTATATAAATCGTAAGTTCTTCAAACTTTATATTAAATGATATCATGATATTTCTTATACATAAGTATCTAAATAGTAAAAATAGTGGCAGACCCCTTTGTTTTTCTTTATATATAAGATTATTGGTTGGCCCCTTGTAAATAAATTTAATAGCTGCGCTCCAAATAATGAGATCTGGTCGGTACCTCATTGATTGAGTACGGAGCATGCAGACGCTATAAGGAACCTTCCTGGCTGACAAGATTATCGAAAAATAAGAAAAATTTGAATTAGAAGAAAAATGGAACGATTTTAAAATTTGATTCACCGCACCGATTTGTTTTTCCAATATAGTTTGCTTGATACCGCCGTCGATAAAGCATTGTGCTTTACACTTTAAATTTTTTTTTCTGTAATTCTTCAAAGTTATATAATAAATCATATCATCGGCACCGCGTCACCCGCTCATAGCTAGATAAGAATATAGAGACACCGCTCATCTTGCTAGAGACACCGCTGCTCTGTATAAGGTGCTGAGTGGCAGGTCAGTCCACGCTTTTATTTGGGGTTCTTGTTGTTTTATTTATTTATAGGCAAGGGCACCAACCGCTCTTTCGCCCTCTATTCTATATTTACCGCAATTTCCTGGTGGGGCTTATTTACACGGTTTCACCAGCTCCTTTAATTATTATAGCTTGCTTTATTTGAATGTATATTGTGTAATAGCATTATTGCATAAAATTACTTGGTATATTGCGCATAATTGAAGTGAATTACAAATAATACCAGGGATTTTTCTTTAATATCGTATTAAACAATAAATACAGCGGGATTGCAGAGATTTATACCGGATTGGGTTGCGACCATTGATCACATGGTGATGATAATCAATTCTTTGTAGCGGCTCTCTTTAAGACTGTCATGATTCACCAGTTAAGTCAGTCTCCATTCATCAGTCGACAGGCTAACAAATTGCTATGATAGTGACAACTGGCAACAGATTATAGACCTTTGGGTATCCGCCTTGGATTTTGAATTGCATTGAGCTTAATAACAGACACAATGTCATCTCAACATTGTCCTACTGTACAAAACATGAGTAGTAATAAATAAATAATAGCATGGTAGTACTATTTTTCTAACCCCGCTTTTTTATATCATAGGAGGTAAACGAACAGGTGGGTCTCCTGATGTTAAGTGATCACCACCGTCCATAGACACTTGCAGCATTAGGGAAGTCGCAAGTGCATTGCCAGCCTGTACGGGAGGGAGAGGAAGGGAAGACGAGAGGGGGAAGGTGAGGAGAGATGGGCTTCCGGCACTCTCACTGACCGAACGAAACGCACCAATGCTAGCGTTGTTACTTCACGTCGGTTTTCAGTGAGAAGGTGATACTACCCCGGGCGAGCCTATCCATTCATACTGAAGCTAATAATAGCTTCAGCGTGGCTCTACCACCTTATTTGACGTACGTTGATTTCTGGAAAAAACTCTCAGTAGCGGCGTTTCCGGTCCAATATATCTTGCAAACTTGCGAGAAACGGATCCACTCCTTTCTTAAGGGCCGGCAAAACATTTGTGGTTCTCATCGTATCGCGGGTGTCCATGGGCGGCGGTGATCACGTAGTATCAAGTGACCCGCATATTTACCAATTACCACTAATCGTATAAAAATGATACCAATCTCAAGTTGAAAAATCTATTGCCGATCACATGTAGATGCGTTTCGACAGTTGCACGTGAGAACCAGTCTACCTTTTAATATGTCGACCACCTTAGACTGAATCGTCATTTAATATCAAGTGAGATTGTGGCGAAACGTTAGTATAAAAAAATCGAGATTGCTCAAAAACGTCACAAGGACTGCAGACAGAAGTTAAAACTCAATGCAATAATGGTAATATGTTTTTAAACTTTAAGTTAACTACTGTGTGAATTATTTAAATTTCATAATTCATAAACATAAATTATTAACATTAGTCCGCATGCACGTCTATTAGGACTCCAACATTTTTATACCATCCTTTAATTAATTAATAAGATAATGCACAATCTCAATATTAGTTGTACACAGGCCACAGGCTATATACTACGCGTCGCTAGACTAACGCAAGCTGCGCAAACGTAATACGATCGGTCACGCTTACTAGTATGTCATGACGCGAAATTATAAATTTATCTCATGCCAAAACTCATCACTCACTCTCACAATCATCTCACTTCAAAAAGTTTTAAACCTGAAAAGGATTTTTTTTATTCAACAGATATAAATTATGAATACTGGATCAATTTTATCAATAACTGCTGTATAATATCATATTCTACTAATGAATTGACAGCCGTCTTATTAATCGATTGAGAACGTAATCCCTACAGACAGCACGAGTCATTGAAACTGGCGTGTTGCATTCAACCTTTCAGTCGGCACTAAACATTTGAAGATACGCGTCTTGTGTAGTATTACCCATTTTTATAGAGATTTGCTTTGAAATGAATATCGTTGGGATTTGGGTATAATCTTTATGGTTCATACTTATACGTTTTTTAAGAAAATTTAACAAAACATTGTTATTGTAAATGTACCAAAGTATATGTTTGATAAATGCAAAAACCCTCAAAGAATGTATCCGCGACAAATTCTGTTTACTTTTATTAACCGACGAAAAAAACGGAGGAGGTTCTCAATTCGTCGCGTATATATATTTTTTTTTATGTATGATCACGCATAACTTTTTGCAGTATAGTCTGATTTGAAAAATTCTTTTTTTATTGGAAAGGGTATACTCTGAAGATGGTCTAATTTAAATTTGGGGAAAAAAATCAACCCTAAGGGTATGAAAATCGAGAATGATTGATTATTCACGTACTGATTATATCTATGACCGCGCATAACTTTATTTATAACCTTTTGCTTGTTTTATAAATTGATAAAAAATAACAAAAAATAATACTTACACAAAACAGAAATGATTATATAAAATAGGTTAAAACAACACACAAAACAAAAGTAAATGGTGATTTAATAAAATTATTAAAAAAAAGAAAGACATCAATGATGTTGTAGACCGTTGAAGCTGTTAAGACCTTGCTAGGTCAATAGCGTAGTCAGATCGAAAAAGTCAATGATGATGACTTGAATCGATAACTTGAAACGAATCAAGGCTCCTTTACTTTTAGGTTTTGCCCGAAAACTATGAAACAATGTCATGAAAATTTCAATTGAGAGTTGTCGAATCAAATACGTTCTAATTATATATTGTGTGCGCCTTCTGTCACACTACAAGGTTAATTAATTTATGTCGAAAATTTGAAGCCAACTACTGCCATAACTTTTGCCTTTTTTCAAAGTTGATTACATTTTTCTCACTAGACTCACTAATATTAACCAAAATAAACGCGAATTGTGTGTTGTAGCCATATACCAAAAAACAAGAAGAAATATTCAATATCAATAAAATATAACGAAACTATGGAATATCATTGATAGTTATTTGTTGATATAATTGTCACTAATTAGGTAAAAACTAAAGAACTACTCCAAGAGAAACTAAACTTACTCAAGGAACTTAGTAAAGACTTTTAGATATATACTTCGCCGGAGGAAGCCGTAAGAAAAATATCAATAGTTATGTCTTGACTCGAAACGAGGTGATTCATGAAAGACCTAATATTACAGACGTAGCTGTAAAGAAATGGCTCCTTTATTAAACTTAATTCTTTTATTCAAATTTAAAAAAATAGTTTTAATGTCATATACTTGTATGCGTTTAAAAAAGATTTAATTTACCGAAAGGAATTCAGAAAACTAAATTAAAAGAAAAGGAAAACTTTATAAAAACAGTGACATTCAAATATTAGATAATTATAAAGCTCATTTTATTAATGTCTTCTATCTTTATTTCATACTTGCCTCTGCCCGCGACTTCGTTCGCGTGGAATAGTTCCTTTGATCTAACGCTAAAACGCAGCGGAAGCTCTCAAGGAAAAAAACCCAGATTTTGAAACATTTCTCATTGGTGCTCCGCTCCTATTAGTCTTAGCGTGATTATATATAACCTATAATCATTCTCGATAAATGAGCTATATGACACTAAAATAGTTTTTCAAATTGGACCAGTAGTTCCTGAGATTACCCCCTACAACGTCACAAACTCAAAAACTTAACCTCTTTATAATAACAGTATAGATTATATCATAATATATTAATCGACATTATAATATGCGTGCATAATTATTGTTTTCATTAATAACATTCATACCGTGAATATTATAACATTATGCGATAAACGAATTCATAGCTGTCAGACCAATTAAGTTGATTGAATTTATGACTCGAATTATATGTACAAATAATACAGTAATAATATTTTTACAAGAATACAATAAACAGCATGCAACAAAGTCGTGATTTTGTCTGTCCGTGCCAGCATGTATCCGTATATTCTCTGAAATTATCTAGTGGTTTTTCATATTGTTTTTATTATGATTTAGATAATCTCCTGCAAAAGTTATGTTTATAAAAAGTAGAGAAAAGTGGTGCATAATAATCAAGCCCGAAAAATATTTTTCGGATATTGACGTTACCAACTCTGGCTTAGCCTGATATATATTTTAATTATGTTACATATTTAAGGTACATGCCAAAAATATTTTTCGGATATTTATGTTACCAACTCTGGCTTAGCCTGATTTATATTTTAATTATGTTACATATTTAAGGTACATGAAAATTTACTTTGACAGCGTATCATTTGAATGAATATCTCACAAGATCTATCATATTTTAAAATGACGCCTAAAAAAGTTGTTTGTATGTAGATACTTAGTTATAAAGTTTCTTCAACTGTAATAAACTAGATCCACATAGTTTAAATAAACATATTTATCTATAAAAGAAATCTTTCACAATTTGTTTCGAATAAACATTTTCTCGTGTAACATAACTCTCAACTCTACAAAGTACGAGAGTTAGATACATTTTAGAATATATTTTTTCATTGAGACCAGTCAAGCGAATTCTTATTCTCACAATCTAACGTCTAAACTTTAAAGAAACTGTGTCGACCCATTTGCAAAGAATTACTGTTGCGAGAGACTTACAGAAGTGTATATTGTATATAAAAAGTTGTACGCCGCGCCGTATTGCTATCATTGTTTCTTTTCATCTGGAGCCATCTGTTTTATGTTCACTACAAGTAATTACTGTATCGACATTGATACACTTCGCACATGGGCATCGTATTGAGTGCCTTTTAATCGGGACACACTTACATTGATTAGAAGCAAGCGAACAGTTTAGCAAATTTATGTTTTAACTATATTGCTATATATATAAAAGAATATTCTTTTCCTTTAAATCTTTATGTGTAAACTTCTTCACTATGACTGGGTTGTTTTCCGAACAGATTATAGTTTTAACATACATAAATGGCTTCTCGTGGTCTAACTTGAATTAAGTATTTTTAATTTTGTATTCTTCTTCTCCTAAAGGTTCGACTAATTTTGATGATATTTTCCGTAATGATTAGATCATTTGGACGGTTCCTGATAATAATGACGCTGTTGTCGAGATTCACAACTTATTAAATATTCAGACAAAATTCAATGCGTATTAATCAATAATTCAATAAAAATAACAAAAGCTAGGGTAGTATAATTTCAATTTAATGAGTATAATAAATACGGTAATTTCCCCGATTAGGCCTCCCACGGCAGCGGCTCAAGCCTAGGTTCGATCCCTCGGTAGGAGGTAGGGAGCCCTTGAGTGCGTTGCTTGCGCGATACGGTGACACACCCATACATCACTGCTACAACACTACACGATCACCCCCACACACGTGCACGCCTACACGCTACACATTTTGGTGGAAGGGTTATTTTTTTTCACTTTTTTTTCCCTTATCGAACTGAAAAACTCTCAATTTTTCGATAAAAATATATGGAGGAGTTGTTGAGGCGGATATGCTTGGTACACATATACGTTTCAACAACTCAAACAATTATGAATAGTTAGTTAGGTCGCGAATTTTGCATGCAACGGGCAACAGCCAAGCCGAGGTGTGCCGTGCACCCTTGAGCAGGTTGCCAATATAAAATCGGCTGAGTGCCTTAAGCGCTCGCCTTATTAGTACGGTGACGCTGTAAAGGCCAAAAAATTAAGGCCAATAGCGTAGTCAGTTCGAAAAAAACAAAAACGGTAATTTCTTAAATTTGCTCCAAATTATAATACCGCAATTTATCGTTAATAAAGGAATAAAAGTAAGAAGTGAGAAACAGTTGGCAAATTTTGTCGTGATAGTTTTAAAGTTAGGTTCGTACTTCAAGTAAAAAGAACTCGACGCATAACATTACAGGCTAACTCCAAATTATGTATTTCGCACGAGCTATATGATAGCAGATATCGTTAAATATAGGCTTTAAAATTATACGTAAGTAATAACTAAACCTTGTAAATTAACAACAGTGCTACTTTCAACTACGTAATATCAAAAACTTCCTACGAATATGAATACTTAGAAGAATACACATGTTAGTTTACGTTATATCTCGTATGTAATCTAAATTCGCTATCTAAAGACTAATTAATATTATTGATACGTATCTTAGTATGTTTATTTGTTTATTATACTTTTACGCCTTAACTATTATGCAGGAAATACTCATCCAGGAAAAAGGTACATTTTCCGAGAGATAAGTAAAATTCATAATAACGTAAGCGAAGTAAGATAACACTGGTATTGAATGATCACAGTAAACACTTTGCTCTTGATGGATACATATCTAATATCTTTCAGTGTAAGCGGCCTATATATTCTTATCACGATTGTTATATATTTCGTTTAATATACACGAATAAAACATTAACAATATTAAGCGTGGGAGTGTAATAAACGATGAAACACGGTGGATCATACTTTGGGCGCGGCCTGGGTGGGGCAATGGAATAATTGCACTTTCCAGTTACCCTCGTCAGCAAAAAATCATATTAATAACACGTATGTAATTGCATGTTTGAAATATCATTCATTTACATTATAAGCGTAACGTTCGTTATACGTTAGATATTATTTTGATGCTTTCATTTATAAAAAAGTCTGATATTTTTCTAGTGGAATCTATTATATGTTACTATCTAAAATTGATACTCATAACTTACCAACTGTTCCCGCGTCTTCATACATTTTATTACTTGTTTTTATAATTATTACTTATAATTAGTAGTCGAATGTTATTTTAAAATTTATGACTTTCCATGTATAAAATATCAACTCATGCAAATTGTCATTGTGGATTGAATTTTACGGGCGATGTGCTTAGCTTACTACTAGTGGTAAGTAATCCTAACTAATATTGTAAATGCAAATGTTAGTTGGTTGGTTTATTTTTACACTTCCATACATAAACTGCTCAACAGAACATCAAGAGATTTTAGATACACATTGTCGGGGGTACAGAAAAGGACATAAATATATTATATCCAGGAGAGAAGTTCTGTTCCCTCGATAAGTCAAATCTACATTAAAGCTAGCCAAGCTGCGGGAAAAAGATAGTATATATTATCTATAATAATATTATAAAGAGGTAAAGTTTGTTTGTGAGGTTATAGGGGGTAATATCATGAATTTTGAATTGATTTTGAAAATTTTTACCAATAAAAAACCACGTTATTGGTAAGTGTCATAGACTATGTTAACCCGAAAAATGAAAAGACCTTTTTATGGTAGTCGGATTAGCAAAGTATGTCGCAGCAAAAAACAATAGAACGAAAACGTTTCTTACGAAAGCTGCCTTAACGATGAGGGATGTATGATTGAGTTTTAGAATAAAGTTACAGAGGTTGATAATGCCTACCAAAAAGTCACCGACAGTATATATCTAACTTTTATATTTAAGTCAAAAAAAGTATTTTATAAAAAAAAAAAAATCTTTAATTGATGTTTATTGGTCATATTATCAACGACAATTATGAATCTTATCAATATGTAATGATATAATAACTGAGCCACAGCAACGCGTGGCGGGTCAGCTAGAAGTTAAATAAAGAGCATAATGATCTTTCACATGAAAAAATAATTAACCTTGAGGGATGACACAGTGATCGATCAGGTGAATGATAGATATTAGGTAATCTATCTTACTAGTTATTAGTAAAATTCAGTTTATAATAGTATAATATAACCAGACTCAAAGTTTGAACTAGCACAATAATTTAGATAGCATATTAAGATTATATGATAGTCTAAATTTGAAGACACCGTTGAATAGAAATATTTGTTGACAACTCTGACAAATAAAAAATAAACTAGTACGTAATTCTGCATACTGTATTTTCTTAAAAAATCCTTTATAAGCCTGATTTCTGGAATGTTACGAAAGTTAAAAACAAACCTCTCGAGCGAAAACTCAGTACAAACTTGTACCACCTAATTTTAAACATCGTTCCGAAGTAAATAAAAATATACCTCGGGTCAAAATGGTTTGCACTACTTTTCAATTTGATTTTAAATTACCTTCTTTCCGACTGTTTTGTACCGTTACTGGAAGTTTTATTAATATTTTAATTAAAGCATTTACAATCCACAGAAATGCTAAGAGTCCACTATACGATTGGCGAGGGTCATTGAAGTTGAGAATACATTACTTCTGCAAGGGGCTTTTGAAGCTATTCGGTTCCACAAACTATACTTTGAATAACATAATTTCTATTGTGTATATCAATTACCAGTACAATAGAGGTATTTTAACGCTATAGCAATAAATTTATTTATTTGATATTTCTTAGCTGTCTTCATCTGGAACTTTTGGTTACTGTAACGTCTGTAACAATAAAATCGTCAGAATCTATTGGTTGTGTATCTTATGAAAATAATAACAAATAGAGTAAGACCGAAACGTTAGTAACATCCTCTTTTCACCCTTATACCACCTAAGTAAGGTCGGCACAACATGTTCTCCTTTTTCACTCTCCCTTGCCTAATGTCATCCTAATACTCACACCTTTCATACATATATCATTTTTCACACAATCCATCCATAACTTTTCGGTCTTCCTTTACTCCTATATCCGTCACGTTCCTACTCATTTTTTCATCTTATTAACTGTAATTACACCACACATTCATCTTAACAATCCCATCTCTACCACATCTTTTCTCATCCGTCTCTATCGTAGCCCAGTGCTTATATTCACATGACACGATACTATAAAATTTTAGGTACACCTTCCCGTTGAATCAATGTCTATGCCACCGTCATTTTGGAGTAATGAACCGAGGTACCTAAAGTTAGAGTAGGTTGGTAAGGATACAAATAGTAACTGGAACAATAAACAATAGACACACAAGAAAACGTTAACTCGCATTAATTGTAAAGAATAAATTTAAAAACAAATTAAAATATACTACTATGATAAAACGAGAGATGTTCATAATCGGTTACACGCGTTTCACCCCTCCACAGAGCGTCCTCGGCTTGATGTCGATTTCTTCAAAGCCGTTTGACAGAAGCCAATCAGTTCCAGGCGGAAGTAGCAAAGAAATATCAAATAAATTATTTACGATGGAATTGCGTAAAGCAATGCCTTCATCAATCATGTAATAATAACATTCATAATGTAAGACTTCTGGTATTATTATTAAAATTATATTCATTTATTTATTTATATTATTTATATATGAATAAAGCAACAGTCGACAATCAAAAATAATATTACAATAGTATATATAGTATATTATAGTCTTCATAACACGTAGAAATGTATTTGCTTCAGTGTTATCTGTTTTATGTAGTAACAAACAATTTTCATCTGACATATCTATTTTACATTCCGTGGCTTGTGAAAACAAAGTCGCAATTCGGAAACCGAGACACATATGCAAGACATTCGATTCTCTTTTCTATATTTTCATTCCCTATATGACACGTAATAAATTTGTATCTAATTTCAATAACTCACAACTAGTTGCCATAAAATTGAAACTTTTCCACCCCTGTTATTCTGGACAACCTTTTCCAAGGACTCGTGCTTATTTCTTAAAATAACTTTGTGATACGAAAGTGATTTCTGGAAAATGAGAAAGGAAATGTTTATTTCTTATTTTACCTTAATTAACTTTTTTATGGTCACGTAACCGCAAAATTATATGCCTTGGATAACACTCAGCTTACTTGTTAAATATTCATAAACACAGAATTTCCATTGTCCGCTTTTTTACTTTTAAATTTTTTTCATAGGTTACATTTGATATGAAAGGATTACCAATACAGTCGAGCTTTAAAATAGACGTGCAAAATTGTAGACTTATAATTTTTATTATAACTTTTATTATATTTTATATTTTAGACTTATAAAAGGTTAGACTTATTCTATTCTTTCTAATTCGGAGTTACAACAACTAAAATAAGTAAAAATTCTTCACATAAACACAAGATCAAAGTTGATATATCTGTATAAAAATTTATAAACCAAAAAGTAAACATTGGTCATTCGAGTAATTACTATAGAATGCACACATTACTTTCTAACGATGAAAGCAAATAGGGGGAGCACGAATTGTGAAATCACATTCTAGGGTTGATATTCGACAAAATCTTTGAATTTCTAATTTCATATGTTATGTTTATAACCAATTAATGAGTTATAATTATGTTAGAAACACGTACGTTGTTCATAAGTAATTCTCAAACTGAAATAAAATAGGGTTAACTTATTATATATAGTTTTTCTGTTTAAGATTTGTGTATAAAAGTATTATTATATTCATCTGAATTAATATATATTTTATTTTAATACTTAGTAAGTAGATTAAATATTTTGATAAACATCTTAGTGCGCTGGTAGTAAGCCATATTATTAAGCACACTGTTTAATTTCCGCATATAAATGATTTTGGTGTGATAAGCATATCTGTTACCACAGTGTCTAGTGTGTTAACGATCTTTATAGTAGTTGCCCGACCCAGCTACGTGCGGGTGTATAGCAATGAATAAAGTGAGACCAAATCTTCAAATTAACGTTAATCTGTCAATTCTGTCAATATTTTAGAAAATCTCCCTACTTCACTTCTATATTGAGATTTTTGAATCCACATTTTTTATTATTCCGTAAGTTTTTGTAAACATTTCCTTTCCTACAAAATTAATTTTTCCTTACAGTTACAAATATATAAAAAAAGAATAAGCCCAATAGATTCACACGTTCGGAAGCGATATGTATATATGTATTTAACAGTTGATTTTTATTTGTAGAGATATTAGCTATTTTGTTACCATAATTAATATAAGATATACTTAGTTTTGAATTAAATAGTTGTAAGTAAGATTGTTTCCTGATATTTGATTGTAAAATTTAGACTATTTTCATGGTAAAATAGTATTTGCTTTAGACATAAACGGTGTTATTACAAAAAATATACGTATTGAATACTTGCTTTAAAATGTTTACGTTTTAAATGCACCGTGCTCGCTGAATGTTCGCCATCTTACTCTTTTGTCTTCCTTTGGTTAGGTTAGGTTAGGTTAGACCTGTGAAAATAGGATAACATAAACTGGCCTCGGCCGGGGGCGATACATTTAGTACGAAACCTTTTTAAAGCAAGCCGAACATGTCTAAATAATACATCATCATAAATTTGCTCAAACATTGGATGAGTAGAATTGTTGGTTGAACCTCGTATATCGAGTTTTCAAGCAATTAGTATTATTTAAGCATCTCGTTTTAATACACAATGTCATTATCTACTCCTAGCAAAGCAAAAGCTTCTTCTTCAAACACAGAAAACATATTTAGAGTATCATTTTTATTAGAGAAAGACAGATTGATTTCACGGGGTAATGGAAAGCTAAACATATATAATGTTCGCCAAACAGCAGTCTCAGGTTGTCCAGCTTGACTCTGCAGCTGAGTACACAATGACTAATTCCGAAATGTGATAAATCGAAATGAAGCCACTGTGTCGAGCTTACTAAATTGTACATAGTGATGGCTTCACAACCGGGTACCGATATCTTTGTATTTTTAATAATCCTCATCCTCGGTTCCTTACTACAATTATAAATACGATTATTATACGAGATATCTTGTAGGTGGTGGTAGAGCCACGCTGAAACTATTATTGGTTTCAGCATGAATGGGTCAGCTCGCCCGGGGCCGTACCACCCAACCCACAAAAACACATACGTGAAGTAGCAGTGCTTATATTATTGCGTGTCGTTCGGTCAATGAGAGCACCGGATACATACCCCCTTCACCCTCTTCCCTCTCCTCACCTCTCTCTTTCCCCCAAACATAGGTTGGCAACGCACTTGTGACTACCTTGGTGTTGCAAGTGTCTATGGACGGTGGTGATCACTTAGCATTAGGTGACCCAACTGTTCGTTTGCCTCCTATGATATTAAAAAAATACGAATGTATGTTTGTGTATTTGTTATGCTTTCACGCATTAACTATTCAACCGATCACCATCAAATTGCATACGCATTGTCAAAGGAATAGAAAAGAAGATTGGGTACACTTTATTTAGAAAAATTCTACATTAATACGTTTAAACGTATTAATGCCCTTTATGTAAGGTGGTCGTGATGTCGTTTGATATAATTGTAGACTTTTTTTTTTCTCGAATTGACTACGCCCTTAACCTAGTAAGGTCTTAACAGCTTCACCGGACTACTAATTGTAGACGCCTACCACATGGAATAAAGTTAACAAGAGTAAGCAACGTATTAAACTACTTACATAAATTATACAAAGAATTAGACCAATTTGATATTCAATCACGAGGTTTTTTTATATCAGCATATATCGCGTTTAAATTCTCTCCATCTTCCTGCAACCGACCAACACAAAATAGTAACCCCTACAAGTATTTATTTCTACAGAGATACACTTGTAAAAATAACAATAAAATAATATTAGATTTACTCGTATACTTTTAAAACTTTCAGCAATAGAATCTAATTGTGTCTTCTTCATTTTAGAGTTTCAAACAACTTACTTGCTAGTTGTTGACATTAATACTGGAACTACACATGGAGTTACAATAAATTAAAAGAAATATGTTTAAGACAGCTTCACGGGATAATTAAATACTTATAACCGGTATAGTGATATTTTATAAATCAATATAAAATATTTTTAATATTAGGTCGTCTTGATTACTGGTGTATGTCTAGTAGTAGGAATCAAAAATGGCAAAGATTACGACTCTACCTAGTCTTAAGATTTATTTAAATTATAGAGTTATGTAGACACACTCTGTGCTCATTTTCTATATTAAATCCTTCCATAGTATCGACGTTTGTCCGCTCATGAAATTTCGAATAAGTAAAAGCATCTGTGTTCTATTGTCAACGTACAAGTCAGACCTAAAATTTATCGAATGTATACTATTAAGACATACAATTAATTTCGTGCTCAAATTTTTTCATATATTAGTAACAAGAAAAATTGCCATTAATAGAATTCTTAATGGATTAAAATATTAGTGTACTTATTTAAAACACAACTCGGAATTGATATTTTTCGAAATTTTAAATTATATATTTACATCCTTTACATGATTATATATTTAGGTACGTTGGCCAGCTGAACTACCACCTCCGGCAAACTCGTGACTCTGCAAAACAAAACATGATTTGTTTTTTTTTTTTTTTTTTAAATAAATCAACATTTCACGTCACTGTTATAATATGTCATAACAGTCATCATAGCGTACCGATATTATAGGCAACACGTGGTAACGTTTTGGAATACGTCCGTGGAAGTAGGTTGGACGCTTACAATGACCTAGAGTTTTCGGTGAAGGAAAACTAGCTATTAACTCAGGCTAAGAGCTGCATATTAGAGTCAGTCCTTCTCTAGATTTAGCATGCTACAATCGTAGTCCATCCACATTTTAATATAATTTACATTGTCCTTAAACACTACAACCTAAATATAAAAAAAAAAAAACTAGTGTAGATTAGACCACATGACTGAGGTAACAATTCTTTTGCTCCATCTATGTGTATGTACGTATATATATATATATATACTAGCTGTTACCCGTAGCTTCGCACGCGTTTTTTAAATATATTAAATAAATGTAAAATTATGATTAGATGTGTAAATTACAGAAATACTCTCTCAAAAATATTTGTAAGTACGACACGCACATCACATACTGTAACAGGTAACATGTACTTTACATATGTGAATACTAACAGTGTGTCGAATGGGATGGGATTTATCATCAGCTACATACCTGAAACTTTAAACTACTATATACTATCCTCAATGCTCAGTTACACTATATTAGAAAGTATTAAAAATATTAAGCTATACATTATCGAACATGTTTAAAATCTTTTATTATATAGATATAATATGCCCATATTGTCGATATAATTAGGTTATTGATATACGTTGCTATAATTTCAATCACATATAAACATTTGACTTTCAATTATATTTATTCTTGGAATCGAGTACAGCGTACGTCTTACGCGCATGTTTACAGTGAATAACATATTTTAAATCAATTTCACACAGATGGATGCACGGGTTACAGTTCATCACTACATAGTGTAAAACAAAGTCCTCTGCCACGTTTCTCTATATGTCTGTTTGCGTTAAGATAAAAAAATCGGTTGAGTACCTTAAGCGCTCACCTTAGTAGTCCTGTGAAGCTATTAAGACCTTGGTAGGTCAATAGCGTAGTCAGTTGGAGAAAAAAAAAGATCAAAACTACATAACGCATCTTCATGCCGTTTTCACTAATATATAAAATTATTCTTGAGCAAGGGTTACCGTTCCGTACCGTACCGGAAAACCGTTCAAATAGGTCCAGCCGTTTCGGAGATTACCCGTAACAAATTAAAAAAAACAGACATATCCACAGAATTAAAAAAAATGTTGATATTTGTAGCATCACGGATATTTTTAATATAAAATACACTCACTTTACTTTTATTATACGTAATATATCACAAATCAAAAATTGGGTACAAAACTAACGAAGAATAAAGTTTTTGGGGAGTTTTTTGGCGGGATTTTAGTCTGTCATGTAGTGGATTTTATATTTTATTCATAATCTTGTCTTACTTATCTGTATATTGTGTTAAATTGGTAGAGTTTTATGTAATATGGTTCGTTTATTGTGCATAAATGAAATGAAAGATAAATAGTACCGCGAAGCATGAATTCTGTTGTCTTGAAAATTAAGAAGATAAAAATTTACGAAATATTACATAGAGGATTTGGCGCTTATACCTTTACATTATCTTGGATATAGAAAAAAACTACCTATATTAACTACTTCAGAATTGGCAGTATGGATTAATTCCTTTGACTATCTTAGTTGGTGAATATTATTACTACTAAACTTTTTGAATAGCGACACAAAATAAACTTTAGAAATGTTTGCGATATAAACGTACCACGTATAATTAAAAATTGGAAACAAAAATATCGTAGAATTAACTGTTTTAATAGGAACACAAAATAAACCATGAAAATATTTGCGAGAGATTGTTATCGCGTTACCATGGCAACGCATATAGTACTGACATTAACACGCATCGAAAGCTTCCAAAATAGCCCGATTTTGAGACATTCTTCATTAGTGCTCAGCTCCTATTGGTTTAAACGTTATGATATGTAGCCTATAGCCATCCTCGATAAATGAACTATCTAACACTAAAAGAAACTTTCAAATCAGATCTGTAGTTCTTGAGATTATCGCGTTCAACCAACCAAACAAATAAACAAACAAACAAACTCTTTAGCTTTATATATTAAGTATTGATATGTTTAATATATACATAAGTTGATATTATACAAATATTTAAGTTTATTATGGATTTTATTGATAATAAGAAACGTAACTCCTTCTCTTTCTATCTTTACTAACTTATATCTCCCTCTCAGCTCCCAGTCGTCTCGCTCGATCACACTTTTTGTAACGCTCGTGTCATCCATTTACCAGCTTACTCCCAAGGTCAAGAGTACGTAAAGAAGTTTTACTTCAATAACTATAGAAATAACGCTTAATTGAATCTTTAAGAATATGATTATTAACCAAAATTGTTCTGCAAGAAACTTAACAGCTTTTTTAAGTCGATTTAATTCGATAGTGGCAACCCTGTGTACCGTGCCGGCGAGTAAATGTGTCAATAAAGTTCTCGTTCAGCGGTCGATAAGTGTCTCGACGCAGTAAACAAGCACTTGTACGTTTTATGTGTAATTAAACGCGCCGTACACTTCGGTGGGACCCATTGGGGTTCTACTTGTTGCAAAGCCTTGTATTATACTTTTTATATAATCTACAGTATAAGATATTTTAAGTATATGTTTCTTCCATACTTTATATGACGACGTGGTCTAAGATGGTTAAACACCCCTAATCTAATGGAAACTGGCTCTCACATGTAGCTGCTGGAACACAGCAACAAGTTCTGAAGATTTTAAGCTCGAGGGTGGTATAGTGAAGTGGTGTTATAAAAGTCACATTTGATCACGATGTTTTCTTCACCAAACTCCGATTTAGTTGCAACGTTTCAAGCTACGTCCATCGACGTTGTGTCCGAACTCGCTATCAATTGAACTCATCGTAGCTTCTATTTAAATATTTTAAATAAACAGCTTTGAAATGTTCTATGTCATTATATATATACTAGCTGTTCCCGTAACTTCGTCCGCGTGGAATAGTTATTATGGACTAATGCTAACACGCAGCGAAAGCTTTCATAAGGAAAAACACGATTTTGAAACATTCTTCATCGGTGTTTCTCGCCTATTGGTCTTGGCATGATGATATCCTACAGCCTTTTTTGATAAATGAATTATGTAACAGTGAAAGAATTGTTCAAATTGGAGTAGTTCCTAAGATTAACTCGTTCAACCAAACAAACAAACAAACTCATCAGCTTCATATATTAGTATTATAGTAATATAGATTACAGATGATTTGTGACCCACGAATGCTGTTGAAAACTGAAGAAAAAAGTGTATAAAAGTAATATAAGACCAGTTGCGTTATATAGATCCGAGTGCTGGGCTACAAAAAAGATGTATGAGAGATTAGATTAATAATGAATATGAGAATAGATAGATGATTAGATTAAGAATGGATATATCAATGGATGATTGAAAATAGTACCAATAATAGACAAGTTAAGGAGTAATAGGTTAACATGGTAACGGGGATATTTTGAGTAGAGATAAAAGTAAAGTAACTAAACAAGTTTTGATTACAGAGGTGGACGAAGATAAGAGTAAAGGAAGACCAAAAAAATAATGGACGAATTGAGCGAACAATGATATGTGTATAAAGGGTGTGAATACTGGGATAACTTCCGACAGGGGAAAGTGGAAAAGGTTAACATTTTGTACCGATCCTACTTAAGAGAGATAAGGGTAAGGAGATTATAGATAAAAAATTAACATTAGCTTACCATTATAATTCAAAACGAATATCATATTCTTTCTTTCTTTTTTTTTATTGTATCACTGCAATATGACTGCACTATGCCGGATGGTAAACACAGTGCAATCCAAAAATAATAGCAACCACTGATTGACACACTATCCATCGCCGGTGGCCACTATCATGGCGGCCTGCAAAAAGCTGGATAAGCACAGGCTGATCCCGAAACGCGACCCGCACAAGCGAATTACTATTACGGGCTTTTTCGCCATATGCATGGTGGTTGCGACCCAGTCAGGCTGTAAAACCCTACCACCCCGCTTTCGCCATTGGCTCGTCCGTTATTTAGTAGGGTGCACCACGTGCAGGTGAGGTTGGCTTGGGTGTCTCAAGTCTTATGATGTTATTTGACACCCCTTACACCCCAATGACACCCATTACACCCCAAGCTCTGTGTAAACTCAAAATTCAATATATTTACATATGATAGTATGCGTGCATTTCATTGTCTAGTCTCTTCATTTCATTACTGGCTATGTAAATAGTAAGGCACAACTATCTTTCCATAACGGCTTCTATCTATTTTAAATCTTTGTTAAATTTATAATATTACAATTCAAAGAGACGCAGAATATCTACAAATGTTAGATTCGTATCACATGGTATCATCAAACGGTTATCCTTTCACACACATTGATAAAGTTTTAGCGCGTTTGAATGGCAATGGCTGACATTATCGTAAAAGTCGAAACTTTGTGTTGAAATAGCTCCAGCGAAACATAAGGGGTTCACGTACAATTGCTAAACTTTCTAATATACTAGGATATACGTTCCTATTGTTCCTATAATATGTCATAAAAATGTCGTACGGAATAAACCGTATTTCAAGTTTCGACGGTCGAAGTTGCCGCGTTACATGTGGATACACAAATTAAGGAGCAAATTCCTTAATCCAGGAAGCCTTGATGGGGCGCGGGCTGCGTGTTGCGGGTCTTCCTTTGTATCGTGTTACTTAGAGATCAGGATACACTTTAAGTTGAATCATTATACTAACGCATGTATGTTTAAAACTTGATGGTCATGGCACAATGAACGAGGATCGTTAAGACTACCAGGGAACTTTGGAATCGGAAACTATACATTTGTTAAATTAATTTAATTACGGCCGATTCAAAGGCTTACCCGCAAAACAAACATGTAGATTTAACTTCTATATTATAATAAAACTGTAACAAGGCTAAATCTGTACATTAAATATTAAAAAAAATATATAATTGGGGTTTTTTTTTTTTTTATTGTTGCACGTCAAAGTGACTGCACTGTGCCTGATGGTAAGCACAGTACAATCCAAAAATAATAGCGACCATCGATTGACACACTGTCCATCGCCGGTCGTCACTATCATGTCGGCCTATAATAAACTGGATATGCACAGGCTGATCCCGAAACGCGACCCGCAGAAGCGAATCACTATGACGGGCTTTTTCGCCATATACATGGTGGTTGCGACCCAGTCGGGCTGTAAAACCCTACCATCCCGCTATCGCCATTGCCTCGTTCGTTATTCAGCAGGGTGTACCACGTGCAGGTGAGGTTGGCTTGGGTGTCTCAAGTCTTATGATGTTATTCGACACCCCTTACACCCCTAGACTATGTTATCGATATGGAAACCAAAAATAAACTTTTTACGATTTTTGTTTTTCTGTCTGTGCGTCTGTCTGTCTGTCCTGTGTTACACGTATCACTCTGAAAGTACTGAACCAATTTTGACAAAACGTGTTATAACTAATGTTACAAGATAACAACTAGGAAACTTTTTGTCCCAAAAAACGTAAGGAGTTCTCCAGGATAACTACTGCATGAATTTCGATCATTTGTTTTTTAGTTTTACTTCTTAGGCACTAAGTCCTTATCTAAAAAAGGAAACCACGACAGCTAGTTACAAAAAAAAAACTATTAAAGTTTTAAGGAAATACGATTTTTAAAAACACTACACTTGTAGCAATATCTGAAGTGGGACAAGGAATGTCGTATGCATATGCAGGAGATGCAACGGGTATGGATAACATTTATAAAGAAATGTTGTATAGCAAAGTATATTTTTGCTCTCGCTTTTTTTATATTTGTTATATTGTATGTGTGTTTCACTGTATGTGAAATATATTGGCCAGATAATAAACATCACAGAGAAATTCACAAGTATCATGTAGTAAGCAATACAATAAAATTACAAAGTTATATACCTAAATAACTACTCACCTTTATCGACAGAAGTATTTAACAAACGAGGCATTTAATTAGGTAAACACGTATTTAAAACTTTCAGCATTAAGTTGAATATGGGATATACTCAGCATCAAACCGAAGTAAGTTGCAATGCGGATAAAGAGATTTAACTCCAAATTTAGTTTAACAGAGCTAACTACTGTCTAAAATGTATGAATGAATCAATTTGTGTGTTTAATTTGAAACTTTGTAATTGTTACGACTCCATCCTAGTTGATTTATCGAATTCAGTATGAAGTACTAAAGCTAAATACTGTATGGGTTATCTTAACTTACTAATATTATAAATGCCTCAGTGAGTTTGTTTGTTTGTTTGCATACACAATCTTGGGGGTATAGAAAAGCGTAAATCTTCTCAGAAAAAATGTACAGTTTAACGAGCGAAGCCATGAGAAAAAGCTAGTTAAGAAATAATTAGACCTCACCTGTAGCTATAATGGCTATGGTTGTGTAAGTGTATTGGTATGTCGCAAAGATACATGATAGAAGTGAAACTTTCATTTTACGGAGAAACATTTTAACTATCCATCAATCACTTTTGAATAGCATAGTGTTCGCCATGCCGCCTGAATATAGTATACGCAACAACGACCAACGGGAAAGAAGAAAGCGAGAAAAACGTATGTCTTGCTGTTCTCCAATACCCAAAGGCAAGCACGACACTGCCGCCCACTATACCGCCACCACATTTTGTCACACAAAAAAATTGCGGATCAGAACTTGAAAGCCCTCCCATAAGAACTTTCATAACGAGGAAATTGCAGATAACTAGTCACTAAACGTCTCAAACATATGTAAAAGTCTTAAGGTGCGGGTATTTTTTATAAAACATAAATAAATACACCAGTATCTCAGTAATTTCAGATTAATAACTTCGCAAAATAAATACTATACGTGTGTAAATATCATATTTTGTATTTCGTTTGCTCAGAGAAGTCTCGTATTGGCTTTTACGCCAATTGAATCTCAAGCCATCGTTATATTTGCACCGGTTTCGAGTACTTTTTATCTTAACATCAGTCAGAACTCATTTAATTTCATCGGTCACCTCTCATGGACTCTTTAGTTATTGATATTTTTGTCTCAATGTATTTTTTATTTAATTAACTATTATTTTAGAGAAAATAAAAAGTTCTTCAATCATAAAAACCTGAATATGTTTACTTTGGTTATAACTAAAATTTATTTATATTGT
Organism: Antheraea mylitta; assembly: GCA_014332785.1. NCBI lineage: Eukaryota > Metazoa > Arthropoda > Insecta > Lepidoptera > Saturniidae > Antheraea > Antheraea mylitta. The sequence goes on from JACEII010000045.1 coordinate 288,409, forward strand.
TATCATTGGTTTGTGTATTTAAATTATATTACAATATAATTATATATATATATATATATATTTTTTTTTATAGAAGCACGACAAAGTGACTGCACTAAGCCTGATGTTAAGCATAGTACAATCCAAAAACATCGGCAACCACCGTGAGACAGATTATCCATCGCCGGTCGCCGCTGTCATGCCGGCCATAATGACGAAAGTCGCCCGGTACTGGATATGCACAGGCTGATCCCGAAACGCGACGCGCAGAAGCGAGTCACTATGACGGGCTTTTTCGCCATATGCATGGTGGTTGCAACCCAGTCAGGCTGTAAAACCCTAGCACCCCTATATTATTGTTTCGAATTTAAATAAATACTGGACCGTCGCCACAATGGTTTGAGTTTTACGATGAAAGAAAACATTATGATGAAACTATATTATCGTGATAGGGCATTTCCAATGGCCATCTTATTAGCTTTTTATGGCTATTTATAGCTTGTAGCGATGGACTATAACGTCATCTACCAATTTTAAGGCAGCACCTTGTTAAGCGGGCATTGCGCCTGCATAATTACAACCATTAGGATCTAGATATGTTGTCGAGCATTTATAAGCGGCTACTGCACTACTTAATTAGAACCAATCCTCCGACCAATTAAGCATGGCTCTATCTTAGGTCACATCTAAATCCAGATGAAATTGTAATCAAATTTTATATAAAATTAAAATTCATCTTTAATCAATTATTTCAAGGTGTACTCTTATTTTTATTCTTGAAACGGTATTATGCAGGCTTTAGTCCTGTATCACGGCGACCAGTACTGATCTATTGTGACCGCCCCATATTAATAAAGCACCCTGCCTAGTCCTATAGCATTTAAGAAATGCAAGACTTTTTTGGTTGGAAGCGTCTGTACCTCATCCGGGAGCAATACGTGCTTTCCCTGAATTCGGTTTCGGGCTTCAATAAATCTCATTCACACAAGAGATGTTTGGAAGTTTCATGTAATAAAATAAATTACTTAAATCTGAAAGATTTTAAATGTGCGCATCAAAACAATTAGACACAAGGAAACAAATATACAATGATTGTTTACAGTTAATGGAACAACAACAACAAAGGCTCTTACAAGCGGAGTAGCATTAAGCGGTTCTCACGTGGTCTAATTAAGTGTAACACTTAGAGTGGTGCCGGCTGAACGAGGGTGCAACTCAATTATTCGCAACTTGATGCGGGATCACGGGCGCTCGGTACTATACCGACGCGACGCCGCCACCTCGCCCACAAATCCTCCCGACGCATAGCAAAATTCCACACCGCAATTATGTGGGATACGCGACACTCAGATGGATTATGTGAAATTAAACGTGGAGCAGTAACTAAGTGAGCATAATTCACACCGCCTCGCCACCAGACAAAAGATTACCTACCTACCTAACGTTGCAGAGATAGTGCGGTGTAGGTACTCAAACTGGTGTTATATTCTAATGTACTCGACTGTGGTTTGTGTTCCCTTCTTATCTTAACCCTTTATTTACCGTGTTGGTAAATTGTATTTTAAATTTGGTCTCCAAACACTGTATAATATTAGTAGTTATGTTTTCATGTTTGTTCTCTTTCAACAAATGACACAGATACACTTTTAACTATATTTTCTTTTCTCTTCTATAATACAAATTGATTCTTATACGCAACATTAGAAATGGTGTAAAATAAATTATTTATTTGATATTAGCATTTACACCTTCGAGAAAAATTGCGGATGTTATTAGCCAAAAATAACAAATTGTACAGTTAAAAGTTTAAATCTTAATCGGCTTACTATAGTTGAATGTAAATGTTACAATATATCATTTTTACAAAAGAATTGATTTATACCTTTTTTCTATTTAACCGATGACATACAAATATTGCAGAGATGATTATTATATCCTTATACATTTTCCCAAATATTATACTAATTTAATATATAAAAATCTCGTATCACGGTGTTGGTAGTCAAACTCCTCCCAAACGGTTGGACCGAAATTTATGAAATGTTAATTGTATATTTAGTAGGTATGAGAATAGGTCGTAGAGTATATATATTATACCTCTAGGTGGTTAGGGTATCCCTATACCGATTTTTTTCTTTCAGTTTTTTTAGTATTTATCTTTTGCCTTTTTCGTTTTGCAATAAAAAAAAAACATATAACCACTAATTTGCACCTTCCTAACCCCACCCTCCCATTTTCTATTCGCGATTTTAGTATTTTTTTATAAACACTATCCAAATGATTTAACGGTTGTTCGTATTTTTAACAAAACGAGATTATTGATTTTGCTGAATAACAGATGGCGCTACATGCACCTTATCGAACTTTTTTTACATATGCCTAAGTCATTCAGACCAACTAGGTAAGTGGTTGAGTTCCTAAATTGCTTGGTTTTACAATTGGAAACGGTGGGAGTCGCTATGATCGGATTCTTGACTTTTTAAGATTTTCCGAGTTTTCAAATCAAAAATATTCAGTTTATGCCCTTATATGGCACTTATGAACGTTGAAACTATCACCGGTTCGGAAAAAACCCCAGTCATCGAGAAGAACGGGCAAGAAACTCGATTGTGTTCAACTTTTTACATATAAGTATATTTCCAATACATCATACAATCGTTTTTAGTGGATGCACAGAAAGGAGTCTATTCCAGACATCACCATCGTTAACGTATTAAACCATTCTATAATATATTTTTGAACCTCGCTTGAAGTGGCGCTTAAAATTACAGTCCGGGAAATCAGCAACATGCTTTGGGTTTTTATTGTAAAACCTAAGACTATTGTCTAGAAAACTATTACTAGTTTTGCTAAGTCTGAAACATGGGACGACCAGTTTCTAATATTTAGATTATGCCGGTCTTTTACTAAATGCAGTTTTTCAAAGCTTTTACGGACAATTATCAAGAATGTATTGGGAGTGTATAAAATTCCGGAAACTTCATTTTTTTATACTATAGGAGGCAAACGAACAGGTGGGTCACCTGATGTTAAGTGATCACCAATATCCATAGACACATTCATAGACAGGGGAGTCTCAAGTACGTTGCCAGCCTGTGTTGAGGAAGGGAAGAGGAGAGGCGAAGGTGGGGAGAGCTAGGCCTCCAGCGCTCTCACTGACCGAAAGAAACGCAACAATGCAAGCACCGTTACTTCACGTCGGTTTTCTGTAGGTAGGATAGTACTACCCCGGGCGAGCCAATCCATTCATACTGAAACCAGTAATAGCTTCAGCGTGGCTCTACCATGTACATAATTTTAATGATTCGCGAGGTCCCCTATTATATATTGCACGAACTACCCGTTTTTGCAATAAGAGTATTATGTCTACCTCACCAAATTAACATAGGTCTGGTGTTCACATCTACAGTCTATTTTTTGACCAAAATCATAGGATAACAGGGATAGGAGGGATAGGATAACATAGGATATCATATATAGCCCTGAGGAGCGGAGCTGTAGATGTAGGTCAGTAAGTTTGATAAGCGAGAATGTTAATTCGTTAAGCAGTTCAGATGGCATGGCGCGAGATATAGAGGGCCGATAGGCTAACTGATTAACGAGAACTCATCATTACCGAAATGGGTCAAACTGTGAACGCCTATGTGCATGAGATACCATGCCGCCTAACAGACTCGCGTAGTCAAGACAGCACTTAAAACTCAAGCTTTATACGGAGTTTATTTAAACAAGTCAACCAAAGATGTTGAAACACTTTAAAAAAATATAAAACCTGTGTGAAATTACTGGACTCAGGTCATAGTGAAGATTTATTACCTATCACTTTCTTCATAATAAGTTGTCATTATCATATAGCTGTTTAAAAAAAAACCTTTTTGTTATTTTATTAAATGCCTTTATAATCATTTCTAAGCGAAATTAAAACCAAACGTAATTCCACCATTTTAACAAATAAAGATTATTTGAGAAATAATTAACTTGAATGTTCCAAAAGGCAAAGTTTTATCGTGCTCTCTGAGTAATTTGAAACAAAAAATAATATTGAAAAGATTAATTCCAGTCTTCATAACTAGAATGGTACAAAGCTTAATTAGTATTAGTAATGTTTTGCGAGACAACAAAAAGATTTATTTCCTTTCAAATAAATTGAAAACGCTTAAGTTTATCTTTTTTTTATGTATAATTTTTCTTAGCAAAGGGAAAATATATATATGGCCTCAAAAACGTGGAGGAACTGACACACTCTATTCCAATGACAGAAATTAGGTCTATTCACAATAAACAAGCGGCTGCTGAAGCGAATTACCGTACGGGTAAATCAGTCATTTCTTGTTAGTGTGAAGTTACGCGAACACACTTAGTGTGAATAGTCCGGTGAAGCTGTTAAGACCTTGCTAAGTCAATAGCGTAGTCAGTTCGAAAAAACTTGTGTGAACTAGCGAGAGTGAAATATTTTGCATAGACTCTTGAGAATATCTGCATTGTAGATTATTCCCGTGACCGCGCCGGCTCTTACATTGCGGTTTTCAAAATTCAACTCAAATTCAAGATCAATGTAATATCAACGTCTTATGTAATAAAGGCTGTACCCGCCGCTTTAACCGCGTGGAACTTTATATAAAAAAAACAGTGATTAACAAAGTAATCTCAATGTATTAAATTCATTTACTTACTCTACTTTTTTCTCGTACTTAAGACGTATCATCATTAAAATAACAATAACTTTTCAGAGACCAGATGGATTTTAAGGAAACAAAAACTAAATTTTACTCGAAGATATGCTTTATTATTTTCTTGAAGAGGACTTCTCATAAACGCATTATTTTAGCAGTGAGGTGTGTGCATTCAAACAGACATACATTTCTAAAATTGATTGAAATATATTTTATTACTTATTTCTATATACATACAACGTTAGATTAACATTCTTATTATTTAGATAGCTAGTTTGTATCTTAAATATGTAATGTTATTTAAGTAGTTTGTCCCCAAATATTAAATAAATTCACCATCTTATAACACTAGTTATCAGATCACTTCACTGGATATCCAAACCAATATAATAATAATGTTTGCATTTTCGTTCCTACCTATTCAGCCGACCTTAATGAATTATTCATACACATTGTAAAGAGTACTGGACAAGTTTAATACTTTCCCTACATTTCAAAATGCTTACGTGTTAGTCCATTGAATCTGTGAAGGTCCGCCAGGCCAATAGCGTAGGCATCTCGAAAAAAAATAGGCAGGTATTGGAATAACTCTATTAAAATATAAATAAAAATAAATGTTGGAGGTAAACACGCTATACTACGCATCGCTAGTCTAAAACAAGCTGTGCAAGCGCAATTCGGTCGGTCGGTTACGTTTACTAGCATGTCAAGTCGCGAAATCATAAGTTTATATCTTACTAAAAAAATACCACTCAAAGCGTTTAAACAAGTTTTCACTTCAATAATAATAAGCCTGCGTGAAACAAAACGCACGACCGTGTGATTCACACGGATCTAGAAACACCTGTCAAAAGAGAAAAACTTTGCAGCACTTCAAAATAACATTGGCAACGGTGCGTGAGTGTTATCTTAGTAATCCTTAAAAATGCACCTTAACTGTGAGATTAAAGACAAGAAAGTGAATCAAGACAGACGACTATCCATAAGTTCAAATATCCTACTACCTCTTAAGCTAAACACCTTAAGCTAAACAGGTACATAAAGGATATTTATTCTTCATCGCAAAAAAAGTATTTTTCCGAGGAATAGGTCAAATCATCTTTAGTATTTGCGAAGCCACGGGTAAAATTTAGATAGAAATAAAATTCTAGATATAATTAGCAATATTTTTTAGAGATACTGCCTAAAGACTTTTTAAGTACTCGCTGTTTTTCAAAGGCTTATTTATTTTATTTGGTTGTTTTAAATAGATATGTGTAACACACAAGACACGTTGTTAGTTATATTCTAAATATAACTTCAGATCGCCTTATTGTCATTACGATGCTCGTTTAGATAACAGTGCTGATGGATTGCACATCTACACGAGACACGAAAACTTCGTCACGCGGACGCCATTTTGTAACATACGTTTTGTAACGTATATGTTCACGGAATAATTATTAAATTCTCTATGTAAATGCCTCTCGGTTTACAAATATATTGAAAAAGAAAATGATGAGCTTATTCTTAGAAAACACATTTCTCTTAATTTTTATAAAATTATTTAAATTATTTGAGAGGGTTTTTTTTATTTAAGTTGTTTTAGTAAGGATTCACACCGTTGTAGAATAACGACGTGTCTGCCTTTGAGAATATTGTGACTATAATACATGACGTGTATTCAATTTAATTTATTGTTAAAATTTGGTTAATATTCAATTCACTTCAATATATCTTTACTCACTATTTAATAATCATCTGATTATTACTCAATGAAATACATAACTTTATCGTTTTAATTATATACATATCTAATTTATAATATAATACGTTATAATTTAGATTACTTCCCATAATAGTTCGCCTTTTCGTTTTACGAATAAAAAAACTCAATGTAAATGTTAAAAAAACGAAATCCTAAATCCATTTGCTTTTACATTCCAAATTTTAAATACAAAAATCATTTTATTACAAGTTTTAACATGAAAACATTTTAAAGGTTCACCTTAATATAGATAGAAACAAATTCTCACAACGTAAATTAAATTATATTTATATATTTCCATAAAACTTTTGATAGAAGTTTTTTATATATAATATATGCACAATAGCATCTTGAGATGTACGTATTTTCTTGATAAAAATTATAATTTGTAATGTTAAAAATAATAACATTGAGTAAATTAAATATAAGATTTTATCTCTTTTACACCAGCCTGTTAACGATGTAAAACAATTGAAAATGAATAAACAAATATATATCTATCTAAGATCACTATACCTTTCCACATTGTCCTTTTATATTATTAATTAGAGTTCCTCTTATGAATTACTTTATAAAAATCCTTTCTTAATCCCCACATATGTTATATAAGAAACTCCTGTGGTAAATTTCATGCTTCTAAATCCACCGGTTTAAGCCGTCTTAAAAATGTTATTAAGAGTAAGAAGTTTATATTAGCTATAAATATTTGATATTAAGAAAGTAATGCACAATGCAAATATTAATATCAAGTTTTTTACATCACGATAATTATTCTGTTAGTACATAGGCTATTTTAAAGATGCAGTTTGAAGGTGAAAGCTGAAAAATAACCCAGTATATATACTGTTACACGTTCACTCTTTGATCTTTATTATATGATAAAGTTAGTTCATTTTGCCCCGGTAATGAATATTAATGTTCTCGCTTAAGTCATAAAATAAACTTTATCTGGGCAGCAACGCGTCGCGGTACCTCTGCTTTGCTGCCAACCCTAGTGATAAATTTACAAAGAATAAGTCGAACTCAGTCCGTTTTCAATTACAAACGAAATTCGTAATGTGTATTTTGTAACTTCAATAATATTAATTATTTACTTGGATCCGTTAATAACAAGAATTTGTTGTTTACAATTTTCCTGGAACAGGCACCGTCTGTACACATTATGCTGATTTTATTAAATTTATACGGTGTGCAGTGACATAGAAAATTATTTTCCATAATAATATGAAGTTACTCCTTGATAATTCAAAATAATTATACATATATGTTAATAATACAACCAAGTGATGGTTATAGAAATTTTGTTATTTTCATGCGAATCTCAATTATATTATATATTAATAGAATTGAAAATCTATCATTGTAAGTTCTGCGCAGTATAGAAGACGACCGCGACACATTTTTACCGACCCTCCTGATTCAATCACATCAGCGAACGATCAGTACCAGCCTGTCTCTTCAAACAGAGCGTGTTCACGTCCACGTCCGCGTAACCACAGATCACGCCGCCATGGTCTGGGGATAAATTTCGCTCCCGCACACCAGATTAGGTCCCCCTCGGCAGTGGCTCAAGCCTAGGTCCGTTCCCTCGGCATGGAGCCCTTAAGTACGCTGCTCATGCGATATAGCGACACAAAACCTTACATCACTGCTACAACATTACGCTCATCACCTATACACACGCCTACACCCTCACACGCTGTTTTTCTTTTTCAGAGAAATAAACGACAAAGAGTTCTACCTTTATTTTTCCCTATCATATCGTAACCTATATAGTTCACAGGAAATTCTCCGACACAAAATACATATAGGAGTTGTTGAGTCACGCATGCTTGGTGCACATGCATGTTTCAATAACTCATATACGTATATCTAGATGGCTTAGCTTAGGTTAGCCAGATAGACGCTCGCCTCAGTATTTCTGTGAAGTTGTAAAGACCCTTTCCAGGTCAACAGCATTTTCATTTCGAAGAAAAACTATAAGTTGATAAAAATAATTATTACATATATAAGTATAGCGTAGTATTCTTTGAATATATTATCGCACTATTGTATGAGGTGGGTGACGTGCATTTCCATAATGCAATCACTACAAATTCTAAAACAAAATTCTCTGCCACGTCTGTCTGTCTGTTCGCGATAAACTCAAAGACTAGAAAACGGATTTTTATACGGTTGTCACCAGAAGATAAGGTGATTCATGAGGGAGGTTTAGGGATATCATTTGTCAAGGTTTCTTTATTATCAAGACTTGACAACGTCCGTCGGGCCCACTAGTCTTATTTATATAAAAACCATATAAATAAATAGGGTTTTTACACTGTGCGCGCATTACTCAAAGACTGCTAGTTAGGTTCGTTCAATATTTTTAATGTTACTTCTTAGATACTTGATCCTTATTTACAAAATAATTATCAAAATAACTTAATTTAAAGATATGGAAGTTTTAAGATACTATATTTTTAAAGTAACACTTCGTTAGACGCGACTAGGAGATAACTGGGCGACAATGCAACGGAAGTCCTTTACGGCAATATGGCGTCACGTTTTTGTACCATCCGGTTAGATAATTAAACATAACCACAAGTTTTATTAAATCATAATTATTTTAGTCGCTACTTATCATAGTAATAATCTCTTCGTACTTTTTTGTATTTATAAAAAAGAGTTGGTTAATAGTATTTCCTGTGGTATTTAAGTTCCGAGTTAGCTGATAGATGGCGCTACAGATAATGAAGCTTTAATTTAATTTGTTATTTACTTAGGTTGAAATCAGATGGCAGCACGGTCGCACGCCCATATATCCACAATTAATTCATTTGTATGATTTTTATTATTATTCAATTTATTTATTTTTGTAAAAAAATCTTGATTGATTTGTTTATAATTTATTGACAAAATCAAAAATATTTAAAAAGTTTTACTTCAATCGCATGTGCCGATTACACGCACTAATTTATTTTAAGCATCACGCGATTCTCGATGTCTTTTTTCTTGTAAAGGAGAATTGGAGCAATCTAGTACTTTTGTTTTTTTCCTCGTATACGTATAATATAGTAACTTATCAGCTAGTAAATTAACACACTCAGAACTTAATACACTATATAATATTGTAGACTGGAAAGTTACCTTGTATCTGAACTAGTAATAATAAACCGAGCTAATGTTGCGGCGGTAATACAAGTGAACAATGGCTACATATCTTCATGTACGCTTAACAAGTCGTCTCGCAAAGTTCCTCGGACGCATCATCCAGTACGGAGTAAACTTAAATTTAACTCCTAGCCCAATATAGTGAATTTTAACAATTTGCCTGCAACATTGCGAGCATACATACGGAGTGCTTATCCCCGGGGTATGATGAAAATACAATCAACGAGCGGTTTTCCATCAACCGATAAATTATTACACCTATGTGTAAAAAACGGGGTCAGAGTGTGAAATGTCGTTTTGACATGAAAATATGTTACGAAAGCTTTCTAGTGTGTTACTCGACTGCGCAAAAGGGGAGTAATGTTTCTGATTTTTCCGTGAATGACTAGTTATTTGGCACGCTTTATACATAATCTAAACGCCATATAAGTTTTACGTGAGCTATCGCTCGATTCGCTTTAATTGTGTCAGTAACATAAATTATATGTATGACGTCTGTATAAAAGGTAGGTTTTAAAATGAGCTTTTCTTTTCCTATAAATATATAACAAGCAGCCGCGGATCATGAACCGTATGTTGAGACAATTCTCAAACTATTGTAAAACCTCCACACATAATAAAATCACTAGATTTTGCGTGATATTGTAACAAATTCTCAACTGCATATTTCGTAACAACAAACCGGTACCGTAAATGACTTAATATCTGATTTTGATATAATATTGTCACACGAGACAATTCATAATATTCATAGCCCTAGCAACTACTTAATTGTTTGTTTTAGAAGTTCAGTGCAGTGACAATTTATCATGAAGTGAAGTTTACATTTGTTTGTTACTTCATAACATCATATTAAGTACATTAAAAAAGTCGAGGCAGTCATAAGGACTGCCAACAGAAATGAAAACTCAAAGCAGAGTAAACACTGTGTTATTTTTCAAATTTTTAAATCAGCTACAATCTGAATTATTTGAAATTCATAATTTGTAAATTCGAATTATTAACATCAGCCTTATTTTCTCATCTGTTGGCGCTCGGAGCAATAATAACATACATTTTTATAGAGTTTATTAATCTCTCAAAAATAAGGCGAGCTGCACAAGCTCAATACCAAATATCTATATATATTACATGTATACAGGCCGTTATGTTACGTGTCGCTAGTATGACGCAAGTGCAGTACGTCACGAGCATGTCGACGACGTCATCGCTGACAGTTGGTGACCCGAAATTAAAATAGTTTACCCAGCCAAAACTTCAAACACGCATATGACACCATCGATGTATATCATGTCTGTTACAAGCGCAGTATGTCACGAACATGTCGAGGTCATCAGTGACGCTCCTCTAGCATGCCGAGGTTAATTTTTAGCCCTATTGAATATTTTTTTATCTTTCAACGCGGCTAAAAAATTTTTCATTTCAAAAATAGCGTAAGATATAAACACTTATCATTAAATATAATGATCACTGTAATAACTTGTTGACAGCTTTATTTCCAAATACAAAACATTCTACACGAAGTACAAACGAAGTATTGAAGGCTCAGTCAACATAAATACGACATCTATTAAATAAATAAACAAGTCGTCGGCCTATCGGAGGAGTGCGGGCCAGCCAGAAGTAATCCACTTAGGATTAGCCATAAACAAGGCGAGCCATTGTCGCGACACGAGCGATCTGTTAGCGTCTAAGTGTAACTGATAAAGGGCGACAGTATTGTTCGCAGCGGGCATTAGGCTTTAATCCGGTCTTGCGAGCGTGGCTCGTTAGCTTGATTGTTCGGTGTCGGCGGGCAGATGGCCGCCCGTAATCCGACCCGGTACTGTCCTCTCCTCCTCCCGCGGAAATATGGCCTCTTTGTGTTTGTTGCATCTGCAGGTAAATTGTGCGCCGAAATTGGACCGTACATTACCCGTTCTGAATGCAGAGCGCTCGGTTCGTTTTATTATTCATGAAAACTTATTGTTATCGCAGCTTTTTCTTGTTATTTTCTGTTCATAAATCGTGTACGGTTCATTTTACATCGGATTCGGCCGGTTCGAATTACATACGCAATTTCATGAGCAGAACCTCGTTACGAGATTTTGTGGACAAACAAACGATTCCTTCTGAATAATTTTAGATTTATTATATGGTGTAACTTATGAATAATTTTAAAAGAAATATCTTTCTTCAAATATAAAAAAGTTGACTATAATTTGCATATTTAACTTTTCATTTTGATGCGTTTCGTTTACTTGTTATTGCTACTTCCCTTGTATTAATTACTTGCTTCTTCTGTGTCACTTAGACCTGAATTATTATTTATATAATTTAACTATGAGCTAGATTTGAAATTTTGAATACATCCGAAGATTCAAACTATAAAAACATGGCAAATGTACTTGTTTTACTGATCTACTGATAAATAGGTGGAGACAAAACGCCTAAGTATCTTGTTTTCGTCTGTTTCTCAACCGATTTTCTTTATATGATGAACTTTAGGGTTGTCTATACAATAGGAAATAGTTCGTTTTCTCTCCTAAAGTTGACACTAAAAGAAAAAAATATGATCAAATTACTAGACAGAAGGCGATCACTAGTCTTATTAAATTAGTCAATTTTGTATTTATTTTCAGCATATTTATCCGGAAAATTGTATGACATTTGTATGAATCCAACATTTTCTTGATATTGTCCCTTGATATAAATAAATACATGTTTTTGACTAACAAAATATACATAAACTACTAAACAAACTGCCCATTAAAAGTTCTTAATACCTACTTTTGTGTAACAAAATATTAAACCAGTAATTAAGTCGGCAGAAGGAGCTAAGCCGTTGAGCATTATGTGGTGCGTAATTGTAAAGAGAACTACGTTTGCGAAATATAGCTGCGGGTCTAAAATGGATTTGGACCCTTGAATACAATAAGAACGGCTGGGTTTTAATACAAAACCTGTTTCCACTCTGTTAATACTGATTAACTGAAAACAATAGATTTACCTATTTTTATAAAATTACTTCGTTGATAAATCTATACTCGGAACAAAAGAGTAAAGAGACGAAATCTGTACATTACTTACATTTACGACAAAATACTCTAGGGTTTTTAAAATCAATAACAAAACATATGTTCATGTTTTTTTAGAATCTTCGCCTATTTATCAGCTCGTTTCCATACATACCACACAGAAACTACTTCAACGAATACTATATAGCCGATATAGAATAACAAATAAGATATATATTATTGCATATATACATTTTGACATTTGCAAAGAATCTGTATGTATTATCCATATTTTGTAGACTGAATAGTAATGAAATAGAATTAATCAGAATTATTTTATTTTCGTTTGATTTAATTAAATATAATACAAAAATACTATTTTTTACAACAATTCATAGATGGCGCTAAATGTATGATTTTAATCGTTTTGAATAATCTATACTGTTATTATAAAGAGGTAAAGATTGTATGACGTTATGAGTTTGTGACGTTGTAGGGGGTAATCTCAGGAACTACTGATCCGATTTAAAAAAATCCATGCAGTTTTATTTAGCCAATTTATTGAGGAAAATTATCAAGCTAAGACAAATGGGAGCGGAGCAGCGAAGAAAAATGTTACAAAATCGAGATTTTCTTTCCTCTTGAGAAGTTCCGCTGCGTGTTAGCGTTAGCCCAAAGTACCTATAACTACGCGGACGAAGTGGCGGGCAGGGGCTGGTTAAAATATAGATTTAGGTAGCATAATACATGAGGAAAGTTATTTCATGATTATTTGGACTATTTCGAATTGATTTTTTACAAATTTGACCACGATACGTTTTCTGTTACTAATATGTGTAAAAATAAATTAAGGCAATAAGAGTAGTCATTATACGGTTTTTCCTATTATTACTTACTATAGTTATTAAATTACGGAGAATGTATCTGATACAAAAATAAACATAAAATTGTAGGGTAAGTATAATTGTTTAATGCGTCTCCGATTCGCTACGTCGATTGGATGAAACTTGAAATTCGCTATTGAACTATAAGGCTCTTCTTCTTAAGTTTTAATGTCTGAAATTAATTTACTTTATTATTCTTTCTATATTAAGTTACGAATATTTTTTTCTCAAAACAAACGAACTACATTGTATAGTTTTTTGGTTGAGAATAAAATGTCTGGTAGTAAATGGACAGGTATTTCTGAGATGAGATTAGTTAATGTACTGAAAACTGTCGAAGATCGTTATGCCATAACAATATATGTATCTACCATTAAAATTCTGTAGAAAAATCACTTTTATATTTGACTAAATTCACGGTTTTAATCGGTCAAATAAAAATTAGGACGTATCTATTAAAAACTGCTAACTCTTGTATTGAGGAGCAGGTACCCCGAGTGTCTCAATTTAAGCAATGACTGGACTCTAATCATAGCACCACATCGCTTTTCAAAGAATATAATCATTCACATAAGATAAGGTCAGGTTAAATCCTCAAAGTCGAATTTCTATACACCTATTTATTGTTACCTGTTTTTATACAAACAATTCCATGCAGATCGCAGTCCCAGGCATATTTAATATTTATCAGTGCAGTATATTTTTTAATTGCACAACTGTTTTTTGCAGGTTTGATGTGAAAAGTATTGTAAAATTTTAAATATACCATACTGGGTTAAACCTTACTAATGTAGTTTAGGTTAAAACGATTTTTGATTTTATTGATAAAGCAGACGAAATTGAAAACAATACAGACAAAGAGTCTGCAGAAATAAAAAAAGCCGAAACGAATAATGTATTATTTTATTATACGTATAACAGTACTATTTACCGTGCTCTATAAGTCTGGCTAAATAAAACCAATTCTAAATGAAGTAAACTTTGATACGAGCAAAACTGGATAAATCACGTACCTCAAATAAATCGTAACTCAAAGTTTTATATTTAAATATATATTTACGAATTTCAATCCATATACAAACGAATCTACGACAAGTATAGCGCAGCATAGTTCAATCACAGTCAAACAAACTGCACTGTTTATTCAGAAAGCTTGTGTAAATAGTCTTGGCAAAGCAACTCAACAGCGCATCGCTCCGATGACCGGTTGATGAAAACGGAGGCTCAATGATCCAGTTAGAGAGAACTGGCGCATCATTACCATCTCATTAACATAACCAAACATTAGTCACATGCTGGAAAGGTTTAGAGAGGCCGCTGTACTAACAGGCTTGCCACTTCATGCACAATTATTGTACTTGCCTATTGTATGGATAAACACTGTATATTTGCCGAGTAAACGTAACGGAGTACGGAACCAGATTAGCCCTTGTTTAATATTACTTTACACCGTTACCCGTCCGATACAAATTAGAGTGAGCTTAAATCATCGATATACATAATTTTGTTTGCCTATATGATTTATGTGAAAGGAAATGGTGTTATTTGGTTTATATATCCGATTCGATATGTTAATGAACGATTATAATGAGCCGTTGGAATATAAATTAAAGCACTATAAGCATACATCAGGTGAAATACATTTTTTTATTAACGTGCGGAAATCCCAAACGGATACGCCACCCTCGCGGGGGAGAAAGTTGGTTGTGTTCGATTCACACGGATTAAAACCCCACGGTGCACTCACAACCACCCTAATGGGACGACAAGGGCTCGAGCTAGCTAGCACCATGTATCAGGTGAAATACCTACCGTAGTGATGGATACATGATTTAGTCCGATGAAGCTATTAAGGCCTTGTTAGCTCAATAATGTAGTCAGTCCAAATAAATGGACACATGATTGACGCATGGATGATAATGATGAGATTAAACGCTGTATATCAGCAATCTAGTAGTTGAGAGGGATGAAAGGTTATCTATAATCACCATGTAAAAGACAGGGTAACATATATCTTCCGGGAGAAAGGTATGAGCATAATGACTACGCCAGCCCACGACGTATTAGCGATTTCAAACTCTGATAAATTCACAGTAATATATTTTCCCACATACAATAATATTACAAGAGCATTTTTTATATCATATAGGAGGCAAAGGTACAGGCGGGTCATCTGATGTTAAGTGATCACCGCCGTCCATAAACACTAGCAACACCAGGGGAGTCGCAAATGCGTTGCCAGCCTGTGTTTTGGGGGAATAAGGGTAAAGGGACGAGGAGATGAGTGGGATGGTTTAAGGAGGAAAAAAGGAGTGGGGAGGGGGGAATAGGAGGGGAGATGGACCTCCAGCGCTCTTACTGACAGAACGAAACGCAACAATACAAGCACTGTTACTTCACGTCGGTGTTTCTGTGAGAGGGTGGTACTACCCCGGGCAAGTCGACCCATTCATGCTGAAACCAGTAGTAACTTCAGCGTGGCTCTACCACCTAATAACCTAGGGGGTAATGTCTGGATCTACTAAACCGATTTTGATAATTGTTTTACTAATAGAAAGGCATGTTATTTGTAAGTATCATAGTCTATATAAACCTATTAACCCGAAAAATGAAAACACTCTTTTGTGTTAGTTAGATTAGCAAAATAAGACGGAGAAAAAACAGTCAAACGAAAACGTTTCTTACGAATGCTGCCGTAACGCTGAAAGATAGATATATGATTGAGTTCTAGAGAAAAATTATAGAGCTTGATAATGCCTACAAAGAGTGTGACAGCATATGTCTACGTTCAAGGTTTTTTTTTATTATCAGGGTGGGACAACGTCCGCCCATTGCGGATAGTATCTTCTAATACCTTTAAATGAGGAATTCTTGTATATTTTTATATTTGTATATATTCAGGATCTCGGAAACGGCTTCATCTATTTCCGTGAAACTTAGTATGTAGGTAGTTTCGGGGTCGATAAATCGATCTAGCTAGATTTGATTCATAGAAAACTATTTTAACTGAGTTTTTAGGAAATGAAAAAATATAACTAGAATATAAAGGTAAATTTAACTGCCGCGGCTAATCCAAAAACAACTCAGATGGAAATCGGTTGCTTCGAAAATCCGTGTAACCCCAGTTCGAATCCGAGTGACAGCAGAAAAGATATGTTTTTTAATATTTTTATTTGTAAAAAAATGTTAATTTTATGAGGCAAACAGTTTATTTTAATTTAAGAATGTTTTTTAAAGAACTGAGCTGGGCTCGGTCGCCCAGGTACTAGTATATTATATGTTGTATTAGAATTTTTTTTCTCGAACTGACTACGCGATTGACCTAGCAAACTCTTAACAGATTCACCGGACTACTAATGCGAGCGCTTAAGGCATTCAGCCGAATTTATTTTGGCAATCAGCTCAATGGTGCATGGCACACCTCGGCTTGGCTGTTGCATGCAAAATCGCGACCTATCTTAGCTAACCTAGCTAACTATTCATATATGTATGAGTTGTTGAAACGTATGTGTGTACCAAGCATATACGCCTAAACAACTCCTCCGTATATTTATTAACGGATTATATTAGTACATATAAACAAATACCTAAAGTAAGGAAGTTCTGTACAAACTTCAAGAGAGATGTCATTCGGAATACTTTCGTGTTGTAATATAATATTTTTAAATGTATTCAGATATAAGTAATGCATCGGATGTGATGTTATTATTCCAGCGAAGTTCGCAACGTCTTGATACCGAGTATGGAAGTGATACATATTCAGACTGCAGCGACATCTCATGTACGGTTAATCTGGAGAAAATGTATGATTTATGCATGTTTTATTGAATCTTTGAATTCACATGAGTTATAAATACATAGTAAATATGAAATTGTAAACTTTAATAAACATTATTGAGGATGTTGTATTTCAGTCAAATTTGTAAAATATATGAAAATTACGACATGCCATTTTAAAGAGTTTAATCTGAAAGTCGTCACATAAATAAACTTAGACATTTTACGGAGGACTAAGAAAATAATTACTAAAAAGTACAAGTGAATGCGTTAAAATATTTCAAATTTATTAATATATAGACTAGCTGACCCGTGCTACTTCGTCTGCACCAAATTGGTTATCACTGGTTTCAATTGTATTTTTAAACGTGAAAAAATTTAATAAAACCGGTACCCGATTGCAGCCACAACTACCGTTTCCAATTGTGAATCCAAACTATCTACGGACTCACTCAAACATATACCCAGATTATATGTGATTTCTTTTTTAATTAGCCTAGAACCCGTTCGTAGCGTCATCTACCAGGTTCAATTAAGATAAAAACTAACCTACATAAAACTAAATAAATGTCTGTACAACTTACTTTATCATAACTATCTTCACTTATATTCAAACCTTTTTATACTCATTGTATTGAAGAAAAATATATAAACACCGCGTCGAAGCGTCAACTGTCACTTGCTTGTAACTATTGTCTAAGAGTTAGAAACTGTTAGAAATGAATTTTAATATTTTTCCAATATATTTTTATAAATAATCCCTGTACCACTCGCAACATAGTGCCTATCACCTAATGGTAATTTATCTATGTTGATATGTTTCTATTGTAGATTATTCTACGTTATTACACTGAATATTTGGCATTAATTCATAATGTGTATTTGTCACACTTGATATTAGCGAAATTGCCTACATAGGCAGAGGTCATACCGGAAAGAATGAATCAAGCCAGCTTTATATATTATATTCATCCGAACTACGTCCGAGCTACCTGGCTGCCGGTAAACGTTGCGTTTATTTGTGCATATCGTACCTCTACAGTCAAAAATATTGATTTTTAAATAATTTTAGGATGTTGTTTTTTTTACTAGCTTTGAAACGTTATTAAAATGGAATTATTATTGAAAGACATTTTCAGTACTAATTTCATCTTTCAAACTAATTCAGTTATTTACTTAATATATAGACCGAATTATTGCTATAAAAATAAAATGTGTATAGAATAACTTAGCTATAGTTATAGTTTAGTACAGTACTGGCTGCACGATAAAGATAGCGATGATTGGAGCAACGTATGTTATTGACGCATATATCTAAGATGGCGTCAGTCCTAAGTCATATATTTACGTTTATCGTTGTTTCATTCCACGCCCGCGTAAACACAGGTCACGCCGCCGTGGTCTGGGGGTAAATTTCGCTCCCGTACACCAGATTAGGCCCCCCTCGGCAGCAGCAGCAGCTCAGGTCTAGGTCCGTTTCCTTGGCGTGAAGCCCTTGAGTGCACTGCCCACGCGATACAGTGACAAAAAATCTTACATCACTGCAACAACATTACATATATCAACCCCACACACGTGCACGCATCCACGCTTACACATGAAAGTGGAAGGGTTTTGTTTCTTTCCCTTATCTAACTGAAATAGTTTAGAAAATTATCTGACACGAAATATATATAGGAGTTGTTGAGGTTTGTATGCTTGGTACACATATATGTTCCAACAACTCATATATGAATGAATAGTTAGCTTAGGTCAGCTCAGATAGGTCGCGATTTTGCATGCAACAGGCAACAGCCAAGCCGAGGTGTGCCGTGCACCCTTGAGCTAGTTGTCAAATAAAATCGGCTGAGTGTCCTAAGCGCTCGCCTTAGTAGTCCGGTGAAGCTGTTAAGACCTTGCTGGGTCAATAGCGTAGTCATTTCGAGAAAAAAAAAGAAAAGTTGTTTCATTATATATGGTAAAATTTTAATATCAATAATCTATACTAATATTATAAAGAGGTAAAGTTTGTGAGTTTGTGACGTTGTGACGTTGTGACGTTGTGACGTTGTAGGGGTAATCTCAGGAACTACTGGTCCGATTTGAATAATTCTTTCAGTGGTATATAGCTCATTCATCGAGAATAGATATAGGATATATATCATCACGCTAAGATCAATAGGAGCGGAGTACAGATGAAAAATGTTTCAAAATCGGGATGTTTTTTCTTTTTGAGAACTGCTGCGTGTTAGTGTTAGGGTTAGTATATCTATTCCACGCGAACGAAGTCGCGGGCAGAGGCTAGTGTTTAATAAAATGAAATTTGTTCTTTACTATGGAAAAAAATAATTGGTTTGAAATTATTTCTTTTTATTTATAAAATATATCAGCGGGCGTATGACTGTTTATAAAAAAATGTGTCTGCCTGTGATAAACTCATGTTTTAATAGCGTTTAAAAGTTTCTGAAAAAAATGTTCCTAAACTTATTCATAAATCAAAATTAATTGAATCAAAATTCGCATTAAAAATACAACGTTAACCAGCTACCAGGTGTCCTAAATTGTGTCTATTGATATATTGATAATTTGTGTAGGTGGTAGAGCCACGCTGAAGCTGTAACTGGGTTTCGATATGAATGGGTTATCTCGTTCGGGCTAATACCACCTTCTCACAGAAAACTCACGTGAAATAACATTGCTTGTATTGTAGTGTTTCCTTCGGTCAGTGAGAGCGCCGGAGACCAACCTCTCTTCCCCTTTCCTCCTTTCCCTTCCCTTACCCTCCCCCTCCCCCATATACAGGTTGGAAACGTACTTGCACACCCCTGGTGTTGCTAGTGTCTGTAGAGGGTGGTGGTCACCAAACATCACGTGACCTACCTGTTCGTTTGCCTCCTATGATACAAAATAAAGAACCAGGTATTCTAAAATTCTTATTCTTCTAACGTTGCCGGCTCTTGTACTAAGGTGTCGCAAAATGTCTAGTTACGTTAACTACAAATTTTTATTTTTCGTTATCCTGGAGCATCCCTTGCGTTTTATGGGACACAAAGTATCCTGGATGTAGCCTTGTAATATCAGTTATCACTGTGTTAAGTTTCGTTAAAATTGGTTCAGTACTTTCAGAGTAATACGGGTTTAGATTCTAGACTTTAATCCTTTATCCTGGAG
Source organism: Antheraea mylitta (assembly GCA_014332785.1). Taxonomy (NCBI): domain Eukaryota; kingdom Metazoa; phylum Arthropoda; class Insecta; order Lepidoptera; family Saturniidae; genus Antheraea; species Antheraea mylitta. The sequence continues at coordinate 308,768 of JACEII010000045.1, forward strand.
AACCCTTTGCGTTTTATGGGACAAAAAGTATATTTGATGTAATCTCGTAATATTAGTTATCACTATGTCAAGTTTCGTTAAGATTGGTTCAGTACTTTTAGAGTGATGCGTGTTCATAGGGACAGAAAGACAGACAGACAAAAGTTGTAAAAACATTATTTTTGGCTTCTATATCGATAGCATATACTACCCTGATTAAAATTTTCAAAAAATATTTAATGTACAGATTTCGACTTGTTACAGTTTTATTATAGTACTCGCTGTACCCGCGGCTCCGCACGCTTTTTTTAAACTGTATTAAAGAATTATAAATTTTTGAGATTTTGTACAATTATAGAAATGCTCTTTAAAAACAATTCTAACACGCACGCCACTTACGTATGTAATGTATACAATAGATATATAAATACTAACAATGTACCTAGTGAGGTTTACTATCAGCAACATATTTGGGATTTTAACCCACCATAAACCTATCTTTGTGCTCACTTACACTGTGTAAGTAACTAATGAAATAATAATTTAAAATATTATCATAAAGATTTACATTTCTTTGTCATTATAATTATGATTTTGTGTCTATACAAAAAATAAACGCTTGTCTGTTCTGCAAGAAATTTTATTGTGGACCTTTTTACGTAATACATTTATGGGCTAAAATCTTATTAGGAAGACCTCTTCTATCTTCAAAGTGACTAATAATTATAATATCGAATTTTAAACAATTAGTTGATAATTATTTCTCTAATTAAAAATAAAGAATGAGTTGAAATCTTGCTAAATTTCATACAGACAAAGTCGTGGGTAACAGCTAGTCTAAAATAGAATAACGTCAATTACTTTTTATAAGGCAAGGTGAGAGTGCCCGGAAAATCGGTCTCATCTTTTGAGAGAAAGTACTGTCGGCAAAGCCACGGTTAACAGCTAGTATAAACTAAAATTGCCTGAATTACTTTTTATAAGGTCAGCTATCTGCTAGTGAAAGTCTTGCGAAGATTGGTCTAACCGTTTTGAAGATAGTATTACGGACGAAACCATGGTTAACAGTTAGTATATATTGAATAACTTTTTATAAGGTCAGCTATCTGACAATGGAAGTTTCGCGAAAATAAGTTTAACGGTTTTGGAGATAGTACTGCGAGCAAAGCCACGGTTACCAGCTAGTATAAATTAAAATTACTTAAATTACTTATTATGATGCCCGCTATTTGTTGGTGAAAGTTTCGTGAAAATTAGTCCAACCGTTTTCGGGATACCATTGCGGACGAAGCCGCGGTTAACACTTAGTCTAATTTAAAATAGCCTATATCACCCGCTGTAATTTGAGCTATCTGTCAGTGAAATCCCGTCAAAATCGGTTTAGCTGTTTCGGAGATTACCCGGAACAAACAGACAGACAGACCGACAAAAAATTATAAATTGTATTTTTGTTACCAGAAGCATGTATACTTTCGTACCTAATCAGTGAATTTTTTTTATTTTGCTGTTACATACAGACACTTCATTTTTATTATATGTATAGATATAGATATAGAAGATATGATTAGTTATAAATAATTTAATATGAATATATAGAAACCATTGTATAATGCAATTTAGCCTATAAAATTTACTTCTATAGGTGGTAGAGTTAAGCTGAAGCTATTACTGGTTCATGCATGAATGGGTCGGCTCGCTCGGGGTAGTACTACCCGACCCACAGAAAACCGACGTGAAGTAACAGTGCTTGCATTGTTGCGTTTCAATCGGTCAGTGAGAGTGCCGGAGGCCCACCTAACCCCCATCCGTCCCCTTCCCCTTCCCATCCTCCTACCCTTTTTCTAGCAAAACACAGACTGGTAACACACTTGCGACTCTCCTGGTGTTGCAAGTGTCTATGGACGATGGTATCACTTAACATCAGGTGACCCATCTGTTCGTTTGCCTCATATGATATTAAAAAAAATTAGAGCAAGAATTTGAGAAAAATCTGTAATTATATTTTTAATAGGCTAACTATAAATTAAACACTAATTTAGAGATAGATTTACAGTATACAGGTTGTATATGGCCAATTTAAAACAAATATATTGTTTGTTGTATACGCAAGTACATACAGGAGATTCAATCGTTATAATAAACTAGTTAAATATTAAAGTAGCTGTCTTCATTATTTAAAAATAGAATAATTAAAAAAAAAGACTCTGCTAAACTGATTCCGCTGAACTGATTCAGTGACAAATTAAAAATCGCGTCGAGATTAACTCCGATTCCAACTGACAGCATCCTGAATGGGGATGAAATTCAATGAATAGCTCCTCGGTGCCAACTAAAGTGGCCAATCTCTTTCAAGATTACGTCGCATTAAGGCACTTTTCGGAGTTTATTGTCAAACCGAGTACCGACTCGACGAAGGACTATTTGTAACATATATCACCGTAATGTTGAAATTATACTCTCATCAACAGTATGACGGTAACTTGATTTTTGCTGGTTATGCTTAACTTAGTAATATTTGACAAGTGTATATCGTTCGGTTATATACTCTTCAGGAATATCACAAACACATAGTAATTGTTAAGAATCTCGCACTGGGACTTGCGGATTCTAACTAACTCGGCAGAATTGGTTACCTGTTATGAGTTGCCTGAGGAGTTCGTTCCTTTTGAAATTGATAATACAAAGTTATAGCCTGTAGTGACCTTTTCCCCTCTAGTGAACTGTTCATCTGCTTATTCAAACTTAAAAATATGCTAGTATTGATAATCTTAAAATAGAAAACGATACCTGACCTGGAAATTTAAAACCATCAAAATATATTTCAATACCATAGGATACCAAATTGAGAAGTAAAACTTTTGTATGACAGGGAATCATCTGTTTTTAAAAAATTAAAACAAAAAGCGAACATCACTTAGTGTTCCTAGGCGGTCCTATTCAAGTACTGACCGTGCCCGACGTAACTTAACTTTGATGATCAAAAAAGAACCAGTGTTTTCAACACTTTACCGGACACATTGTTTACTTCTATCATTTTTGGTCACACAAAAAGGTTTCCGATCATAGTTTCAATGCTCTCCCATAAGAACTATTATTTTAAAATGTTCTGAGACTAAAGCCGCTATCCGAAATTATTTATATTTTCTACGCACAACTGTAATTAATAACAATATCTACAACACGATATTCCAAACATACTAGTACAAATTTGATAAGCCAAATGATTCGATAAATTGGATACACGTATTACAGCGCAAGCTGTTACGAAACCAAAGTGTATGTTATATTTACCATTATTCTCCATAGAAGAAAACAATGCGCCATATATAACGAGTCCCCGCGACCACTTGTCAACAGGGCGCGAGGGTGGAAGCACACTGAAAACTAAGCGTTCCTGCCAAAAGTACGTGACCTTAATGTATATCAATCCAAGCGTGATTTATACAGGGAGGGATCTGTAAAATATGATATAAAATAAACATTGACAACCAAAACGATGAAATACGATGTAACGTTGTGATTTAAGGGCGCGTTCCACGAGATTTTATAGCGCTATAAAATCAGTTCTCGCCGCTTCCCCGACGTCCTGGGTCGAAGAGCGCACGTATTGCACAGATTTGACAAAACAGACGACGGGCATTTATTTGTGCGCTAGTTTTTTGCAAGTTTTATGGACTGATGCCAAGTTTATGGTTGTCAGGCGGCGGATGGTGTTTGATAGTATAAAATCGGGGGTAACAGCGCGATTTGTTGTGATAACACAAATAAAAGGAACAGTTTTTAAACTTTTTTTCAAGATATTGATTTTAGTACTTGATTGCCGATTGAATAAAATTCCTTAATGACTTTTTTTTTCTCGAACTGACTACGCTATTGGCCTTACTAGGCCTTCACAGCTTCACCGGACTACTAAGGCCAAGACACTTAACGCACCTGGGTTTCAGGTAACAGTTAAGTGCCGAGTGGCAGTTGTGACACTGCGAGGGTACGGACGTCTTGCGTGGCGGCTCTACGGTGACGCCAGAGAGGCTGCAGAGGGTCGAGAAATTAAATATTTTCTTACCCTCCACGGTGCGGTCGAGAATGACCAACACCATATCGTAGGGCATTCTAGTGCGCGGGTAGCACATACGATGCACCTCTTTGACAGGGAACTTCTGTTCCCTGAGGTCTTCGTATATGTCATCGACTGGGATTTCCAAAAGGACTCTGCGGACGACAATACGCAGCATACGCTCTTCTTCAAGCGCATGGGTGAAAAAAGCAAACTTATTTTCGCGCAGGAAACGCGTAAGTTTGCGGTGAATAGTAGGGGTACCTACCTTTATCTGAATACCCACGAGGGTACTCATGGCAGAGGTGAGAGGAATGTCTGCTGCTTGCAGCAGACTAGAGATTTCGACCCAGGACGCTCTGTCCTGGATCGTGACAGGAGGTGGAGGGCGGGGCTTCTTACCCGTGACTGTGGGAGTCGCAGCTTCGGGCAAAACTGGTCTAGGGGGTGCGGGAGTCGCCGTTGGTACTTTCATTCTCGGACGAGGATGGATTCTGGCGCTTATTGCGCGGTTTTTGACGCCGCGTGACTTCGGTGAAGCCGTCGTCAGCGGGGGGATCCTGCTCCATGTGGGAGTCAGAGCCGGACATATCGTCACTAGAGGAGTGACGATTCGTCAGCTCGAAGTCATTTGATTCTTCGATCCTAACTAGGACCGAGGGAGCGGGCATCGCGAAAGAGTGCTCGGCGCGATACTTCTTCGTAAACGCGTCGTAGTTCTCTATTAGGGAGGGACAGTTGCTTCCGATGAAGCCGCGAAACCTAGCGAGTTCAGCTTCTAAAAACCGGTATCTCACTATGAGTGTCCATACCCGGGTCTGAGGAGGGGAGCGGAACAGGGGAAAACATTTAAAACTTCCCTGCCAGAGGGGCAGGGGGCGTGTCTTTTAAATTTAACGGACTCCGGAGTCCGGACCAAAAGTAGCACAAAACTAAAAAGAAATGTTTACACTTCGCACAGCTGCGTTTCACGGAACTAATCGAATTTCAAAAGAGCGATAGAACAAGGTAGACACACAGGTGCGTTTCTTGGAAGTAATCGCAGTTCCAAAATACAATAGTGTCGAGTGATGACTCATTCGACAGTAATGCGTTGTCGAAATAAACATCTGGCGCATGCTAACAAATGCGTGCATCCAGCGCGGCTGACGGATCGCAACTTCTCCTTAATGATTTTTTTTTTTTCGAAGTGACTACGCTATTGACCCTGCAAGGTCTTAACAGCTTCACCGGACTACTAAGGCGAGCGCTTAAGGCACTCAGCCGATTTTATTTTGGCAACCAGCTCAAGGGTGCACAGCACACCTCGGCTTGGCTGTTGCCTGTTACATGCAAAATCGCGACCTATCTTAGATAACCCAGCTAACTATTCATATATGTATGAGTTGTTGAAACGTATATGTGTACCAAGCATACACGCCTCAACAACTCCTCCATATATTTATTATCGGAAAATTGAGAGTTTTTCAGTTCTATAAGGAGAAAAAAAAGTAAACCCTTCCACTTTCATGTGTAAGCGTGTAGGCGTGCAAGTGTGTGGGGGTGATCGTGTAGTGTTGTAGCGGTGATGTATATTTGTGTGTCACCGTATCGCGCAAGCAACGCACTCAAGGGCTCCCTACCGAGGGATCGAACCTAGGCTTGAGCCGCTGCCGTGGGAGGCCTAATCGGGTGTGCGGGAGCGAAATTAACCCCTAGACCACGGCGGCGTGATCTGTGGTTACGCGGGCGTGGGCGTGAACACGCTCTGTTTCGAGGGACAGAGGCTGGTACTGATCGTTCGCTGACGTGATTGAATCAGGAGAGTCGGTAAAAAGTCAGAAGGGTCGGTAAAAAATCAGGAGGGTCTGTAAAAACTCCTTAATGATGTTAATTATGAAATATCTGGTTGTTATACACATAAAAGAAACATAGATATCAGTTGACTTCTATAATGTTTAAAAGTCATAAAGATCACAAATACGTGACTTTGCAAATACATTTTAAAGATCATTTGGAATTATTGTCGTGAAAGCAGTTATAAAATTATTCTAACACTAAATGGAACTTGCAAAGTTCTTGAAGAAAATCGAAGATGTTTTTATGAAAATTCTAATATTTTTTCAGTTATATGTGTTATATGATAAACTTATAGTAAAACCACACATTAGTTGATATATATTATAGGGTGTAAGGGGTGTCGAGTAACAGCTTAAGACTTGAGATACACAAGCCAACCTCACTTGCACGTGGTGCACCCAGCTGATCAACGAGACAATGGCGATAGCGGGGTGGTAGGGTTATACAGCCAGACTGAGTCGCAACCACCATGTACATGGCGAAAAAGCCCGTCATAGTGACTCGCTTTTGCGCGTCGCGTTTCGGGATCAGCCTGTGCATATCCAGTACCGAGTGACTTTCGTCATTATGGCCGGCATGACAGCGGCGACCGACGATGGATAATCTGTCTCTCGGTGGTCGCCACTGTTCTTGGATTGTACTATGCTTACCATCAGGCATAGTGCAGTCACTTTGTTGTGCTTCAATAATAAAAAAAAAAAACATTAAAAACTTGTATACAATAACATTTCTTTAATTTTTTTCTCGAATTGACTACGCTATTGACCTAGCAAGGTCTTAACAGCTTCACCGGACTACTGCATTTCTTTACCTTTTTATCACATTTTATTGGAATCCATAGAAGTAATTTGTGAATGTATAAAGTACGTAATTATTAATATTTCCTAAAAATGGATGTTATCATACTTCTTGCGAAAAAAATTACACGAAAATATAACATATTTCAAAATATCTACATAACTATATTGTTAATCATATACTTAAAGAAATAATTTACAAAATGTTGTTCTTATTTTGTAGCCTTTTTTAAAGCCGTCTGCATAATTTGAATGAGCGATCTTTTTTGTGAAGAAAGCTCATATACTATATCTATACTAATATTATAAAGAGGTAAAATTTGTGAGTTTGTGACGTTGTGATGTTGTGGCGTTGTAGGGGGTAATCTCAGGAACTACTGGTCCGATTTGAATAATTCTTTCAATTTTATATAGCTAATTCATCGAGAATGGTTATAGGCTATATATCATCACGCTAAGATCAATAGGAGTGGAGCACAGATGAAAAATGTTACAAAATCGGGATGTTTTTTCCTTTTGAGAACTGCTGCGTGTTAGTGTTGGTGTTAGTGTATCTATTCCACGCGAACGAAGTCGCGGGCAGAGGCTAGTGTATGATACATATGAGTTCGAGGTAAATGCTCTATCAATTGGTTAATTGTTTTAGTCAAGCTGTAGTTTCACCGCTGGTCGCAAATTTTAACACTATAAATAATTGTACTGTAAAATGTAGGTAACAGAATAACAACCATGCTTGTTTTTACTGAAAAGCAAGGATGTGACCTACGAGCGATATTTAAATAGCCGGCACAAGCAAACCAGCAATGTTTTTCTTACCACATAAGTCTTAAAATTAATTAAAATAATCACAATCAGTGGCCCGTCATAAAAGTCGGAATCATCTCTTTGGCCTGACTGATAAAAAAGTTGAGCAGCAGCTGTGGCATTTGCTGTAGGGTTTTTAATGTTTTAGTCAATAAAAGTCTGACATTGTCCGCATTTCCCCAAGGAATGAGTGCTTATTACAGGACCTCCCTACATTAAGAAAAGAGTGTTAATTGCTAAAGCAATTGCATTGGTACCTATACGAAGTGTAAATGTAAATTAATTCTCAAAAGTAGCAATAAATTTGGAAAATTCTTCAGAAAATACAACATTTATGTTTAAAACTAATTATTCTTACTTGCTATGAAAGTCTTTAGAATAATATAGAGAGATTATAAAGGTTAGGATCATTATAGAAAGTATATAAGATCAGATGGAATACAAGCCCAATTAGCCTAAACGAATTTAAAGATATCCGTTCTTGTTTGGAGATCAGTGCTACAGTGAAATGTATAATGTCAATATTACATCGACCCACAGCTGGTCATGAAAACAAAGAAATTACAATCAAGAACAAAGTGAGTCATGGTACCCATTGTATCTAAATTAGTGTTTGGATTATAAAAATGTAATGGGATTATTGTTTACAGAGACGGCGACACGACGGCGACCTGACCGACTATATAGGGTTACCATTCTTAATAAGAACATAAACAGTTCTATCCTTCCAAACAAATATATTCACTACTCCTTAATAGAAGTGGCTATAATGGTATTTCTGTATTTAACCTATTATTTGTCTTCTGTTCCCTGAATAAAAAAAAACCGCTGGTAAGAACTTCACGATTTAATACGATTAGAGAAAATTAATATATCCATAGTAATACAATAGATACAAAGGTATTGGTCAGTAGCATATTATTTAAAATTTATAATAGTTATTAGATATATATAAAATGTTGTGCAATGGTGTTCCTTTATCATTGTATTTATATGAACGTCAACAGGTATGACGTCATCAACTGTATCATATATGTATAATTCGAGAGGAATAAATACGTCTACATTATATACCAAATTATAAGTAAATTTCTGATACACCATTGAATAAAATAATATCTTGACACGTTCAAATAAAGTCTAATTTTTGTTAACCCTAGAGTAGCATATTTCAATTACTAAAGCCATTGTGCTTAAAGCTCCCGACTATTTACTTTTAGGGCCTCATCGCACGTTTAACGCATCGTTTACGTTTGTTTGTTGTTGGTAAAACCTAACCATTTTAAAAGACAAGAATATTATAGAAGTAACTCGTGAGAAAACGAGTGAAAATTGAATTCTTGGAAGTATAATAAAATTAGTCGAAAAACAAAGTTTGTGTAGACTTATATTTAAATGCCTTGCAATAGGGATCACTTTTGCAGGACGGTGGTCGTAGTGATTAGTCCTAACAACTATGATATATAATACCAGCTAAATATTAGGTCGCTTCTCTTGACTTTATTCAACAGAGTTCCTTGATTTGTTAGTGGTGAAGCGCTGAGTTACCACATGTAACAACATGGAATATCATGCTTTTATTTTTATACCAGGCATTAGTAACAACGCATCAGATATAAACAGTTCCCTGTATGCCTATACTCTCTAATATTTCTTCTCTGTATAAAAATCTGGTATTGAAACACCACTTAAAAAACCATAGTAACATTTAAGCCAATTCCGGAGGTTAAGCGTGATTTCGAGTTAAATTACTATATAAAAATTAATATCAATAAAATATTACGTAGCGCCATCTAGTGGCAGTTATATTAAAACATATAGCTTAAAATTCTTCTTTATAAAAAAAAGTTATATGTGTACTAACTTTGACCGACAGAAGAGGTCATGTTAGCAGACGCTGTAAACTGTCCGAACTATTGACCTTTTTTTTCTCTCGAACTGACTACGCTATTGACCTAGCAAGGTCTTAACAGCTTCACCGGACTACTAAGGCGAGCGCTTAAGGCACTCAGCCGATTTTATACTGACCAGCTCAAGGGTTGACAGCACACCTCAACTTAGCTGTTGCCTGTTGCATGCAAAATCGTGACCTATCTTAGTTACTATTGACCTGACACACCATTAGTTGAAATTATCGGCCGATCGTACATTGGATGAATACTATAAAAGCGAGTCGGTCGAGTCATTGGGATAGTAGTCCGGTGAAGCTGTCAAGACCTTGCCAGGTCAATAACGTAGTCAGTTCGAGAGAAAAAAGAAGTCTTTGGGACATTCTCGCTCAGACAGTTGAGCAAATAACATTTACGGTACAAACTGTATTTGCTAACGTTGTATTTAATTGTTCTTGGTGGACTGAACCTGACATATCCCGACGTGTCGGAAGAGGTAGTCTCGACCTGACTTGATATATCGGAGGAGCTGACCTGTGCAAGGCGTGGTAAAACGTGAATAAACCATTCTCGAGCGGCACGTTGACTCATCCGTATCGAGTGTTGTATATAGCTGTGTTTAATAGTGTTTTGTTTTTTTTTTTCAAACTAACTACGCGTTTGACCCCGCAATGTCTTAACAGCTTCACCGGACTACGGAGTACTACGGATACGGACTACGAATAGTGTGTTGCTGAATCGGCTAATTAACGTTAAAACGGTTTTGATTCGATTTAATTGATAAGCTAATAATATTGTATTTTCTTTATAATCATGTGCGTATATAACATAATATTTATTTTAGATTTTTTTTCCACAGCTAATATCTGAAATAATTATTTTTCTTACTCTTTATTTACTTGTATTTTCATCCAATATTGGGTTATATATAAAGCTGTATACCTCTAGAGAGTTAGTTCATAATCGATTGTAAAATTACAACTGAACAGAGACACAAGAAAACAAGATAATGAAAACGTAATAACGTGGTAAAATAATACTCATTAGCTTGAATAAATAAATTCACAAGAAAATTACACATACAAATAAATTCCACTAAAGTCTCAATAAACAATGTCCATATAACAACATATATATAGCTATTTATAATTCATAGTAGTTATGTTTTATAATTCCATACGCAAGAACTTCACACCTTACCTCATTTCGGTAAAATGAATGTCATAAAGTTAATTTGAAGCGATAACGTTACTGACAGAGAAATATTATGTCAAATGGTTTATTTGGCAGGAGAATTAAGATCGAGGAGCGCGAGACGGCAAGAATAAGTTGCAAAAGAAATAAGCTAACAAAACCGTAGAGAGAGTGCCCTACTTAGAGCGTCGAGTGTTCTGGGGAAAAGTCTCATGTAATTATTAAATCCGACTGCGCATTCTTGTATTATTCAACGAATACCCACACTATTATGTTATTCCGAGTTCAGAAAATTATAAAAACTTTTGGATTATAAATTTGGGTTTTTGAGGTGAAGAGGCGGATTTTTTTTTGAGCGATATAAATTTATGATTTTCGCGTCATGACATGGTAGTAAGCATGACCGACAGTATTGCGCTTGTGCGGCTCGGATCATACTAGTTACGGGTAGTATAAATGCCTTTGTACATCTAATATTGATATTTTGCATTGAGATTGTGCAGCCCATCATATATTTGATGAATTGTAGGTGGTAGAGCCCCGCTGAAGCTATTTTTGGTTTCAGCATGAATGGGTCGGCTCCTCCGGGGTAGTACCACCCCTTTCACAGATAACCGACGTGAAATAACAGTGCTTGCATTGTTGTGATTCGTTCAGTCAGTGAGAGAGCCGGAGGCCCTCGTACCCGCTTTCCTGCTTTCCCTTTCCTTCCCCTCCCCCTTCTCCCATATACAGGCTGACAACGCACTTGCGACGTCCTTGATGTCGCTAGTGTCTATGGACGGTGGTGATCACTTAACATCACGTGACCCACCAGTTCGTTTGCCTCCTTTGATATAAAAAAAAGAATTAATAAGCTATATAAGAAGTAGATAAATATTATTCGAAAAGACTAATTATGGTAATTTCAATTTACAAACTATGAAATTTAAATAAATCACACCATAATTAATTAAAAATTCAAAGGAGAATACAGTTTAAATTCCACCGTTTGGGTTATTTACTTTTGTCGGCAGTCCTTATGACTGCCTCGACCTTTTTTGTGAAATAGAAATGAAAATATTGTTGTTATAATAACAATTAATACTCTGTTTCAGTTCATTCAGTTTCATGAGCATAATACTGGAAGAACTATCAAATTATCGGACGAGACCTAATTGATCCTGCGAACTGTCACTCACGTATAATTTTCCACTCTCGACCCCCGACACCTTGCGCCAGTTACAACAGAGAGTACATATCTATACTAATATTATAAAGAGGTAAAGTTAGTGAGTTTGTGACGTTGTAGGGGGTAATCTCAGGAACTACTGGTCCAATTTGAAAAATTATATCATTGTTATATAGCTCATTTATCGAGGATGGTTATAGGCTTTATATCATCACGCTAAGACGGATAGAATAGGAGCGGAACATCAATGAAGACTATTTAAAAATCAGGGTTTCTTTCTCTTGAGAGCTTCCGCTGCATGTTAGCATTAATTCAAAGTAACTATTCCACACGAACGAAGTCGTGGGCAGAGTCTAGTCCTCAACACAGCCCTCTGACACTATATAAGTACTTCGTTCTCATTTAGACCATAGTCTTTTCTGATAAAAAGAGTTTTTGAAACTTGACTAGAAGTTATAAATATTAGTGCATTTAAAAAAACAAAAATAAATCACTCGGGCTTTAAGACATCAGTATTACTTACAAACAAAAAACAACAACTGATTTTAAAAAGCATATGTGTAATTTTCACGTAGTAGAAGTGAAACATTAAAAAAATCCTAGTAACGATACACATTAACAATGACAAGCTGATTTTGACACCTTTATCAAGGCTTCTCAATATTTATCAACACCATACCAGAGATTGGTGTTACAGATTACTTATGTAATTGGATTATTGATCTGCTTGAAAGTAATAATTATTACACTAATTTGGATTACATTTCGTCATGATTACATTTAATGATTAATCGTAATTAAAGTAATTAATAATCAATATTATATGGTTATTTGTATTTAATACTTTAGTAGTCGTTTATACCGCTACCCGTACCACACTGCTATCGTACTCGCTTACGAATAATTTTAAACATACCTAGAAGTCTAAAATTCATTGAATCTTTAATAATTGAGGTAAATTTAAATTGATGACAAAGGTTGAATAAAAATAAAGTTGATTTACACCATAATACTTTAACTGTTCTATTTCTACATTAATATTCTTACATTAATAAAAAGATGTAATCAAGATTACGATTAATGATTAAAATCATTAATCTCTTGTATGATTATTTTTTTGATTAGTTAAGCTAATCTGTAATCATGACTGAAGATTACAAAATATAATCATAATCTTTAAATTAATTACATTTTGCCCAACACTGATACACACACGCAATAAGAAACACTGGCTAATGTATTCTATTCTATTCTCTCATACGTTAATTGTTACTATACACTGTATATGACAGATAACTGCAGAATAACGATTTCTTCGTTATTTTTATATTGCCTTGTTATATTAATGACCACCTATAATAAAAAAGCAACAAGTTTCGTAGGTTTAACGTGATCGTTTAACTATGTTTGCTTAAAATAACCATTTATTATTGTTAAGCAGATTTGCATGAAAACATTTTTCGAATAATAACATGATAAAATCTAAATAATATTTATTTTGTATTATATATATAATATATATAAATCTAATTTTATAAATGTACAGGGATCTTGAATAAATAAATCGTACGGTTATTTTATATAAAATAATACGAGACGCTGTGAAGAATTGTTTAAAATAAGACGTTTACAAATAAATATAAACACAATTCGGTGTACGCACGTGACTTTTATTATCAACATCTGGCTGGTTTGCGTAAACTGGCTCCATGAGTTTCACCGCAAAATCATTTTTAAACGCTAGAGTATTTATATGTTTAGAAACAAATTTCAAGCCTACCTGCGTAGTTACTTTATTTGTGGTATCAATTTATTTACTAGAACCTTGTTTTTATCGAGTAGTACTACCGTTTTTTTACTAAATAATCCTTACCATAGAAAGTAGGCATTCTTTGGTTAATAAGGAAGAATATGAGATGAGGAAATAATTGTGTAAATTATGTAATAATTAATTTCAAAGAGAATTAACTCAAATTTTAGCAGTTCCTAATATTTTACGTTATACAACTGAGTTAACGTAAACTAAGCAACATGTTCATACTTGTTAACTTTAAATTCCCGGGTTTCGCTACCACACGTTAACTTTTATGAATAAAAAACACTATTATATTCACAGTGAACTTAGTACCTACTATAATTAACTGCGAAGTAAATGTATAACTTTTAACAAGACGTTTATTTTGACACAAAAAAGCGAGTGCATTATTACAAAAGATGGCGTCATAGAGCATACAAGTCTATAGTAAACAATATTCAAGGCGCAAAATTTAAACGTACAATCAACATTTTATTTTAACAATACGTATATAATTTATTAAAGTATATATATGTACCATGCACATATACCTCAATAACACCTATATGTATTTCGTATTGGATAATTCACTTTTTGTCTGAACTAATTCAGTACGATAAGGGTAAAAATAAAACCCTTCCACTTTCATGTGTAAGCGTGTGTGCGTGCACGTGTGTCGAGGTGATATGTGTAATGTTGTTGCAATGATGTAAGATTTTGTGTCACTGTATCGCGCGAGCAGCGTACTCAAGGGCTCCACGCTGAGGGAACGGAACTAGGCTTGAGCCGCTGCAAAGCGAGGCCTAGTCTGGACAAGTATGTAAGTAAATGGACTTATACATAAAGATGACGTTCTTAGTCACTGTTTTTGACATAGAGTTCCACGCAGACGAAGTCGCGGGCAGACCTAGTATTGAATTAAATTAAATGACTATAGTTTATTATAGTCTCTTATAATTCATTCTACTTCTATGTGACTGGTAAACGACTACAAAATAATGCTCCAAATGTAACAGACTATTAATGTCCCATAAGTGGACAAAGGCTCGCTTACAGCGTTTATTTATACAATGACCGGGTATTCAGTGAAACGTGTGTTCTATCAATCAAATACATGTGCCACGGCCGACCGGTTATCAAGTATTGACTATAAAATATACTGCCCTTTATGTTTTATTATTTTTACTTTTTCTGTTAATATCTCTACTAACTTATCTCTATTATAATCATGATATATTTTCTATACATGCAGAATGTTTGAAAATTTGTATAGAACGGCCGTAGGCTGTACAACTTTAATATACAATTTATTGCGTTTGGCAAAAGGAAGAAACTCCAGTGCAACATTTGAAGCTTTTAACCACACTGATTTAAACTGCTTGTTACTTGAGAGTTGTATATGGATAGATTTGCAATTATTATATTAATTTGTATACTAGTTCAGTAAAGCTTTAAAAGTTGATGAGGTTAATAACTTGTTTTCTACCAAAAAAGAAATTTTGATCATCTGAAATAAAACATGGTTTTTACAATATAACACATATAACAAAAGAAGTCAATAGCTACTTAAAAAAATCTTCGTTATGTGGAAGTGAATACAGGAAGGGGTATAATATATTTTTTTTAAAATCATATTGTTTCTTTAAGACAAACTTTTATCAACATTGCTTACAATTCACAATTGATCGCATCTTTTAATTTTCATTTTCGAGTAGTGAAATATCCAAATCTATAACATTTACAATGGGATTATGATTATTGAAGTAAGAACGTATAACGCAACAGTGCTTTCATAGCTACCCGATTAGGCCTCCCACGGCAGCGACTCAAGCCTAGGTTCGATCCCTCGGTAGGGAGCCCTTGAGTGCGTAGCTTGCGCGATACGGTGACTCACAAATATACATCACTGCTACAACACTACACGATCACCCCCACACACGTGCACGCCTACATGCTTACACGTGAAAGTGGAAGGGTTTACTTTTTCCCTTATCGAATTGAAAAACTCTCAATTTTCCGATAATAAATATATGGAGGAGTTGTTGAGGCGTGTATGCTTGGTGTGTACCGTGTATATGTCTATATACGTTTCAACAACTTATACATATATGAATAGTTAGCTAGGTTAGCTAAGATAGGTCGCGATTTTGCATGCAACAGGCAACAGCCAAGCCGAGGTGTACCGATCATCCTTGAGTTGGTTGCCAAAATAAAATCGGCTGAGTGCCTTAAGCGCTCGCCTTAGTAGTCCGGTGAAGCTGTTAAGACCTTGCTGGGTCAAGAGCGTAGCCATTTCGAAAAAAAAAAAACTTTCATACCCATCCATGGCAGAGTTAAACGTTTAACGCACCCTTGTTGGAAGTTGCATTAGAAGTTTCACTTTAAAAATAAAATAGCTTCATATTATTTATAATTATGTATGATATATAGATACAAAAAAAAGTAAAAAAAGAACGATGTAATTCAGAAAAACAAATGACCATTTTATTATAATTTAAAAATTTTATCAACGCTTTCATTTTGTTAAATTATACAGAGGAAGCAAAATATTCAATATAGGGCCGGTTGGGCGCACCAGTCGTGGGCTAAATTAACATATTATGGGCTATATCTATACGCTGTACTCACGTTTGTAAACAAGATTATACCTTAAGGGTTCCACCACGCGAGTTATGAAACGCCCCGACCTCGGGGTATCTGCGGAAATATAACGCTCAACATTTATAACCAAGAGAGCTAAACTTTAGATAAGTATTTAAGTAGCTACGCGATAAATTTATGTTACTCTCTGTGAACGATCTATATATAGCCGGGAAAATTCATAAATAAAATATAATCTAATACAGGAAACTTTATGATATTATTGCTTTATATGTTAAATGTGTCAAGTGTCATATTCTAGAATACTGCGAATGCTTATCCATTCACCTGGTATAAAAAAAGGAATACTTTATTGTTGGAACAACCTTACAATTTAATTAAACTAGCGGTTCTAGCGGACATTTTGCTGCCTTAATATTAAAAAAATCTAGAAAAATTATATACCTAAACCTTCCTCATGAATCACTATATTTACTAGTATAAGCCAAATGAAAATCGGTTAAGTAGTTTTTGAATTTATCACGAACAGACAGACAAACAGACAGATGCGACAGCGAACTTAATGTAATATATAAATAATGACAACACAAACAAGTTACACAAAAAAATACATTTAAAAAATAAATGTCCAACAATTGGCAAAACCAATGATTAAATATATGCAGTACGGCAATACTTTAATGTTGATTGTCGATAGGAGCCCATATATAATAAACGAACGTTCAGCAGGTCATATTAGTGTTATAATACAAAAAAAAAAAAAAAAAAAAACAAATAACACAGCTACACATAACACGTTACAGATGATCACATTAAATAGTTACTGTGACTATAAACTCATATAACTATACTACATACTATACAAACTATACTATAAACTACTAGACTCAGACAGACACTTCAAAAATCTTATTCCGTTTGGGTAACTAAACTCCAAGGTCACACGAAGTTTTCTATCTAATAGCGGCCCAATAATTTTGACTGCTGACCTGACATTTTCGACACCCCACATACTCCAGGCGAGACCTCATCCATCAATCTATGAACTAAATTAGCAGGGGAACGCAATTTCACTTATATATTAAGTGTAATATTAAGACGGCAAGAATTTAATAGCACTCGTGTATATTTTAACGAGGTTACATTTATATTAAAATGTTCCTAAATAAAAAATGTGCTATTATGAAGCTTGACGTTTACATTTAACTTTGTAAAGTGTTGTGCAATGGTAAAAATTGATGCAGGATTAAACGTATATTGACATATTGTATTAATTTACAAAAGCATTTTGTTATATACATACATATATATCAAAGGATGCAAAAGAACAGGTCGATCACCTGATGTTTAGTGATCACCATCGTCCATACTAGCGACACCAGGGGAGTCGCAAGTGCATTGCTAGCCCGTATTTTGGGGGATAGGAGAGAGAAGGGGGAGAGGATGGGAAATGGGCCTCCGACGCTCTCGCTGACCGAACGAAACGCAGTAATGTAAGCACTGTTACTTCACGTCAGTTTTCTGTGAGAAGGTGGTACTACCCCGGTCGAGCCGAGCCATTCATGCTAAAATTACTAATAGCTTCAGCGTGGCTCTACCACCTATGAGCGTAGCTCTATCACCTTCATATTACGTTATCTACTGGTAAAAACTGTATGAAAATCCGTTTAATTGTACATATGTTTAATACTTTAACCTTCTAATTTAAATTAGTCACTAAGCAGAGTTAATTAGTTTACAAGTTATAGCGAATAAAGATATAAAACGTAGAAATATTTATAGATGTTTATTCTTATTACCATTTTTATCAGCCATAGGAAGTTTTAATTAAATTAATTAAAAGTTGCTCGAGTACGTTGTTGCTTTGCCTCGGATGAATAATGTATACAGTTATACGCGTATTCTATTTTATGGCTTAACATGAGCAAATTACTTATTTGCAGAAGTGTTCATCGAAACAAACGTATAGGAACGTCTTCTTAAAAAAACACTTTTAGACATATTTATGTATCAAGCATTTGTAGTAATAAACATGAGCGTAGTTTAAAATGAAAAACAGGTTATTTTATTTTAATTTATTTAAGACTAGATGACCCGGTGTACTTCGTATCACCTATTTAATAAAATGAAAAATCTCTTCGCAATCTTCGAAATGATTGAAGGAAGCCAGAAGCAAAACATGGTCGGTGTTCTGGTACACCCAGACTTATCGCAGCCATCAGTGCCTACCACCATATCACCGTCACACCCGGCTGTGCCGAGTCCTAACAGCTCGCCTGGTTTGTTTTCGCCGTCAGAATGATCGATATGTCGCCTACCGATCAAAATTTCCATAACATTAACTTACACCATATATAACTTAGACCATTTTAATTTTGATCTGTTATCAAATGAAACTTCCTAACATTTCATATGAATACAACATTTTTATTTAAATAAAAACTGAGTTATACAGTCAATCAATTTAAAGCTTTCTGATAAACTATATTTTCCTTTTTTTTGAGATGAGTAAATATATAAAAATGATTGTTTTCCAACACGCGAACACGCGACGTATAATTTCCATGCTCGAAACCGGGAAACTAATGAAATGTTACTCGTTCCATTTTCACAGGAGCACTTCTTCTGCGGTAACGCTTGATTTCATTTCATCTTGCTCACGTTTGTTGTGTTTGGTGTGCCCGATCTCGTTCCATTATAACTTGTCTACTTAATTATTATTCACTTTAGAAGGCAATTCTGCCATACCAAGATGAATGTTATCGATATCTGTCTCCCGGTGTTCATCAGTGCGATTTACACGTGAGGTTGCTTGTAGCACATTTCATTGACTTTGACGATCTAATTCAGCTCGTCTTTTTCTGGCATTTTCAAACAATAGCGGTAAATAAATTTTTCACACACTTACAAACTTATTATATAAGTTTTTAATAAAGGTATAGTAGTGACAGAATGACATTTAACTTTATAACCTTTCGTCTGACGTTTGAATATCAAAAGTTTGACAGGAAAATGGCTAGAACAGTTTGTATGGGAAAATGAAATTGTTATTTTTGCTATGTTACTCGCAATTTTTCCATATTTTCTAATTTTAAACCTTCCCTGGACTACGACGAACATTTCAAAACTAAAATCAGCTAAATCGGCCTAGCCGTTCTTAAGTTTTAGCGAGACTAATGAACAGCAATTGATTTTTATATATATAGATGGTGGCCTTTTTGTTAGAGCTTTCCAGGGAAGTTTTGTGGCATCTCAAAATTCATGCTCCGTGATATTATTTTTCATCCACTTCACTTATGATTAACTAGCGGACCCGGCAAATGTTGTCCCGTCCTGACTATAAAAAAATCCAAAACCTTCCTCATTAATTACTTTAGCCACTGGTAAAAACCGCATGAAAATATGTTCAGTAGTTTATGAATTTATCACGAACAGAGAGACAGGCGCCGTGGGGCACTTTGTTTTAAACTATATTACGTAAAATGCCACCAATGTTAAAAATATAGAGGTCAAATAACACAAGATTATGAATAAAATGCAAAAGCCACTACATAACATATTAAGATCTTGCCAAAAACTCGACAGCTCATTTTTTTTTTATTTTTTTTTTTTTATATATGTATGTGATTGTCTTTGCCACACCACTGCCGCATAATTTGTTGATCAGTTTATTTTCGACCAAACAGCGCCCAAGTATATGACGTGATCAGTATAAGACAATCAATGCTGATGTGGGTTAGTTAAACATGATTGGTTAAGTAACGGCATAGAAATTGACTCATCCTATAAAGAATTAGCAAACATATTCGGTTTTATTACAAAAGAGTTACATACGTATTGAATACTTGCTTTAAAAGGGATTCATATTATATGTACCGCGATCGCCCAAGGCAAGTTCGCATCATCCTTTTTCGCAAGTCTAACCTAACCAAACCAGAGCGAGACAAATAGTAAGATGGCAAAAATTCAGCGAGCGCGGTTCATTTAATACGAAACCTTTTTAAAGCAAGTATTCAATACGTATTTAACCTCTTTGTATTAACACCGATTTTATTTTCACTAATTAATTTAAAACATTCTCTTTTAATAATAATTTGATGTTCGTATTGGATTATGTATGTCAAATTGTTTTACTGAATTTAAAGTTTTTTTTTATACTGGAAAGTGTGATTTAGTTATTAGGGGTGTGCGAATAATTCGAACTTACGAATTATTCGTTCCGAATCGAATATTAATATTCGATTCGAAACTCGAATCGAATAATTCGAAAATTCGAATTATTCGAAAGTTCTCGAATAATTCGAAAAATTTCGAATAATTCGAAAAATATCGAATAATTCGAAAAATTTCGAATAATTCGAAAATTTTCGAATAATCCGAAAATTTTTTGGGTTTCTTATTTTCAATTTTCGATTAAAAATTTAACAGTCAATATACATTTTATTTAAAGTTTAAATGAAGTGGGGGGGGGTCTCAAAGAATTGGCACGTGACCATGTCCACGATTCCAACCCTCTTAGCAATCGGAAATAAAAAAATAAAAAAGATTATCAATCTAGAGGAATGTCGCTATGGCATGAACTAGGACCATCCCCCAATTTTAATTTTTACTATTTTTAAAAAAATCGAAAATGTCAAAAAAAAAAGTACAAAAAAAATTTTTTTTTTTCAAGCGGTCGCCATTTTGTGAAAAAAATTTTTTCAACTTTTCCCTAGTTCATGCCATAGCGACATTACTCTAGATTAATAATCATTTTGATTTTTTTATTTCCGATTGCTAGGAGGGTTGGAATCGTGGGCATGGTCACGTGCCAATTTTTTGAGACCCCCCCCCCCCACTTCATCAACTGCTAATTTTTTGAATTTCCAAGTTTTTTATTTTTTTTCTGTACTCTTGTAAATGAAATGTTAATAAATAACTTATAAAAAAATGGATGGTAAAAATATTGATTGCTTTTTATACGGCACTTCAAAAAATTACCTGAAATTCGTGCTTCTAGACTAGAATACCCCCTGAATTCACGAATTATTCGAAAACTCTTGAATTATTCGAAATTTTTACGAATTATTCGAAATTTTTCGAATTATTCGAAATTTTTCGAATTATTCGAAATTTTTCGAATTATTCGAAATTTTTTGAATTATTCGAAGAATTTCGAATAATTCGAAAATTCGAATTATTCGATTCGAATTTCGAATCGAATATTGATATTCGATTCGATTCGATTCGAACGATATTCGCACACCCCTATTAGTTATGTTATATCTCATTAAATGAACAGTGATGGTTATTTTAAATTATCCTAGCTAGTTTGTATTAGCTTTTAAGCAATCCCATTTCATTTTTCATTCCTTCTTACTTATTTGCCTAGCAATTTATTTCTTTTCTACCGTAAATATGAAGAACGAATTGATTATTCCGATACAAAGGTATTCACTTTCATATAAATACACTTAATTTTACTTGTAATATAAAGTAATTCCATGAACACTTTGTATCGGTATTCAACCAATAGTTCCTTTATGTCCTGTAATATTAATATTCATGTAAATAATACAGGCGTTGTTGAATGAATATGATCACAAAGTCCCCGGTGGCGTTGTGAAGCCTCTACAGCCAAGCTATTATTATAAGCAAATGTTACGTAATCAGGTCACGCAAGCCTTTTAACCGATGATAGTTCTATTCAAATGGAAAAACAATGTAACTTTTTTTTTCTTTGATATACAAAAGCGAATTTTCGAAACACATCTATACATATAATAAAAATGTAAATCTAACATGTCTGTCCTTTTTAGATGTTTATGAAAAAAAAAATGCAAGTGTCTTGGAATAAGTAATAAAATAAATTTAACTTACTTTTAAAAATTGTCCGTCTGTCTGTTTATTTGTATTCACGATACCATCAGTAAGAAAGGGACTAATCAATTTCTA
>JACEII010000045.1:330834-349753 GCA_014332785.1 Antheraea mylitta
AATTTTAAGCAAACATAACTTTTCGAAAATGAATAAATTTATCGCCACCCATGACACGATTTTCAATTAATTTTACACGACACCATGGGTGGGTGGTATTTCTGGGTGATATTGAATTAATGTAGTCTGTTCATTATGAGAAGTAGTGACATGCCCAGTATCATCGTTTGGAAAAGTAATGGGTCCACAATACAATCAAATGGTGAATCCAAGACAAAGATGTTTTTAATACTATCATTAGCTTTTGAAAATAAATTCTTTTTTGTTGCTACATGAGGTTGAATTGCAACGTTGTAACCGCGGAGGTCTAAGTCATGGATTACTTTTATGAACAAAATTCCTATTTTGATTATACAAATTATTATTTGGCTATTTTTTTTTATTAAATCATTATATGAAGCGAGTTTGCCATAAAAAATAATAAACATTACAATAATAGTTATATATTATAATATTATTGTTGAATGTAGGATGAAAAATGATAATTGAAACGTAAGAGTTAAAAAATACATACAGTCGAGCACAGCAACCTCCTTCACTGTTCACAACCTTTTTTGAAGTTCGTAATTATTGACGGTTGTCAAAATATCTTTTTTATTTACATGTGTGTATATGTCGTGTAAAATTCAAGCATTAGTGTGAGTACTGCTTATTTTAATTAATTTCATGTACTTCTAATTCATTTTATATAAAATAAATAACTTTCTGCACTTCTCCGCCATATAAACTTTAACTATGCCAAATTTCAAGTTCACCCGTTGAGGGGAAATAGGTTAAAAAGAGCACAATTTTTTTGCTTCACGTATTAATATATAGATTATTTTTATTTTGAACATGTTTATTATCAAGTATAAATGTTTTTGAAACATTTATTTTGGTATAGATTATTGTGATTATCTTTATATCTATATACTAACATTATATAATTGAAGAGTTTGTTTATTTGAACGCGATAATCACAGAAACTACTGTGTTAGATATCTCCTTTATCGAGGAAGGCTATAGGCCACGGCTGTAGCTAGAGAACGAATTTAAGGTAGGGCAGCATTCGTTACAGGTAAAACGAAAGTAAAAAAAATATCATAATTGATTTGCTCTTGAAGCACGGGCTCCTATATCAATCACCATTTATACCACTGACCCCTAGGTCAGTGATGTGCATTCAGTAGCTAGTCGTAGACAAATAATTACTGTGACAAAGCATGAGAATGAATCTAAGAACTGTTAAATCCTTAATGATGAAAACAAGCGAACAAGATGGTTGAACTTCCAGGAACTTTGGTTCACACTAACGTGTGAGTGAGAATGAGGTATCAATTAAGTAATTGTTGGGTGGAGTGATACGAGTAAATAGACACGTACAAAAATCCTATTTAGATCATATTGTTCCTGCAAACTTATTATAATAATTAACACACTAATAAAAAATATTTAAAACAGCTGAATTTTACGATTTGTTATGTTATATTCTAGTATCTCGACAACCGAGCTTAGATTGGTTCTTTAAAAAAAATATTTTTTTATGTTTACCTCACAAAATTAGCATTGTTTTACCAAAAAAAGGATATCTCTTTTCCTGTCACTCGCATTCGAAATGGCGATAGACGGGTTTCCGAAGCAGCAGATTTCCATCTTAGCTATTTTTGTTTTGACAGTGGTGACAAAATTTACTTTTATATTCTAGCTTTATTTTTTCATTGCCTGAAAACTCGAATAAAAAAGTTTTCTATGAATGAAATCTAGCCAGATCGATTTATCGTCCCGGAAGCCACCTACATATTAAGTTTTACGGAAATCGCTGAAGTCATTTCCGAAATCCTGAACATATAACAATATAAAAATATATAAAAATTGCTCGTTTAAAGGTATTAGATAGATAGATATATTTGTCTGTGTGATGCATAATATGGTTACCTTAAAATTTCCGGTGTAGATTCTTCTTACAGTTGTTTTTTTTAGTAAATATGTTTAATGCATTGACCTCTGGTGGTCTAAATAAATAAATCAATAAATGACGGTAGGTGATTTACCTGGAACCTGAGCACTATAGATCAGATATACTAAACTAGTTATCATAATTCTTCGAGTAATATTTCATAATTACATATATTTTACATTTACACGGAATTTAATATGAAATTAAGAAATAGTGCTGAGTTTTGTTTTAGATAACGATCAAATATTCCCACGAAGTAAAACTAAATAAAAATGCCCAATTCGTGCACAACAATAGAAGTCTATTCATAGAAATTAATACAACAAAAACTACTTAATAGCTAAGCGTTATCGAATAAAACGCTCTGTTTACAAATACGAAATTCGTTTTTAATACCGTACGAGGTATAACACAATGCAAATTATCATGATAACAAGATCCTCTATCGGACCCACATCAAGTGTTCTTATTAGATACGATTGAATTACAGATAATACCGGTTCCAGTCTCGAGTACTCTTTTAAGGAAAAACTGAAAATAGTTCCATAAGAATTTTTATTTAATATTATGAGTTTTTTCCGCTCGAACAGCTCCTAAAGGGTTCTTAAGCGCTATGAATATTGAGGAGATGTTGATGTTTGAATTTCTTTTCATGGATATTGTGTGATCCGTTCTAAAAATATAAAAATATTGTAGGTGGTAGAACCACTCTGAAGCTATTATTGGTTTTCAAATATAGTACGCCCGGGATAGTACCACCATCTCACAGAAAACCAACGTGAAGTAACAGTGCTTGCATTGTTGTGTTTCGTTCGGTCAATGAGAACGCCGGAGGCCCGTCTCCCCCCCTTTCCCTCTCCCTCTCTCACATTCCTCTTTCCCCTTTCCCTTTCCCCACCAACACAGACTGGCAACGCACTTGTGACTCCTTTGGTGTTGCTATTGTCTTTGAACACTTTAACTTTTATCTTGTAGTTCAAATTTAACAGTACTTGTTATTTGAATAATAATACTTTTTCCAAGTGATCAATTTACAGATAGATCTTAAGTCCCATTTATTATAGAGTGCGATATACAACTGTAGATATTCTAACAATGCGACGACGTATTAAAAAAACGTAATTAGTAACTTATTTATACAAAGGACAGTTGATAAAACATTAACCGATTTATTAAAACTGTCAGTTGAAATTGTTTTTGGACAGTGCAAAAAAACAGTAAATGAAACAATTGTCATTTGTTTCTTTGTGAACAAATATAGCCCATGTTATATATGGACTAGTTCGCCTTATCTACAGTTCTTTTCGATATTTGTTTGATTTTTTGGTTTGTTAACTTTATTACGTAGAACAATTTTTAAGTTTAACTTGAAGTCAATGCTAACAGGTGATGAATCATTCATTTTAGCGGTACAAATAGTCACAATAATTAATGAATATTTTGTATTGATAATTCTATAAAAATCATTTTAATTATCTATAAATAATTTAAGATTTAAAAAAAATGAAGAGTCACAGGATTATGAACACAAATCAGTTCTCTATGATGTCATTATGTTAAAACAATTACACGTTATTACAAAGTCAACAGCTTCTACACGAACTAGTTAACTTGAATACATTGTACCTGCTCCATGTTATGATGAGTAGAAATAAGCATTATAGTGTGACACGAGTTTGGAAACTATCGACATATCCTCGGGTTCAAAGAAGCTATTAAAAAAACTATATTCAATTTTATATAACTTATTACTACAACGAAAAACAAAATATAGTTCCGTTATAAAAGTTATATTTATAATTTTTCCATTCACATCCAAGCGAGAAATGAATCAGTATTTAATAATACAGCAATTCTTTTAATATTATGATATTAAACATTACCGTTTTTAAATGATTGTCTCCAAATATACTCATACGAACAAAACAATCAATGAAATGAATTGACTTATCCACTTGTTTAAATTGCATACAAAGGTAGTGGTAGTTGCTAATGAAAAATAAGTTAAATTAAACACGGACAAGTTGCAATCCCCAGCCGAATATTGATGACAGGGCTTCCACTAACCAATCTCTGTTCTATGCATAAGTAATGTAGAAAATATGGCGCCTAGATTCGATAGGGCGTACGATAAATATTGACGATCAAACGCTCGCGGGATCTATTGGCGCACGTATTACATGTATTGTACAAACTTATAATGTTTGCTAAACGTAAATACTTCACAACGTAATAATGACACGTTTTGTCACGATATTTCATATTCTTATCGAGTCCTATATAAATCCTTAATGTGTGCTATTTCTTTGACGGCGACTCATAGCAGCAGAGATTTTATGTACATAAAAATACTGTACCAGGTATATTTCAACCGATTTCAAATGTAATATTACTGTAAGGAGAGCCTTACAAATAAATAAAGAACAACTTACCAACCGTGGTCTAAAAATCGTCCTTATCGAACTGAAAATTTGTCGAGCCTTTCGAATAGTCCTTCGAAAGTTTCCACCCTCCTTTACACAATTTTTACACAAGCGCATTGTTCCGAGCAACCACCGATCACGCCACCGTGGATGGGCAGCTAACTTCGCACCCGCGCACTCGTCGTCGCCCCTTTCGGCAGCGTCTCAAGCGTTGATTCAATGCACGCAGTTCAGCCGTCGAATACGCTGCTAGCGCGATACATCACACACTCACAGCAGGTACATAGGTTCAACAAGGGACCCCTTTTTCGTACTTTGGTCAGTTAGTCTGACCCAAAATTTCCAAATTCGAAACTCATACCACTTACATCCGGCGTTTCTTGCGGCGCATTTGAAAGTTTGCATATGTCTCAGTAACGTCTACATGTATGGCTACTTTAGCTAGCATGTATTGATTATCTCGATAGCTGATATTGCATGCAAAGCAACATCGTAAATCGAAGTTCGGCCACTTTGGCACCCTTGTTCTTTTTTTTTCTCGAACTGACTACGCTATTGACCTAGCAAGGTCTTAACAGCTTCACCGGACTTCTAAGGCGAGCGCTTAAGGCACTCAGCCGATTTTATTTTGGCAACCAGCTCAAGGTTAGAAGATCGCTGTCACAAAGTTAGTGTAGATGGGACAACGTCAGCGTGATCATTGACTCGAATCGGCGTCCCACAAGGTTCTATTTTAGGGCTGTTTTTATTCTTGGTATATATAAATGATCTACCGCTAGTGGTTGATAACTGTGCTGACATGGTTCTTTTCGCGGACGACACTTCACTTATATTTAGGGCAAAAAGAATAGATTCAGAGCTCAAGGATCTAAATAATACCTTAAATAAAATTTCCGATTGGTTTACATTAAATAATTTATCGCTTAATGCCGACAAAACAAAATGTATAAGATTTACTTTGCCTAATGTTTCGTTTACTCATAGTAGAATTAAGATCGATGGGAGTCTAGTAGATTTAGTTGACAATACTGTGTTCTTGGGTATTACAAGATTCGAAATTACAATGGAGTCCTCATGTAAAAAAATTGGCGCGAAAACTAAGCTCTGCTGCGTTCGCAATACGAAAGATCCGCCAGTTAACAGATATTGCCACTACGAGGTTGGTCTACTTCGCTTACTTCCATAGCTTAATGACTTATGGTATTTTGTAATGGGGTACAGCAGCTGAGGTGGAAACCATATTCCTATTACAAAAACGAGCAGTTCGAGCAATTTATAATATGGGGCTTCGCGAATCATTAAAGACTAAGTTTCAGGAATTCGGTAAGATACCGAATAGTTAAGAAACTATGCCCTCCCAATATATTTTTTATAATTTAATGTATGTCCGCAAAAACTTAGATATACTGGATCAAGTAAAAGACCAACATAATTTAAATACTAGAAACTGCAACAAGTTGATCATCCCATGCTTCAGTCTCACAAAGTCCAATAACAGTTTTAGGTAACAGTGTTAGATTCTATAACCAAATCCCTAAACAGGTTACCGATTTGACGGATAGTGAGTTCAAGAGCCATGTCAAGCGGGTTTTAATATTTAAAGGCTATTATAGGGTGGACCAGTATGTGAACGATTGTGACGTCTGGAAATGACGCTCCTCTCTGCACATCCACTAAAAACTTTCTAAATTATACTTTGTAAAAATATGTAACATGAAAACATTAACCAGATCGAGTTTGTTGCCGGTTCTTCTCGATGACTGGGTTGTTTTCCGAACCGGTGGTAGCTTTGACTTTAG
Source organism: Antheraea mylitta (assembly GCA_014332785.1). Classification (NCBI taxonomy): domain Eukaryota; kingdom Metazoa; phylum Arthropoda; class Insecta; order Lepidoptera; family Saturniidae; genus Antheraea; species Antheraea mylitta. Next base: position 336,993 of record JACEII010000045.1, read on the forward strand.
GATATTTTGGTTTGATTTAATTTGAAGGGTGCACGGCACACCTCGGCTTGGCTGTCGCCTGTTGCATGTAAAATCGCGACCCATCTTAGCTAACCTAGCTAACTATTCATATATGTATGAGTTATTGAAACGTATATGTGTACCAAGCATATACAGCTCAACAACTTCTCCATATATTTACTATCGGAAAATTGAGTATTTTCAATTCGATAAGGGAAAAAAAGTAAACCCTTCCACTTTCACGTGTAAGCATGTAGGCGTGCACGTGTGTGGGAGTGATTGTGTAGTGTTGTAGCAGTGATGTATATTTTGTGTCACCGTATCGCGCAAGCAACGCACTCAAGGGCTCCCTACCGAGGGATCGAACCTAGGCTTGAGCCGCTGCCGTGGGAGGCCTAATCGGGTGTGTGGGAGCGAAATTAACCCCCAGACCACGACGGCGTGATCTGAAACTACAGCATTACAATATATATATATATATATATGTGACAGATAGTATGATGGTGAGTTTATTTGAATATTATCTGTACGAGTACAAAATATTTATTGTATGACGCAAATAGCATTTAATTAACCTGTGGACGTAACAATATATCTTTTCTGGGTATTTGAGATTTAATTGTCTTTATTAAACAGCGAAATTTATGAGAATATATCAGATTTCAACTATATAAAATTAATACCCAACAAATAGTAAATTAAACCATAAATCATGTATAATTTAAGACTTAATATTGACTTGGTTTAAACTATTTTGACTTTATATTAGTATCTAAGTAGAATTACGAGATTAGGAACAATTACTCGACATCAATTTCTCTGTGTAATAACTCATTTTATATCAAGATATACCAATAATAGTTTGTATCTATCAAATAATGATATTAAATTGTTTCAATAGAAATTCATAAAGTAAGATTCGAGCCGTTTTAAAAATTCTTTCATATGTTGTAATCAGGGCAAGTTAAACTTAGTTTAAATTTACCGATTTATCATAGCCATCGACAAAGTAAAACTGATTCCTTATCGTATATTTATATTTCCTATATCATATTATTTACATTGAAAGTTGTAGTAAAATAACCATTAAATGTATTTCAATTTTGTCACAATATTTTGATAATTGTAAAACTTTGGATCTGGACATCTTAACAAATAGTCTTACAAAATATAAATCTATGTACATAAGTCAAAAAATAAGAAATTAGACATGCATACTGATTATTTTGCTCCCTTAAATATATTACAAAAATGTTTTTTTTTAATCCTCTACGTGTGTAGATACCCCATAAATACTTATAATTACATTGACTTTGCCTATGATCATAATTGCTAGAAATATTGAATTAGTTTACTTAAATTTTGTCGAAGTTTTAAAAAATAAATTTTATAAGATGCCGTTGTGTTTTTTAGGAAAATTGTAGGAATCACAATTCATATTTGAGTTCAATAATTACTCATACAAGGCAAAATTGAATTAATAAGCAGTTAGGATTTCTTAGTAACCGATGCACGAGGCCCTAAAACACTAAATTAAATATTAAGCAGGTCTTAATGAATATTAATGTTAATTAATTAGACTTAATAATTTATATATAAAAAACGAAATATTTCTAGAGCAATATCGAGAAATATATCTTTGCAACAGTCAGATCCTATTCTATTATATCTTATTGTTTAAAAGCCTCTTTATCGAACCCATCGTCTATAAACTTTTCAAATAGTTTATTTACATAATAGTATTCATTATTACTATAATATAACAACACGGAATCATCAGAGCTTGATTCCTTTTCACCGGCGCCGCTTTATTTGAATCATGATCACATTAATATTGTGAAGATTCAATTAGCGTTAATTTTTTTATATACATCACCTAAATTCATATAATTTTTATTTCTTTATAAAATATGGAACTTGAAGTTGCACATTTATTAATTAGTAAATCTGTAGTTATCGATATCTTGTAACTTAGTATAGTTAAATCCATGTTAAGCGTCTGATAATAGACAGTTTTTTTTATTATATTTAGGTGTATCACAAACATAGGATTATGTCCAACGAATAAAATTTCTGTAAATATACGGGGGGCCCACGCCCCCAAGGGGGGCAATTTGATAGTTAACTTTGACTTTAACCCTTTCGCTTTGGGTTATTTAAATACAATACTAGATATCGGTGACAAATTTAACTAAAAAAGGCAATTTCTTAAAAAAAAATAACAAATAATTATTAGGTATAATTTCGTTTGACGTTACCAAAATATCAACTGGATAATTAGAGTCGTCGAGCCAAGTAAGATTTTCATTATATGTTTTGAAATTTTAATTACGATGTTTTGATAACAAGTTCATAATGATTTCTTCCTAAAACTTATCAATTATATTTCGTAAGGGAACGAAACAATTTTAAAAGGTTTCAAAAAGTTAAAAATTATGTATGGGGGGCATTACAAATTTTAGAAATGTTGAGGTTGGGCATGACTCAAAGAGGTTGGGAAATACTGGTCTAAACGGTGACGGGATCAAGTCTATTATTTGCCGTAAAGATATATTATCATATATTTTTTTAATATCATTTGAAGTAGTACAAATAGCGATAACCAAACATGCGACCTATTATCTGCTCGGACGGTTTAACCGCCGTACAAAATAGGGGGTATATAATCAATAGTCCGCAAAATACCTCGATTTGTATACGCAAAAGCTTTTGTATACTCTGTTTTTAATTAAAAACGCTTTATTTATCTCGTCATCGCATTAATACAGCGACAGTTTCAATTAGCGGACGTCTCCCGTTTTTGGACATCGTCTAAATGTATTCAAATTATTCAGAATCTAGAATAATGGACGGTGATGAGTTTTCGAGAACAAACAAAATTAACGTCGAGTTTGCATTAGCCCATTTTGATATAACTACGGATTGGCATATTTGATAGATGACAGAACTCTATATTTGCAACTGAATATTACTCATAAAAAATGAAAGCAGTCATAAGACCTACCGCTAGAAGTAAACATTCAAAGCGGTGAAAGAAATTAAAGAAGTATTCACTACTATACTACAACAGACAATAATTATAGCAGAGCGGCAAGAAAATAAAACTACTCCATGTATGTAAATATAAAAAAGCAACTTTATTGGTCAAATCCATATTATAGCGAAGCCGCGAGAAAAATCTAGTTATATAGATGATTGTTTTATTAATTAGCTACTCAAATTAAACTAATCTTTAATAAGGGATAGCATAATAATTAGTTGGAAATTACTCGTCTAGCAATTTAACTTACCTATCATTATACGGTTACAATAACGACCTTAATCTAATTAATAAATAATTAATTTATAATTGGAGTGCGTTGGTGATGTACGTCTACCGCTTAACTTTATTAACATATTAACCCAATAAAAGTGTAAAGTAGTCCTAAGATAATATTTTATATATGTCCCGAAGCCGTAATTACATAGACCATGAAACGTTCATTTATCAACTTAAAAATATATTAAGACAAATTTAAATATACCGTTAGGTTTACAAGTTTCCTGATTTATTATAAAACAGATACTTAAAAGTTTATTTCTTTAAGAGGTCGAAAATTAATTGATCCATCACGGAACGCCTGGCAGATGTAAAACATCGAAATTGTTTGAATCGAACCTCAAATTTTCGAATACTCAAGTTAGTGATAGGTATGCGATGGTATAGCTCAGTGCGGCAAGAGAGATTGCTCACAGTCGCTTACGCATGGTATTGCATCGCCACGTCTCACAACACACTCGCCACGCTAACAATCAGGTTTATTCGCGCCCATAGACATTTCACATCAAAATTTACGAAATGTTTATATATTACAAGCATCCTAAATATTTCAAGATAAAAATAAAAGAATACTTTGAAGTAAGTATTTTTATTACAAAGTGTTGTAGAATAAACAAAAATGTGCATATACTTAAAGAACTGAAAAATATATTCTATAATTGAAACACTTTTATCATCCGAAGAAGAAACTTTATTCCCATATTCTTCAGTATAAACAATACTTTTCGTTTAAAAGCAGCATTGTACGTTATTAAGTTGTATTATACAAGTTAGCCTAATCATCTCGATGTAGAAATAAAATGAAGACATCTGCCACGGTATACAAACAAAAGAGAAAAATACACTGAAGATAGACCATGATTACCAGAAACATCACGCTGGAGTTACCATTTTAAATGAGGTCCTTACGCACTGTGTGCAAAGAGAAAATACTTGCCCATATGGCACCATTACCGAAGACAGCCGTCGGTAATGGAAATTTGCATACGCACCTTAAAATTTTATTCATAAGGAGAAAATTGTTTCACATATTCGGCAACGCGGGTGGCGGCATTCGAGCGTGTCACGCACTCGAGCAAAAAAATCGAATTATTGCCGTGTGTTGAGGATTTGGGCCGTATTACGAAATGGTAACGAGTGCAAATGATTACCTCTGGGCGAATTCATCATGAGGAATGTATAGATAAACCGATTGATATCATTTTGTTTCTTATTAAATCGTGCGATCCTCTTATCTCTTTTAAGTAACATGTTACATTTGGTGATGTGACAAAAAATATTATCGTATATTAATAAGCACGTATAAAGTACTTACATAATGCAACATTTTAAATTCAACCAACCGAAAACCGAACTAATGAATCCGTTGGTCGATACAATAAAAGTACAATAATCGTGTATGAATAAATATTTTAAAATAAAGTCGCTTTACGCGTTTGTCTGTGTGTTTGATCCGTTAGTTCTTCTACACTACGCAACGAATTTTGATGTGGTTTTCTACAGCTTAGAGAATTTCTTTTGGAATATTATTTATGAATACAGTACATTTATATTATATCTATTTCTATATAAGGCAAAGAAAAGTCGATGTATTCTAATGGAGTTTTCGAACGCTTGCATCGACCATACTGGTTAAACCAAATGAGATTATACATAGAAATGAACGATAGAAATGTACATTTGAAAAACGCCTATAGAAACTTTGCAGAATATTTTTATCTTTTACATTTTTTTTTTTAAATAATCAATGGTTACTTGCGAAGCTATCTTGCCAAATATACTATTAATTATTATCCAAATAAATACTTTATTTATGTGAGTATTTAATACAGATCCAAATTGCCCTTCATAGCATATTATTTCGATGAATATAGAAGAATATATCATGAACGTAAAAATACACGTAATAAAAGAAAGTGTCAATGAAAAGACTAACGCATTTTTGTGAGTAATTAATTGATAATATCAAACCGGAAATGAATGGATTTCAATCATTTAGGCACTTATGACACCAGATTAATACATTGCACTTATGTAAAGCCGGGGTAAGTCGGTAGTCTATTCTAATATACTAATACTAATATACTAATTATAATATAATATTATAAAGAGGTAAAGTTTATTAGTTTGTGACGTTGTGACGTTGTAGGGGTAATCTCAGGAACTACTGAAAAATTCTTTCAGTGTTAGATAGCACATTTATCGAGGATATTTATTGGATATATATCATCACGCTAAGACCAATATGAGCGGAGCACCAATGAAGAATGTTTAAAAATCGGGGTTTTTTTCCTCTTGGGAACTTCCGCTGCATGTTAGCGTTAGCCCAAAGTATCTATTCCACGCGAACGAAGTCGCGGACAGAGGCTAGTATTTTATAAAACATCGCAAGCAGCGTTTACTCAAGAGCGCTTGGTTTGGGAAGAGGGCGTAATAGGTCGCATCGCTAATTCCCAAAAGCAATATTTGACTTGGTACTTGGTTTGACACTGTCGTGGTAATTACGTTAATGCAACTATAGTACGCGACGTTTTCCATTTTCATTATTAATGTATTGCTAATTTGTACACCGATATTCGTAATTAATACTGGTTTTATTAAATTGCATACAGTGTTTTGTCACATGGTTGTTAGCCTGGAATTTGTAAATTGCTTACTACAGTACTCACCAATCTTTTGACCCCTTTTGAACATAGATGCAAAATCAATTTCAGATATGAATACGTATTACATATTACATTATATGTATAATATACATACTTAGAGATAAATTATAAATCAATTTTAGATTTTTTTTATATCATATAGGAGGCAAACGAGCAGGGTCACCTAATGTTAAGCGATTACCACCGTCCATAAACACTAGCAACACCAGGGGAGTCGCAAGTGCGTTGCCAGCCTGTGTTTTGGGGAAATGAGGGTTAAGGGGGAGGGGGAGATGAGTGGAGAAGGAAGGTGGGGAATGGAGGTGGGATGGGTCTCCGGCGCTCTCACTGACCGAACGAAACGCAACAATGCAAGCACTATTACTTCAAGTCGGTTTCCTGTGAGTGGATGGTACTACCCCGGACGAGCCGATCCATTCATACTGAAACCAATACAGGTTTCATAGTGGCTCTACCACCTCTAAAATTCCTAAGATTCTTATGAATTTATTTTTAGTTTGTTTTTTTATGAAATATTTTACTTTATTAAGCATAATTCCGAACTTCAACAATATTGCTATATATAGCCAAATGAAATGAGGAGGACTTTACTGTATTAGAAACTAATAATTAGCCAGTCCACATATACATACGTGACTTTACAAATAATAAAATTAATATATCCAATAACTACAAATCAATTGTTGTCCCAACAAACAATCGTACCAATAGTTCCATCTGCGTATAGAAAATTTAATTAAAACGGGGAACGAACGACATCAAAGTATCTAGTGAACATCACATAATGTAGTTTTGTTACACTTTGTTTGCAAACAATCAGGGTTGAAGACAGGTTGTGGTTAAGCCGGACGCGGTCGGCTTTGAATACCGATGACGGGGCGCAACCACGCGACTCGTTTCAATCTGTACTCTATGCATAAGTAATGTGAAAAGTATGGAGATACATCCCCGATACGGAACACACGCTCCTATAAAATATTGTTGTGTGTTTTTATGGTAACAACTTCAGTTATTCGTTCTTAGTAACGAATGCGGTATTCACTGTGTGTGGTAATCTATGTAGTGCGCCCTTTGTACCTCCCAAATATTTGCTAGAGCTTCTTCATCACAGAATATGTTTTTGGACGATAAATTTTGTCGTAAAAAATATACGTCTGCGTCAATATGTGGGCAGATATTAATGTAGCCATTTATAGGCGTCTGAGAATCTTGAAATATATACTAAAATATTAGCAGGGATTGTGTTGTTAAATTTATCATACAAGCATTATTGCTGAGTTGTTGTGCATGACAAGATAAATTGTTTATTGTGATTTTTCGTTCTTATACTGGTGAGCTCAATGTGATAAGATATACTCTTTTTTATATCATAAAAGGTAAACAACCAGTGGCTCACCTGATGCTAAGTGATCACCAGCGTCCATAGACACTTTCAAAACTAGCGAAGATGCTAGTGTGTTGCCAACCTATGTTGGGGGGAGGGGAGAAAGATGGTATGTGGGGCTCCGGTGCTGTCATTGACCGAACAAAACGCAACACTGCGAGCATTGTTACTTCACGTACATGTTTCTGTGAGAGTGTGGTACTACCGACCCATTCATGCTGAAACCAATAATAGCTTCATCGTAGCTCTACCACCTAGAGAAGCTTTTCCAACTACTAGCAGTATAGCCCAGAATACACATGCATATAAATGGTGTACCAGGTTCTGGTAAACCGGCATGCCGTAAAGCCTTGAGACACATGCTCGTGATGACATACCAGCTTCTAGAATCAAGCTTCTTCGTGCTAGTGAAGTGCTACAAAATTAATTATTTCTCCCTCCCCACTTTCTGCAAAGATCTCCTGGTATATTTTGCACTAGCACGCAAGCTACGGGTAGAATTTCAATATACACGTCAGTATCCTATTCTTTCAGATAATTGATACACTTTTAAGAACAATAGTCAAACATATTAACTTTGAACCTCTACAGCTTGGTGATGCGAACTTATAAATTGGTCATAAATGCAATAGTAACAGCCCACAAATATTGATAAGAGTAACTTTACACCACCAAGCAATGTATTAAAGTTTTTTTTTTCGAACTGACTACTCTATTGACCTGATATTAAAACAACAGTAAATATTCTGTACACTTTATTCATATATAATACTACAGCAGGCATTTGTCACAGTACCACTAACCGACTCATCATAAAATCTCAACGACGATATGTCCGATTCGATATTTAAATTCACCTTCGTTACTCCTTTTGCGACGTAGACACTCACTACGAAGGGATCTTAGGTAAAAGCTATCAAAAATATTTTTTCTTTCAACTTGATATCGTCGAGTTCTAAATCTATAAGACCCAGCACGAGACGTTACCTTTCATTTCGCATGGTCGTTCTCTCTTTATACTTAAAGATTGTTATCAGACTATATATAACTTATTCTTTTTAAAAGAAATCAAAATAATTTTGTCGTTCAGTAGGTTTATATATTAACTTAAACAAAGTATTATCTCTGTTATCGATTTTTTAAAATATAAAACCAAGTAACTTTTAAATTACGCAATCTTAATATAGAAATGGTTCAGAAAGCCGCAATCTTAATTAATATAAACCGATGAAATGGATGGAATTAAATAGTAAGAAGCACACTACTATGTATCATATAAAAGATTCAATGAAGACTAAGAGACATAAAGGAAGAGGTATTATTTTCTATTACCTTCCAAATAAATCAATACTAATTCCCATTGTGTATGAACAATACTTAATAACTTTTTTTTTCCGATGTACACACAACTCATTCGCCATGCTCGTTACAAATGATAATCACTAAAACAAACAAATGGTCGTAAAGGTGATAAATAGTTACGGTATATTTGTTAAATGCAAGCGTACCGTAGCCGAGTACCATGAATTCGTCGACATCAGTAGCAATGGGCACTACCATTAATCTCACAGTCTTTAGTGACCTACAATATCTATATGATAATTGGTTTCTTTATACCATGTAATTACCAATACCATAACCTTACTAGATGTTAAGTGATCACTCCAACACATATGACATGATGCATCTATAATTAGGACCAGTTCTTAGAGACAAGTACAATGATTACTTGGAAGGTGTACTAAAAATATGGAATCGGACTCTTGTTCTTTATTTTATTTATATGATAGTTTCAATATTTAATAGCATATTTGCATATTCGTGAGAAAAGACTCATAAATCATGGTTTCTCCATACTTTAAGAGGTGCCTCATAGAGGCTTTGCGTAAACGAAGGTGTTACAAGAGTGCTAGCTATCTACACTTTAAGTATATGTGTTTATGGTGATAGTGTGATTGATCTGCTCAGCTTGTGACTTAGGTCCTTTTCTTAGTTTAAAATTTTAGTGAGAGCACTCACTGGATACTGTTGTCTTAAAAATCAGTTGTATAACGTCGGTGTCCAGAGCACAAGAGAGTGCAGATCTTGTAATAGTGCGGATGACACCCCAAACCACATCTTGTGTGAATGTGATCTACTGAAGCCCACGCAAAACCGGATTCTGGGAAAGCACGTATTGCTTCCGGATAAGGTACAGATGCTCTCAAACAAAAAAAAAGTCCTGCAGTTCTTAAATGCTATAGGACTGGGTGGGGAGCTTTAGTAATATGGGGCGATCACAATAGATCAATACTGGCCACAGTGATAAAGGACTAAGGCCTGCATAGCCCCTTTTCCAGAATAAAAACAAATTTTAAAATGCCGACACTAACACAGGGAACACTAAAAGAAGCCAATGAATGTACAATCAACATTCTCGTACTCTCTATGCGTATGGATTTAGGGTTTGAGTAGGTTATCAGGAACCACTATCTCAGTTCTTATATATGTTAATTTATGTCGATATTCTTTAAGGAATTTTAAACTTGAATTACTACATATTTAATATAAATTATAACTTTGTAAAAACTGTGTCCAAAAATGTTTAACAACTGTTTTTAAGTCATTATGTAAGTTACTCCTGCTCTTTTACGCTATTGACCTAGCAAGGTATTAACAGCTCCACCGTACTACAACTAATTATATATCTTGTTAATACTGAATCTGCATATGGATGCCATTCTTTTATGACCCACAAAACAATCAAATTAAGTCTTAATAAAATAATTATCTTTGAGAGCTTCGTTATCGCAAAACCAATTTTATAGAACAAAGGATTATGATTACAATATTGAATATCTTTATTAGATTTATTTATTTAAAATTGATTCAATTTTAAATCGTAATGAAGCAGTTACTAATATTTGAGATAATATGGTTTTTTTTTTTATTTAAAATAGTTAATTTAAATAATGAAATAATAATTTGTATAGTCGCTGAACACGACTTGATTTCAAAGGCCGAAGTTAAGATCTAATATCAAATTTATAGCAGAGTTAGAGGGTGCGTAGATGTAAACATAATGTTATTATAACAAAGCTAAATAAATAGCTAACAGAACATCCAGATTCAAAAATGATTGTATTCGTTACTCACTCAATGGCTTTCCTGTATTCCGACCCCTAATTACATCGCAATTATTTATCTGATACAACAAAGCCTCAACTAAGTAATAATAGTGCTGCATACGTAATATCCAACCGCTCTACGAGCAATAAAATAAAATAAAAGTACACATTTAACTTATGACGTGTGCATAAACTACATTTTAGATTATTTAGCCAGTTCTGTTACTCTAACGAAATATGCAATCAAGGAGCGGATGCTATTCTGAGTACATATTTAACAGAACTACGTTAGAACAAAGTTAGCTATCTCATTCTGTCACGTGGTCATAAGATATGTGTTAAAAAGAAAAGGGGATAGACGTTATTTGTATGTAGCGCATGGTTTCTGTTTTGGTATTATTGTAGCGATATCAATTTCGTGACCAACCGAATAAAAACCACTATAATAAAAGTACGATTCGTTTTGAAAATCTAAGCAAGCAAGTCAGATTACGTGAGCAATGAGATCGTCTGCGAAGTTGTTTGACAAAGCTATGAAATCCCTTATTGCGACAAGCATTCGTCACGATGCGACACAGTAGCAAGACATTTCTACGTAAACGAGTTGCGCCACGGATTATGGCAGGTAAATAAACGAGCGGTTAGCGTGGCTAGTGTCTATTCCAACATGGCCAATAACTACGCGATTATCCTATTTGGGCCCGCAACAAAGAACAGGCGCGACTCCCTTCTCATTTTTATATGAACCCATTTTGACCACATTAAACAGTCACCGTAGTTGGTTCTTACGGTAACAGTATTAGTTCGCTGACGAAAGTTTGTTGGTAATTTATATTGCTGGAAGTATTAAAACAAATTGAGTACAAGATGAAGGGTATCGCAATCTCATAATGCCAATCACCTTGACTTTTATGTAGCTCATTAATTTAATATTGGATTGTGAATTATGTACATATTATTTCACTTACAATGTAATTAGCAATCTTTATGTATATTAATTGAATTCTTTGTAGGAATAAAGTTGTAAAAGAAAGTAAGTGGACCAAATATTTACGCAGAAAGTCCATTATTTGTATACAATGTTCCATAAAAACACAATGTTGAGTTCTAAGACGCAGACTCCTATTTGAAGGATGCGAAAGTAAAATTAAGAACAAAAGCATAAATATTCAGTAAGACTACATAAATAAACGAAGTTTGGGCCATTTATTCCGATACACCGGTACTCTGTGCACAGACTGGAAAAGTTAGGCGGAAACGGGATTTCCTAATGCGATTTTAATTCGTTCTTCCCGCGACGAAGAGGGTAATTTCAATAAAAGCGAAGCCAGAAGATATCCAGTGTGGAGAGAAAAAAAATTAAAATGCGATATAAATTCTTTATTTCGGGCGTCTGTGATTACGAGGTAAAGTGCAGTCTGATGTCGTTCCATTATTTGCTAATTAGTTTATGAATGGTCGATAAATACGATGCTATTCCCGGTAAATAATGCAAAACGGAAACAGTGTATGTTAAATACACATATAACAGTTAAATATTCATTCCCTGCTGTATGTGGTATACATTAGGTTGTTCAATTATTCACTTTTTGCTAAAGTCGGTTAGTATTAAAAATTCTAGTTTCCACACAATATTGTTGTATTATAAAAAAACCATATATTTTGGCTAAGGCTTGCTACAATTACCCGCAGACACAATTATCAAGCACAATAGCCGAACTATATTACCTAAATGCTACCAATATTATAAAATATAAAGCCAAATAACACAAGATTATTAACAAACTACAAATTCCGCTACACGAGGGACTAAGATCCTGTCAATAACTCCGCACTTCGATTTTGACCGCTGTTATTTAAAAGATTTATCATTTTTATACTTTATATTTGCGGAAAATAACTGCAGTTAGTTTTATGGCACGAATATTTTGAACGAAGGTAAACGATCTTACTGGTCGAATGAAAATCCGCAGTATTTGGAATTATTCCAACCTCTAAGTATTGTTTTGTAATCGCAATTTATAGTTTTCAATTTAGTTTTAATATTACTATTTAATATAATTGATATTATATAATACAGATTTATTATATAATACAGATCACGTATAATCTTTTCACATAAATATCGCATGTTCTACGCTATCAAAAGCGATGTTAATAATAAGCTTCAGGTTGAGTAAACTAGCTATTAAATCGTGTAATTTGCTTGCATTCATGTACATATCTTGTAGACGAGCTTCGCACCTTAATGAAACATAAACAATATTTAAATTGTTTGTCAATTT
>JACEII010000045.1:350153-451747 GCA_014332785.1 Antheraea mylitta
CGCTGGGACCAATCTGTCCCAAAGCTAGTATCCAGGTTAATATGCAACTTACAATACCTACCACTTGCCTTCTGCAATGTTTTTTTTAAATTTTTTAGTGTTTGTTCATATAATATACTCATACTTTTATATATTATTTATATATATAGTATAGTAATATATAGTATTAGTATAATACTAACTACCAATTGGTAGTACTAGGCAACTGCACAAGATAGATTGGAACTCTTTAGCACCCATCTGTTTGAACAATGTTACGATTCCTTATTCCACCACAGCCAAGAATCTAGGTGTAATTTTTGACAACAATCTATCTTGGAAAAATCATGTGAGTGAAGTTAGTAGAAAAATATTTGCATCTTTGCGTTCGTTGAGAAGAATGCGCAATTTGTTACCTACATCGACTAAACTCATGCTTGCAGAATCATTACTTTTGCCCATCATTGATTATGCTGATGTCTGCTACCTGGACGCTAATGAGGAATTAATTAATAAACTGGAGCGGCTACAGAATACATGCATTCGCTTTATCTATGGACTTAAGAAATTTGATCATGTGTCTGAATACCGGTCAAAGCTTAAATGGCTACCTATTCGATACCGACGAAATAGCCACATCCTGTCTCTCCTGTATAACGTTCTTCATAATCCCAATTCCCCTCCCTACCAAAAATATAAATTCGAAATGTTAGGTTTCAGAGGTTCCCCATCACATCGTCTATGTTCTCAAAGTATACTCAAATTCCCAATGTCTCATACTAAATTTTATAATAGATCATTTGCAGTTCAAGCTGTACGTCTATGGAATGCACTTCCTTGCGATATTAGGCAGGCAAGATCTGTGACAACATTTAAAAAATATCTTCACCGGCATTATCTCTCGCTGTCCTAGTTGAACTGTTTTGTTGCGTTATTTCTATTTTTCTTCTTTTTCTTTTTCTTACATTTTCTATATATTTTTATTGTTTATTATTTTCGTGTAAGTCTGTGTATATTTATATTGCCACCTGGTACTTTAAAAGATTGAATGTCTCCCTAGGGTTGCCTGGAAGAGATCGCTCTAAGCGATAAGGCCGCCTAACTGTACACATATTGTAATAGAATGTATAACTTTGTGTATCTTTAAAGTGTGTGCAATAAAGAGTTTTATTATTATTATTATTATTACCAAGTAATTTCTCAATTTTGTGTAACAAATCTTACCTAAAATCTTTCCTGGTCTTTTAGGTCATTTGACCCTAAAGATTACTTTTAATATAATATGACATACCTCTGCAAAGAAGCATTAGAGTCAGCAGGACCACTCGAGACTGTATGAGCATAAATGCCATGCTTCGAGAACCACCGAACGGTCAATGAACCAGAAAAGACTGATCGCTGCCGTAAAACCTCTCCACCGTCATCATAGTGAGTTATCTGAAAAAATAAATATAAATTGAAGCAAAATATGTTGATAAATATAGAGTAAGCTACAGTGTTTAACCACGACAAGATTTATTCCGTTATAGGTAAATGTTGTTTTATAATGATAAAATTGATTTATTAAATTCAGATATAAAATCCAATTATACGCTTCTTTGTGTGGCCTCCCTCGCGTCATTAGATATATGATCTATCTCTCAGATGTCCTAAAATTTTCTGGAAAAAAGTTAACCTATGTTCTTTTTTGTAGCTTGGAAGATTGGTTAAGTAGTTGATGCGTGACAGCGTAACTAACAAGCAAACCTTTTTTTTTCGAAATGACTACTTTATTTACCCAGCAAGGTCTTAACAGCTTCACGGGACAAGCAAACCCTCTTTCGCATTTATATTATTAGTCCGATTTCCTTTGGAAGAGCTCTTAAAAATTTTCACGAAATACTAATTTGTCAAAGAGTATTAATGAAATTCAACTTTTTTATTTGACATTAGAAAAAAAATTCATACTTGTTTTATAAGAATGTATAATTTCGAATGTTTTTCTAAGAGGTTTTAGAAGTATATTAAAAGTTACATTACTTAGAACTTTCTAAAGTTTATAATATTCAATAAACGTTTTCACTACCTACTATACGTTTAGGAGTAGTCATATGAGTTTATTCTCATGTCTCTTTAACAAAATTGATATGTAAATTTAATCTAGCTTTAATCTCTATAAAATATGCATAAGACCTCGTCCCATGTAATTTTCAAAAATTATCAGTTTCAATATATCCTCTTATGTAATTCTCATAAAAATTCAGGTTTTGAAAAAATCAATGTGCTTTCACTACTCTTATAACAAAATTATTCTAATAGAATCTTAGAGCTTTCTCCACTGTAAAAATCGAATTGTTTTGTTATGGTTTTTAGTGTAAACTTATAAGAAGACTTTCCACATGGTTACAATACGTACATTATTAATTCTGACCCAATATTTTACAATTTCATTTTTTAAATATAACTTTTTTAACAGCAATTTTGTTATAGACGATAAAATTGTTTAATTTTTTTAGACCTTCTACTTCAATTTTTTCATTGTAACAATAAGGTAAATTGAAGAAAAGAAGATTACATTATGAATATAATAATTCTCAAAGTTGATATTATTTCTGATATAGCCTAATAAAACAATATACAAAATTGAATTAATTTTCCATTACAATACATAATACCTCTCAAAAATTTATACTAATTATGTAAACCGGTGAAGCTGTTAAGAACTTGCTAGGTCAATAGAGTAGTCATTTCGAAGAAGAAAAAAATACTAAAATATAAAGAGGTAAAATTGGTGAGTTTTTGAGGTTGTGAGTTTGTGACGTTGTAGGGGGTAATCTCAGGAACTACTAGTCCGATTTTAGAAAATTCTTTCAGTATTATATAGCTTATTTATGGAGGAAGGTTTTAGGCTAAATCATCACGCTAAATCTAATAGGATAGGAGCACTAATGAAGATTTCAATATCGGATGTTTTTTCCTCTTGAGAGCTTCTGCTGCGTGTTAGCGTTAGCCCAAAGTAACTATTCCACGCGAAGGTAGTCGCGGGCAAAGGTTAGTATTTTTTTTAAATTGCAGGCATCTATTAAATAAAAAATCTTATCATTGTTATTCTTAAACTAGGTTACGCCGACTTATTCGGTTCTGCAATGTGATCATCAATAAGATTACGTTGGCACCAACTCAATGTTTGTTGTGTTCCTATAACTTATTATTTGGCTGGACTTTCTTGAGAAATCGGAATAGTATTACGATAATCGTATTTGCTCAGAATCCGTATAAATTTTAAACGTAATGTGTAACACTCACCATAGATGTGCTTTGGTATGTAAATCAAACCACACAAACCATGTTTTCATACACATTCCAGTTACAACTACTTAATCTATCAATTTATTTATTTATTTACACATGGATAAAGCAACAGTCGACAATCAAAAATAATAATACAATAGCAATAATAAAAAAATAAACTAGACTGAAGACCTAAAATGTTTTATCACATAGAAACTTAACTTACACTTATCATAATAATAATAAGGAAATAATAATTGTTTAAATATATAGAAACATTGGATTAAAAAAAACTGTATATAAAAGAATAAACGAAAAAGTTCAAATGAATTCAATTATGAAAACTAAAATTACCCCATTGAAAAAAAAAAAATAAAGAACAGGTTGTGAAACATAAATAATGAATATTAAAATATAATATGGATACTGTTGTTTAGATGGAAGTAATTGTTAAGAAATATTGCCAAACAAAGAAAGTCGATCTAGTCATAAGGGTTGCATATAAAAAGGGATACTTAAAAAATGAAACAGCGATGTTCAATTTTGAATTTTTATATAAATTAAATGTGAATTATTTAAATTGCATAATTTGCAAATATAAACTATTAACATTGCTTGGATTTTTATATCTATTATACCCCGAGAAATATTATCAAGACATCTTGATAAAAATGGATAGTCAGATTTATATGAATAGCAACAACTTTTTATATATATTGTAAACGATACCTACTGATGGTTCAGTGATTAGACTCATATCCAACAACAATTTTTCGAGAAAAAAATGTCGAAATAAAACCGTACTATAGCGACATGGCAAATTCTAATAACCACTTAGTTTACTAACGTCAAAATTTAACGCCAAGAACGTATGGACGTGTTCTGGAGTCCCAGTTCACTTCTACACTTAGCGTATTCTAATGATTATCTTTGGTCAAATAATTACTGAACATTAAGGTAATATATCAAGTAGATAATATTGAATAAATAAAAACACTCAAGAATCAAAAAATAAATTAAACAAGTTTCAAAAGCATGTTCCCAAGTTTAAATTATATTAATTGTAGCAGATAACCGAAAAATTTCGCACCCAGGAAATTACACAAAGACGACCGTACCCCTTCAGCATTAATCTTAAAGAGATTTTATTATCTACCTTAGCTTGAAGCAACTCACCAAGTCGCGCGAAAGGAATACGCAAGCCGGGGGGCCGGAATTAACTTCGTTAATTTTCGTGCGCCCTAATTTGATTATTATTTTAAGAAGAAATATGTTTTTTTATGAAAAATCTTCGTGTTTTAACGCAAATTATAAAATTTACTAACGTATAGAGATGTTCATTTTTGGATAACCTTTTTTCGCAACATTTTTTTTGGTAAAATTATTTTGCCAAGATTTTTGTTGACCTTCAAAAAATTCGAATAACAAGGCTTCACATAATTACTCGACATAAAATATAAACAGTCTGAGAGAAATTTAAGTTTTCCTAAAAATTTCTTTAAAACGATCAGGTTTTTAAAGGTACATGAAAATTCTTAAGGACGTAATTTTTATAGCATTATTATTTATATCTAAATATTTTAATCAAATCCTTCGCACTCAAATACCAAATATATAATCTGATTGGTAAATAATAATAATAGATCATTAAAGCATAAAGAGAATATAATACGTATAGCCATGAGTTATTTATTACTTTATATAGTGACTAGCTGACCCGTGCAACTTTGTTTGCACAAAATAGGTTATTACCGGTTTCAATTGTACTTTTAAATTTAAATGACCTTAAAAAACCTAATACCCGATTGCAGCGATATTTAGCGGTGACTCCTAACTATCCAGAGACTCAATCAAACATATACCCCGCTGGTATGTGAGAAATCTTTTAAAATAAGCGTAGAACTTTTTCGAATCATCATCTAACGGGTTTGTAACTTCAGCACTTGACATACTATAAAAACTAAACTTTATCTACACTAAATTTCCTTTTTTTTGTCAACTTACTACGGCATTGGCAAGACCTTAACAGCTTTACTGAACTACAAAGCATTAAATTTTCATTTTGATTTAGTAGTTTGTTTTGTAAGAATTTGTAAAGTATTCGTGAAATCTGCATCCAAACATAATCTTGTTCAATTTATTTTACTTTTGACATATAAATCACAACAAAACGAACCCCCTACTACGTCTTTTTGTTTGTTCGCGATAAACTCAAAAAGTACCGAATGGATTATCATGCGGATTTCACCAGTGGATAAAGTGATTAATGAGGAACGTTTTAGTATATAATTTTTCGAGGATTGTTATTATAATCAGGTCGGGACGTTTGCTGGGCCCGCTAGTATTAGTGTAAATATAGGTACATTATAGTATGGTGATTGCAAACACTTAAACAAATTATTTTAATCGCTGATTCAAAAACCTGAACCAACTGCTTCCAGACAACAATATTTAAAGAAGTTTTTATTTTTCTCGAAATGACTACGCTATTGACCCATCAAGGTCTTAACAGCTTCACCGGACTACTAGTAATTCTATCAAATATCGAGACAACATACGAACTGACAGAACTCTAATTGAGATTCAGAATATTTCAATTTAGCGCCATCTATGGATCTTTTAACCTATCTTGACTGCTAATCGCATTCTTATTATGTAATGATGAAATTCATTTATTATACTAAGATTATTTCTTATTTATGTGAAAAAAATAATGAATTAAACATGGTTCATCGTTTAATATGTCTTAGATATTATTTATACAATAATATACATGTATGATTAGTTAATATAATAAGCCTAAAACCTATTTCATATTAGGTACAGTTTCGTTTAACAACTTTGTCAACTTTTCCTATGTAGTTGAAATTCTCGAATGTAAATTATATATAGCAGTAGCTCAGCGTACAGGACTTTATATATATCGATGATCGACGGGGCGACGGTTCGGAACCGAACGATTTTTTTTGTTATTTGTTTTTTTCTAAATAGTATAGAGAGATGAAATATAGCTTAAATTTTTAACTAATCTGTCTGCTATATACAGCGTAAATAAAAAATTTCATGAAGTTCACATTTTTTACTTTCATCCGTTATCCTGGAGAACCACGTGTGTATTAAGAGACAAAAAGTATCCTAAATGTAACCTTGTAATATTAGTTATCATTGTGTAAAGTTTTGTCAAAATTGGTTCAGTACTTTCAGAGTAAAACGTGTTTAGAAGCTAGGCTTTAATCAGTTAATTATAGTATAGAAGAAGATAGAATATTTATTTATGGCGTTTTAATATAGTAGTAGGTACTTAGAAGTCATAATCCATAGAATTAATTACCTTGTGTAATTTGTATGTGGCCGTAAGTCGTCTTCTTCTAAATGGTTCCAGGGATTTTGATAATTCTTTTTGAAGTTATAGCATGGATTATTCTTAGATATAGAATTAAAAGAAATAGTAGAGTTCTAGTATATTTATTTTAAATTCAGCAAAACACCAGGACATTTTTGTTTAAGAAAATATATAATACACTCTCCGAACGCCATAGTCACATAATAGTCACTTCCTTGAAAAAAATAAATACTTTTTAGTTCTCGATCCACTCGTTACTAGCCTCAGTAGAAACACTATACGGCCGCTATGCTTAGTGTTGTTAGTTCTGAGTCGCACATAAGACATTTTGTAATCCATTAAATAATAATTGTTTTGTATTGTTTTTTTTTTATCTGACTACGCTATTGACCTAGCAAGGTCTTAACAGCTTCACCGGACTACCTTTTGTGGCCATCGACTATATACTTGTGAAATAACAACCCCTATAAAAATATCCCATATACGGTAAGCCCAGACATCGTGTTCAACTCATCATAAAAAACACATCATTATCAGATCGTTAATAGAAAACCGATAAATAATTTAACACTTCCGACATTAACCCTTACGATAGATCAACAACACAATATCATCCAATTTCCATTTGGGAAATAATCATAGTAATTCAATATCTCATAGACGAATGTAATGGTGAACCGATGTGAATAATTGAATTTATTATTAGGCAGGTTATCGATTACCAGTATCACTGACTTCGGTAAACTAATAGGAGTGTAATTACCTCGCCGTATCGGTATTGTCAGCTATTCATGTATAGCTTATACAAAATTACATTGGTTTTTGTTACTACGTTTTATGTAATCGCATTGATTTGAAGGATACAAGTTTTAATAGCACAATTAGGGATGTGAACTTAAAAATATCTAAGTCAGGATAATGTTTTTTGATTTGGACAAGTATAGCCGCGAGTAAACCTAATTGTTGGCGTGGCGAGTGTGTGAGACATGGCGACGCGATGTCATGCGCAAGCGTCTGTGCGCAATCTCTCTTGCTGCACTAGGCTCGCATACCTATAGTATTGTTTGAGAATTTGAGATTCGTTTGATTCGTACAATTTCGATGTTAGTCATCAGCCAGGATCTCCTCAACAGGGGGAACGCGTACACGTGCGTGCGATGGTATGGGCGTTCGATAGTGGACTTATCGTTCGCTTCCCCGTCGGTCGCATGCCGTGTCCGGGGGTGGAGGGTGTTAGAGGCAGTGGAGACCTTATCGGACCACCGATATATCAGGTTCGAGGTCTCCACATTCCACGATGTGCCGACAACCCGCCTTCGGACGGGTGTGAAGTACCCCCGCTGGACGATGGGCCGCCTTGACCCGGAGCGAGCAAAAGAGGCGGCCATCGTCCAGGCCTGGGTCATGTCCCCCACGGACGAAGATATCGACGCGTCCGCAGCCCCTCTCCGTGATGCTCTCACGGAGATTTGCGACGCGTCGATGCCGCGGAGCGTGCACCGCCCGAAGAGGAGGGCGGTGTACTGGTGGTCGCACGAGATCGCTGAACTTCGTGCCGCCTGCTCCGCGGCCCGGCGGCTATACGGGCGCAGCCGCCGGAGAAGGACCAATAGAGATCCCGAGGGGGAAGCCCGACTGTATGGCGACTACAGGACCTGCAGGAAAACACTGCAGGTCGCCATCAGCCGGGCGAAGGAGCAGGCGTGGGAGGAGATGCTCCGAGAGCTGGAGAGGGATCCGTGGGGGCGCCCGTATAAGATGGCGCGAAAGAAATTCCGCGATCAGGCGCCCCCGGTAACGGAGACTCTCCAGCCGGAAGTGGTTGAGAGGGTCGTGGGAGCATTGTTCCTCGACCCTCCAGAGCTTCTCCCTCCTCCCATGCCTCCTCCTCAGGCAGTAGAGGAGACGCCGATCGACCCTCCCCCTGTTACGGAGGCGGAGATGGGGAGGGCGACTGAGCGCCTCCGTACTGCCGGACGCAAGGCACCTGGCCTTGACGGGGTCCCGGGTCCTTGCGCTGGACCATCTCGGGGGGTGGCTTCGGGAGGTGTTTAACTACTGTCTTGCGGTCGGGCAATTCCCGAAGCCCTGGAAGACGGGGCGGCTTTGCCTAATGGCGAAGGAAAGCTGTCCTCCGGACTATCCCTTCTGGAGCGCGCCTCATATGTTACGCGGACGACACCCGGGCTCATTAGAAGGTTGGGCCTCGAGGTGGCCATCAATAAGACCGAGGCCATTATGCTTCACGGGCCTCGGCGGGGACCACCTCCGGCGGCCCACATCTATGTCGAGGGCGTCCGTGTCAGGGTAAGGACCCATATGAAATACCTGGGCCTCACCCTGGACGGACGCTGGCGGTTTGAGCCCCACTTTAAGGGGCTCAGACCGCGGATAGTCGGGGCGGCAGGGGCCCTCGGACGACTCCTCCCCAACACGGGGGGCCGAGTGCCGCCTGCCACCGCCTCTACATGGGGGTCATCCAGTCCATGGCCACCTACGGAGCACCGTTGTGGGTAGACGCCCTCAGCGCCACCAATAGCCGTGCTTTGCGAAATGCGCAGCGCACCGTGGCGTTGAGGATGATAAGAGGGTACCGAACGGTGTCCTCGGCGGCGGCCATGGTGCTGGCTGGCTTCCTTCCCTGGGAGCTGGAGGTGCAAGTGCTGGCCGCCGTTTACGAATATACGGCGGCCAAAAAGCGGTCAGGGGAGCCTCCAGCTCCCAGGGAAATAGAGGCGAGAAGAAAAATGGAGAGCGGGTTAAAGATGGAGAGGTGGAAGCATGACCTGGCGGACGCGCAGTACGGCAGATACACTATCGATGCCGTCCGCCCGGTCCTGCTTGGTTGGTGCAACCGACGATGGGGTTCCCTGACGTTCCGTCTAGTGCAGGTGCTGACCGGGCACGGGTGTTTCGGTTGGTACCTGCACCGAATAGCGCGCAGGGAGCCGACCGCCGTATGCCACGAGTGCGGCGTTGACCCGGACACCGCGCAGCACAAGTTGTCTGAGTGTACTGCGTGGGAGGAGCAGCGCCGCATTCTTGCTGCGGCGGTAGGCGGGAACCTCTCGCTGCCGAGCGTGGTCGCGGCCATGCTCGGTAGCGAGGATGTCTGGAACGCAGTTGCCTCCTTCTGCGAGGAAGTCGTCTCGCAGAAGTAGGCGGCGGAGAGGGCCCGCGAGAACGATCCGCTAAGCGGCCCTCTCCGCCAACGGAGGACAGGCAGGAGGAGGCGGCAGTTTGATCGCCTCCCGCCACCGTAGCCGGACCTAGGGATAGGTGGGTCGGGGGGCCCACCTTCCCATTGCACAGGTCCGGCAGTCGAGAAGGAGACGGCCGGTGTGTACCCAGCTGTCTCCTTACAAGACGAGGCCCGGTGGCGGCACTTCTGCTGCTGGGCCACACCACTGGGACGGCACGATGAAGTGTATAGAGATCTCGTGCCGCCCCAACCATAGCGGAGGACGGACACCGTCGGGTTTTAGTCCGTGCGAGTCGGACACTCTCTCCCCCCGGGAGGGTGGGTATCCATAAGGGATTTCCCGACGTAAAAAAAAAGGATTCCCGTGACAGTTCATATTGAAATGAAACTTTCTACTTTTACTTTTTTACTTCACGGCTATTCGTACACCGTATATTTTTACCTTACGTATACCTTGGGTAATTCATATTAAAATTAATAACTCTTTTTCAAATTTCATAATAATTTCTGCAAAGCTGTTCGATATTTAATATTTTATAATGTTAAATGTCGTCGAGTTGTGAGCGTTGTTCTATCGTTAAAATGCTGTCGACACTATCTGTTATTCGATTGTATGGTTGTAAGCTTTACGTTTGAGCTGTCTGTCAGTAAAAGAAATCAACCTGATTTAACCATAAACTGATTACATTTTGCTGCATTTATTTATATATCTCACTACTTCACATGAGTGACAGTCCTAGCTTTATAGGCCTAACGTATTATTATTATATCTTAAGAGGCAAACGAACAGGCGGCTCACCTGATGTTAAGTAATCACCGCCGTCCATAGACACCTACAACACCAAGGGATTGCAAATGCGTTTCTAACCTGTGGTTGGGAGTGAATGGCGGGCAAGGGGGAGGAGGAGAATAGAGGGAAGGGACGTGGGCCTCCAGCACTCTGACTGACCGAACGAAACGCAACAATGCAAACACTGTTACTTTACGTCAGTTTTGTCTGAGAGAGTGGTACTAATCAATAGTAGCTTCAGCGTGGCTCTACCACCTACATACAGTATTAGTGTTTACAACATTAGTTAATGGTGTGTTTATGATCAAATGTTAAACTAATATTTTCGATTTTCAATTCGAATCTTCAAATTAAATGTTACAACCAACATACCAACAGAAATTAATAGTAATAGATATAGCTCAAATAAATATTTATTTATTTATGTGTTTTGTTATCGAAAGCTAATCCTACAAGAAGCCACATATTTTATTAATTAAACAAAGTTCACATAAATTCCAGTATATAATAAAACACCAATGGCTTCCATCAGCTAGATCATTTTACCTATTAGAGGTTTATAATTTATATAATAATTGATAGCAAGTATATTGGTTTGATTAACGTTCGCGTACAAGAATTAGTTGATTCAAGGTGAAGAAGTCAGTGTAAAATAATATCTAGCAACATTAAATTGTGTATATTAGCAAATGGTTTCAGCCGAATAAATCTGAACAACGAAAAAAGTCATAAAAGTTTGAAGTAAACATACGTTACCCAAATTACACCTGGTACAAAACATTTTGTGGACATTCTGTCTCCATGGATTCAGTGTCACTAATTTACATAGAAAACAAAGGTTTGCTTTATTATTCGTTTATTATCGATGACGGAAACAACATTTTTATGTGTATAATATTTATAATCTTGATTTATTGAGTCTTAACACGTTCTTTACTTACGACTATAGATAGTTACGATAGAAAGCCAATCTAATACTTTATCTAATTTATTTGATTAATTTCATCCAAATAGGAACCAGATTAGGCCTCCTTCGGCAGCAGCTCAAGCCTAGGTCCGTTCCCTCAGCGTGGAGCCCTTGAGTGCGTTGATCGCGCGATACAGTGACACAAAATCTTACATCATTGCGACAACATTACACATATCACCTCCACACACGCGCACGCACACTCGCTTACACATGAAAGTGGAAGCTTTTATTTTTACCCATATCGAACTGAATTAGTTCAGACAAAAAGTGAATTATCCAATACGAAATACATATAGGAGTTATTGAGCACACAGCAGGCAGTAGAATATCGGTTTGAAAATTGATAAAATTTTGTAACCTCGAATGACGCATGTTTAGTATTTCTAACAATAATTACCAATTAACTTTCTGACCTATAAGCCTCGACTGAATACTACAATGATAAATACCTGGAATATATGAGTAATGTAAGAAGATTATAAGAGTATTCATAGATCAACGATTGTAATGTGTCTCCATATTCTTACCCTTCGATTATAGGCTAAAATTGACGATGGTCTGACCAGCTGCTACTATACGGGCAAACTTAAATAAAATGTTCGGGTGTACGCTTAATTGGGTTTTTTCCAAACATTAATCAAGTGGTACGTTTGGGGGAGAATTTTTATGTCGGACGGCGAACTAAGCGGGTGATTGTTGTGACTGATGACGTGAGACCGCAGGGTCGCAAGACTCAATGCATTCATCAGACATTAACTTGGATGCTTCCAACGTCAACGATATTCCATACAAGAAAAACTTAAACCAGTTTAAGTAGCTTTCATATTGTACGTAATGAGTTTGATGAGATAATTCTTCTAATACTTCTTATGTGAATATACCTATTGACATATATAGAGATAATATAGAGACTATAGCTCGGTTCTATAAAAAACATTTTAAAATAAAAATAAAATGTTAGGTTTGCCTCACAAAATTAGCATTTTATATAAAAAAATAATATATTAAAAAAGCTATCTCCTTTGCTGTCACTCGAATGCGAACTGGGGTTAGACGGATTTTGGAAGCAACTGAGCAACTTCCATCTGAGCTATTTTTGTTTTGGCAGCGGCGGCGAAATTTACCTTTATATTCTAGCTATATTTTTTCATTGCCTGAAAAATCAGATAAAAAAGTTTTCTACGAGTGAAATGTAGCTAGATCGAACCATCTACATGCTAAGTTTCACGGAAATAGCTGACGCCGTTTCCGATATCGTCAATATATAACAACATAAAAATATACAGGAATTGCTCGTTGGTGAAATGGTTATAGTTAATAATGAGTTATCTTAGAATGACCAATCCTGTAATAATTGATGTAGGCGAATGCTCTAAGAGGCAGATGCCTCCGCCTCCTCCCCCCATGCCGGCACTGGCTGAGCCTGAGTGGCGGCAGGCCCTCACCGAGGTGGTCGATACTCTCCGCACGTCGTTCGGCAATATGCTGAACGCACGTGTGGAGAATCTGGAGAGGCGTCTCCCTCCAGAGCCGTCCCTTCGTCCGTCCCTGGCTGGAGACAAGAGGAGGAGCGAAGGGAATGGCGCGGTGAAGCCGGTCGTGAAGGCGCCTCCAGCCCCAGCAGTAGCCCCGTTGGGCATGGACTGGGCCGAGCTGCCAACCCCGGTGGTGGCGACGGACGGTGCGGCGTGGTTCACAGTTGTGGGCCGCAAGAAAAAGGCTGCCAAGGCCCAGGTTGCGGCAACAAAGGCCCCAATTGCGGCCCCTACGGCCCCGCCTGCCAGGCCGAAATTGCCTCCCGTCCCCCAATCGGCTGCGGTTATTGTAACTCTACAGGACACCGCAGCCAGCAATGGGCTGGGCTACAGGGAGGTAATGATGAAGGCGCGCGAGCACGTCGCCCTGCCCGATATGGGCATCGGCGACGTGCGAGTTAGGCCGACGGCCACGGGGGCCCGCAAAATCGAGCTGCCGGGCCAGAACAAAGAGAAGCCGCTGAACTGGCCCGGAAGCTCGAGGTGGTGCTGGCCGGAGTTGCCACGGTTGCCATCCCCACTAAAAAGGTGGACATCCGAATCGTCGGTCTTGACGACTCGGTGTCCGGGGAGGAGGTATTGGCGGTCGTGGCGGCAAAGGCCGAATGCAAGGCGGAGGCCATTAAGGTCGGAGAGGTGAGACGAAATTGGGGGGGGCTTGGTGCAGTCCACATGACGCTCCCCGCGGAGGCAGCCAGGAAGCTTGTAGAGACCGGCAAGCTCCTGGTAGGGTGGAGCGTCGTGCGCGTCCATCTGTTGGAGGAGAGGCCCATGCGCTGTTTTAAGTGTATGGGCTTGAGGCACACCCGCCCCTTGTGCCCCTCCTCCTCGAGCAGAGGTGAAGGATACTACCGCTGTGGCGCAGCGGGTCACAAAATGGCCGAGTGCAAGGCGGAGGCGGCCCGCTGCGCCACCTGCGCAGATGCTGGGAAGCCCTCGGGGCACGTGATGGGGACCCGCAACTGCAGGCCCCCCACCACGAAGGGTAGGGACTTCCCAGTAGTGGGAACAGGTCCTAGGGCGGCCGCCGCCAGGCAGGAGGAAGTTGCTATGGACCACTGATGGACCACACCATACGCAACTTCCTCCAGGCGAACCTCAACCACTCCGCCGCTGCACAGGATTTGCTCGTGCAGTCAGTGGCGGAGTGGGGTATCGGGCTCGCGGTCGCCGCGGAGCCGTACTGTATTCCCTCCCAGACACACTGGGCTGGGGATCGGGCTGGTTCCGTGGCGATCGTGGCTGGCCGAGGTTCGCCCCTGGCGGTAAGAGAGAGGGGTGTCGGGTTCGTGGCGGCTGTCTGGGGAGAGTACGCCATTGTGGGAGCGTACTTTTCCCCTAACAGGCCGCTGTGGGAGTTCAAAAGGTTCCTTGGCTCTCTGCAGGGAGCTGTCAGGCGGCTGTCGCCGCTCCCCGTGGTCCTCATGGGTGATTTAAACGCTAAATCAAGGACCTGGGGAGCGGCAGCCACGGACCTGAGGGGCGTGGCCGTTGAGGAGTGGGCAGCTGAAGTAGGGCTGTCCCCCCTCAACCAGGGGGACGTCCACACGTGCGTGCGACAGAACGGGGGGTCTGTGGTAGACCTTTCGTTTGCCACCCCGTCTGTCGCACGCCGTGTGCGGGGGTGGAGAGTGCTTGAGGAGGTGGAGACCCTATCGGACCACCGATATATTCGGTTCGAGGTCTCCACCTCCCAAGCTGCAATTAGCACCCGCCCCTGGAGGAGCGCGAAGTTCCCCTGTTGGAATTGCTGGAGCTGCGGCGGCACTCGGCCGGTTGCTCCCCAATGTAGGAGGGCCGGGTGGCGGGTGCCGTCGACTCTTCATGGGAGTCGTGTGGGCGATGGCCGCCTACGGGGCACCAGTCTGGGCTGATACCCTCGGTGCCACCAACGTGCGCACGCTGCGCAGTACGCAGCGTATGGTGGCACTGAGGGCAATCCGGGCATACCGGACGGTGTCATCGGCGGCGGCCTTTACGCTCGCTGGTTCCCTTCCCTGGGAGCTGGAAGCTGGGGTGCTCGCCGCCGTGTATAAATTCACGGCGGCGAGGAGGCGTAGTGGGGAGCCTCCGGCTCCCAGGGAGATAGAAGTTAAAAGGCGGGAGTTGCGGGAGGGGGCAATAGGGAGGTGGATGCAGGACCTGGCGGATGCGCCCTTCGGGAGGCACACCGTCGACGCCGTCCGCCTGGTTCTGCGGGAGTGGATTGGGAGGAGATGGGGCTCCCTGTCGTTCAGGCTGGTGCAGGTGCTGACCGGACTCGGTTGTTTCGGGTGGTACCTGCACCGGATCGCTCGCAGGGAGCCGACCGCCGCCTGCCATGAGTGCGGTGCTGAGGAAGATACCGCGCAGCACACTCTCTCTGAGTGTGCTGCGTGGGAGGTGGAGCGCCGCACTCTGGTGGCGGTGGTAGGAGAGGATTTGTCGCTGCCGAGCGTGGTCTCGTCCATGCTCGGCAGCGAACAGGCGTGGCGAGCAGTGGCCTCCTTTTGCGAGGAAGTCATCTCGCAAAAGGAGGCAGCGGAGAGGGCCCGCGAAGCGGACCCCCTCAGTGGCCGTCTTCGCCAGCGGAGGACCGGCAGGAGGAGGCGGCGCTTTGCCCAACTCCTCCTGCCCCCGTAGCCGGACCTGAGGGGATGTAGTCGGGGGGCTCATCCCCTCATTGCACAGGTCCGGCGGACGGGGGGGCAGCTGGTGTGCTGCCTCTCTAAAGGTGGGAGCCTGGCGGCAACCTTCCGCCGGGTGGACCGTTGGGGCGGCTATTCAAGGGGAATAGCGAAGAACGATCCCTTACCGCCCCAACATCACGGTCTGTCGGTACACAGTGGGGTTTTAGTCCGTGCGAGTCGGACATAATTCATCCTCTCCCCCGGGAGGGTGGGTATCCATAAGGGATTTTCCCACGTTAAAAAAAAAAAAATGTAGGCGAATGCTAGCATTATCCATAACTTTGAAATTGTGATATTATTAGCTGGTGCATTGTCATGCTTTTCCACGAACTACCTTTTTTAACACACTTGGTTATGTATTATAGAAATACAAAAAGAATTACATGTGTTAAAGTCTCCCAAATAACATATGATTGAATCCATTCAAAATCAAAAATTCTTTATTCACTTTAGGCACTGAGAAGAGACACTTAGAACGTCAAAACTACCACCGGAACGGAATACAACCGAGTCATCGAGAAGGACCGGCAAAAAACACGATCCGGTCGATCTGGTCTTTTAAATTGTTATTTACAGACATTTTTGATACACAACATAACGATACATTGTTTTTCATATGATACAAAAATAACAGTAATAGAAATTTATAAATTATTATTGCCTGACAAGTTATTTTTAATTTCATATGAAAAATAGCAGCTACAAATTGAATGCCTAGTTCAGTCGTTAACTGCTTTTATATGTTCTCGTCCTCTTTAGTTTGTAACTTTTTGACAAAGATACGTCAGTATTGATTTTTACAGGTTATAAATATTTGAAGTAATGAAGAGATAATCCGATTCATATCGAAACCAGCGTGTTATTTAAAATCCAAAGACGCTAAAAGCAAATATAAATAGTTTTAATAATTAACCAACACTATAAAACCAAGGCCACACTCACTGTATTAGTTTAACATTTACTATGAGATTAACAAAATCGATTTATTAATGAAAAACTACTAATATTTACTATGAAACCAGATCAATGACATTAATTATTTTAAAGTAGATTCGTAATACTGAGAGTTACCGACTATTTCTAATTTGGAGGATTTATAAGAGCTATTTTATTCACGTCGTCCAAAAATACGGCAAACTCAAGAATACGGTTTCCATGAAATCATTATTCGCCTAAAGAAACTCTGCAAAATACTAACAGCGATAAGGTATATTCTTATATAGATCAATGGGTAGAGTTTTTGAGCATCTATTTAACAATCATTGTTCACTAAGAACGTTCAATATTCTACGTAATAAATTTAACTAGAATACCAGTCAAGTAGTTTGACAGAAGCTTCCCAAGGGTCAGAGACTCAATAGTCACTAACCTCAATAAGATTTGTAATTAGTTTGCTGAAGACTTTACAAATTGGTTCCGTTTTTAGCCAATATTAACTATTCATTCGTATATTGTTTAACTATTATATATAAAAATCTATACATATAGTAAGAATGTAAATCGATCGTGTCTATATTTTTTTAATTTTTGTGAAAAAAATTGTTGCAGGTGTCTAAGAATGAGCAACAAAATACATTTCAATCATTTTTAGAAATGTCTGTCTGTCTGATTATACGAACACGCATCACTGATAAAGTACTGAGTTTACAATAAAACCAAATCAAGAAAATCATAAAATATATGTTCGAGAATAACTATGTTTCAATAAAATCGGTTTACTCTGTCAAAAATTATTGTAACTTTAATAACGATGCGGTGTAAATACGAGAGAAAAGTAGACAAGTAAATGGACTTAATACATTCGGATAACTTTATTAATCACTGTTTTTACATGGGGTTCCACGCGAAGTCGCGGCCACAGCTAGTATTTAAATTAAAATAAATTGCCGAATGTGTTCAGCGGCTATTTTATTTCATTACATGATGGTATTGTAAATGTTATTATAGTCTAATTTTTTCGTTATACACCCGAGTAAGACCAGGTTGGGAAGTTAGTATAGCATAAATCTGTTAATTCTTATTAAACTTTGGCTCTAACATAGAACATTCATGTAAGATTCATAAACTTCATGTAAAAATAAAAGGAGTTAGAGTAGGATTAGTAATTGTAATCAATAATCTGCACATATAATATAAATAAATAAAACTAAATTGTCTGTACGAAACTTTTATAGACAGATAATGGAGTATCTAAAATATTACTTAATTTGTCATTACGCTTTTCTGTAGGGACTAAGCGGTATTAATAGAATTCAACATAGGTAAATTAAAATGACTCAAAGGTTTAAGTGCCAATAAAAAAATAAGATTTATAAAAAATGTACAAAAACACATATCTATACTAGTATTATAAAGAGGTAAAGTTTGTGACGTTGGGATGTTGTGACGTTGTAGGGGGTAATCTCAGGAACTATTGGTCCGATTAGAATAATTCTTTCAGTGTTTTATAGCTCATTCATCGAGAATGGTTATAGGCTCATATCATCACGCTAAGATCAATAGGAGCACAGATAAAAAATGTTTCAAAATCGGGATGTTTTTCCTTTTGAGAGCTGCTGCGTATTAGTGCTAGTGTATCAATTCCACGCGAACGAAGTCGCGGGCAGAGGCTAGTGATTCCTATAAAACAACACAGTTATTTGAATAAATACAAAATTGCAAGCATCAGTTTGTTAATAATTTATCAAAGACTTTAACAATTACAGATTTAAAATTTGTGAATTCGTGAATCATTTATTTTGTTTCGATACTTATAAATAGCTAGTTTAAGAAGAAATATTTTTTCAAGTCTTCCAATCGTACCAAGTACCGCAATAAATCTTCATTGCAATTTACACCACTTGTAATTATTTTTTTAACAAGGGATATTTTACGATCGTTAAAGTTTATAAGAACATTAATTCAACTACTCGTACAACTGCGTATGTACCTCATCCGTACGCAGAACATCAAGAGAGAATCCAGATGTGAATCAGTCTTTGTGGCGCAATAACTAAACATTTTAAAATAAACATTAACCACTGTAAGTAAATTATTTGTCCATAATGCACATACTTCGGATTCGGGTGGTCTTTTCAAAGTCAAAAAAATACCCTCCTGTACCTTACAAGTGGTCCGGTCTAGTGATGGGCTACGTTCGAACACGTTCACGTGAATAATAAATGTATCCGGCGTAAAAATTCTAGATTCTTGTTCAAAAAGCTACGTCATATCTTTAACAAACATTTTTGAAGAAATATTCAATATCCATTACCTTATTGAAATTTTAAAGAAGTGTGTTTAACAAAAAATCACCCTAAAATTTTGTAATTTGCGACGCTGCTCGTTATTAAGTATAATATTCAAGATCTCAAATGTTCTATTTGAAATTTTAAAATTAACCAAGACTGACTTATGTCTACAACATTTTTATTTAAGCACAACAATATGGCAACTGTACATGGTTAAGTAAGCACAATGTAGTCTAAAAACAACGACGATTAAAAGATATTTATAAATCCATTTTTACTGGCTTCAGCATGAATCGGTCGGTTCGTCCGGGATAGTACAAACCTCTCACAGAAAACCGACATGAAGTAACAGTGCTTGCATTGTTGCGTTTCGTTCGGTCAGTGAGAGCGCCGGAGACCCACTTTTCCTCATCTTTACCCTCTCCTCTTCCCTTACCATCTCCCCAACACAGTCTGTCAACGCACTTGCGACTCCCGTGGTGGTGTTGTATCTATGGACGATGGTGATCACTTAACACAACTCCTATGATATAAAAAAAATAGTGTTCGCTATCATTCTGACCTGCTATCCGCTCGGCAGTTGATATAGCTACACTGGTTGATGTCGAAACATGACAAGCCAAAAGAAATTCCCTGCATATAATTTACATAATAGTAGTGATCCAATTGAATAAGGACAACCTATCATTCTGCTGGCTTACGAAATATACACTACCTGATCCTGGAAAATACACGCATCAGCGCGCTATGATGGTCGCCATCCGGTAAGTTATAATTGTCGAACACAAGTATCTACTATGTCGACTATCGTATCTCTTTTTTATCGATATATTTTACATTTTAAAATAAGCCAAATATAATTAATTCAAAGTAAAATAAACTGGACATTATAATGGGTGTGTGGTAGTCAGATCCAGAACAACACGCGGTATCCTAATTAATCTTTTCTAGTAACAAGAAAGTAAATCTAACGTATCTGTACTTTTTAGATTTTTGTGAAAAAAATTATTGCAGATTTTTTGCAGGAATTGTCTGACTTTTTTTTGAACACGCATCATTGCTAAAGTATTGCGTTCATGATAAAACCTCATAAAGCATATCCTCAAATAACAGTTAGTCTAGATTTCATTAAAATCGATTCACTCTATCAAAAGTTATTGTAACTTTAATAACGACGCGACTTAAGTACGAGAGGAAAGTGGATGAGTATATACATAACGTATTCAGATAATTTTATTCGTCACTGTTCATTTATATTAGGTACAATGCGGACGGAGTCACAGGCACAGCTATTATGAAACTAAAATATATACGGTGTTATTACAAAAAAATTAAATACTTGCTCTAAAATAGTTTCGTACTAAATGCATCGCGCTTCCTTCATCATCATTCAGCGAGCGCGATGCATTTAAAACGTAACCTTTTTAAACTAAGTATTCAATACATATTTAACTTTTTTGTAATAACACCGATTAAGTATTCATCTAATTGAACTAACAAATTATGAGAACGAAAAGCCGAATGGGACAAACAAAACCGGTTCATCACTATTGGTATAAAAATAAATAATAATAACAGGAGCACAGAACGCGTGCGCAGCGTTGCGGTTAGCTAGCGTAAACATTGCATCCGTATGTGTCGACTTCCGACAACATCATATGATACGACACAGCTATAATTATTCTGAAGGGACAATTCAAATGTATTTTTCATATAACGCCAACTTCTATTCTGCCGTTCAAAAAAAGGTAAGCGCTTCTATCATTTTTGAAATAATAAGTCTTATATACATTCACAATTATAAAAAAACTGAGCCGTCACAGGACGCCTGGTAGATGAGAAACATCGTAATTGTTCGAATCGAACTATTCTCAGATTTTCAAATTACACTATAGGTATACGAGCTCGCTTCATGGCATCGCGATGCCACGTCTCACACACTCGCCACGCCACCGATCAGTTTTACCCGCGCCTGCAGATATTTCACATCAAAAAGGGGAATTGAGTAATATTTCTTTATTTACCAATTCGCAAAATAACAACAAGAGCATGTATTTCGCTAAAAACTTGCTAGTCTTTACGTCTTATCTCCGATACATTTTTTTAGCTAGATATGCCCTTTTGCTTACGGCAACAGTATTATCTCTAGACGTTACATAACATACCACTATCTAGACAGATGTATCTGCAAGTAAGCGACAAATTTACAAAACCCTTACAAGTATAAATGACTTCGTGTCTAGTGTATTATTGTCCAACATAATTGTTTAAGATCAAATCAAACTATGTTCACGTCCGTTACTATAGATATCCTTATTGTGTATCTTTTTACATATTAATAAAGACAAAGTCTCTCTTATTGTTTGTCCGTTAGTCCGCTTATAACTCAAAAAGTATTAAACGGATTAACACAATTCTTTAGCCGGATTCTGTATAGATTATTTTATGTTACGTCATAAAATGACTGGCAATATATTCTGACGTACCATTTTACTTAATAAATGAAGAACTTTCTTTAGAATAAAAATTGTATGTTATAATATATAAATACGAAGTGCGGAAACGGTTAAGGACAGCTCCTTCCTCTGTTTCTCAGCCGATTTTCTGTTGTTTTTCCATCGACGATAGCGGCGACTTTATCCTGCGTCTGCAATCTACAATATTTGTAAAATACAAATAATAGTATCTATATGTATATTATTATACGCAAAGAGAAAAATTTTAGCCCTTATTAAGGAAGAACACTGGTCACTAATAAATAATCGGCAAAACCAAAAATACTAACTTTTTTATTGAAGCCTGGACTATTCAAAGCCCTAAATGTTTAAATTCCATAGAAACAAATAGACCTTATGATGCACTCATCGACAATCAGTTTGCAGCATAAGTCTTAAAAAGAATACCGTCGTCGTTAGAAAATTTGAAAACATGAACAATATCCAATTATGTAATGTAAAAAATTATGTATAACAAAAATGGACAGATATTAAAAAATATATCCGCCGTTTTAGAGTAAGCTTCTTACAAAACAGCTTAGGAGTTAAATTTAAATTGGCTGCTAAACTAAAAGTGTTAAATACGATATATAAATATATGCGACCTTTATGTTATCCAAGTTCAATTAGTTAATCATTTTGTTTCGGTAATAATTATAAGCCTCTTACAAAACAGCTTAGGAGTTAAATTTAAATTGGCTGCTTTTACGTGATAAAATAAAAGTGTTAAATACGATATATAAATATATGTGACCTTTATAGTATCAAATTTCGATAAGTTAATCATTTTGTTTTGGTAATAATTATTGTTTACAAAGAATAACCAAGTCAACAATATAGAAATATAAAATCTATAATGTAATGTTTCTGTTTATAAAAAAACGCATTAGTAGTCTTTTTTTTTCTCGAAATGACTACGCTATTGACCCATCAAGGTCTTAACAGCTTCACCGGACTACTAAGGCGAGCGCTTAAGGCACTCAGCCGATTTTACATTAGTAGTCGCTTTGTACTTCACCTGAGTGAACAAGTGGGTAGAGTTAGTTGTTTATTAAATACTAGCCTCTGCCCGCGACTAAATCCGCGTAGTAATAGTTACTTTGGGCTAACGCAAACACGCAGGGGAAGCTCTCAAGAGGAAGAAAATCCAAGTTTTTGAAACATTTTTCAATGGTGCTCCGCTCCTATTGATCTTAGCGTGATGATATGTAGCCTATAACCTTTCTTAATAAATGAGCTATACAACACTGAAAGAACTTTTCAAATCAGACCAGTAATTCCTGAGATTACCCCCTACAACGCCAACAAGTCAAAAACTCACAAACTTTACCTCTTTATAATATTAGTATGGACTAACTGTGTCCGCGACTTTGTCAGCGTCAAACTTAATGCAAGAAATAGTCTTTAAAAAAAATACAAAATATACCAAATAGATGTAGACGGGCTGCTATTCTGTACGTGTCGCCAGTCTGATGCAAGCCATGGAAGCGCAATACAGTCAGTCTCGCTTACTAGCACGTCATGACACGAGATATTACAAAAAAATTAAATACGTATTAAATACTTGCTTTAAAAAGGTTTCGTACTAAATGCACCGCGCTCGCCCGAGGCAAGTTCGCGTTATCCCTTTTTCGCAAGTCTAACCTAACCTAACCAAAGCGAGACAAAAGAGCAAGATGACGAACAGCGACCGCGTTGCATTTAAAACGTGTTTATTTTATTTTGTAATAAGACCGTATGAGTTTATCTCGTATCAAAAAATACCGCTCAACGGTCTTAAGAAGTTTACACTTAAAAAAGAATCAAATATACTCAAACGCATAGTGCTCAGAAAATCGTAGTTTCCTAAAACTTTAATAACGTTATATGTATTATACGATATCTTGTTTTTTTATGATGTAAAACAAATTGATCGAAATCTGTACAGTAGTTTTGCGTAATGCACATACAGTGGAACCTATATAATTGCATATAGAGGCTCGTTACGTATGACTAAACGACGTTTGCATATAAAAATTTGAATCGTCAATTTTCAGGCAAACAACTAATTGTATTCAAGTGTTTTTATTGACAACACTAAATAGGGCCAATAGGGCCATAAACTAAAGAAAGAAAACCGGTGGAGAAAACAAAGGAGAAAAAGTTACTTAGCTATTTTGTTTTCACCTATTTATATAAAGAACCTAATAATTTATTAACAGACGCTATGTTTAATTATTCCTATTGATACTAAGATTCGAAATAGAGAGGTTTTTGTGTCTGTCTGTCATGTAGTGAATATTATATTTTAATCTCGGTCGGTTATTCTGTATAAGTGAAGTGTATGGGAAAGAATACCACGGAACGTGAATTCTCATATGCCACACAAACTCCATGGAAAATTCTAAAAAGAGAGCCACCATCTTGTTAGAACATTAGAATTATCACAAGAAACTTGTAATATTATAATCTATTTGATAATGGCAGCAATAATCTACGAGATTAGTGCCAAAAAAGGGATAGCTATACATTTTAAAGCATAATCCAAATCTATTGTTAGACAATATAATCAGAACCCATAAACAAGTTATGTAGATTGTGGCAAACCATAAATAATTTCCGGAACAGAGCTTTTATCAGACACCTTAGTCATCGGCCAAATTCGGAAGAATTCCCAGTCCGAGCCGACACCTAAACCAAATGTAATAGCCCCATAACAGGAAAAGGGAAAGGATTGAAACAAGGCCAAAATACCCCAAATAAGTCAACACTCAGCTAAATAGGGAACAATAGCTGACGTGGGATTTGTATGTACACAGCCGACGTCCGAATGGTAGTAAAATAGGAGATAACAATTTGTATTGTGTTGCAAAACTTTGAAAACATTTGAAAATGTATAACGTTAATAAATATTTACAAAAATTAGAGAACTAGGTTATCGTTGTTGGCTTTATAATATAACTAGCGGACACTGCGGACGTTGTTCCACCCTGATAATAAAAAAAAACCTTTAAGTTACACATATGCTGTCGTCAACTTTTTTGTAGACATTATCAAGCTCTACAATTTTTCTCCAGAACTTAATCATATACCTCTCATCGTTAAGGCAGCGTTCGTAAGAAACGATTTCGTTCGACCGTTTTTTCTCCGACTTACTTTGAAAATCCGACTACTACAAAGAAGTCTTTTCATTTTTCGGGTTAATATATAGCCTA
The DNA here is from genome assembly GCA_014332785.1 of Antheraea mylitta. Taxonomy (NCBI): domain Eukaryota; kingdom Metazoa; phylum Arthropoda; class Insecta; order Lepidoptera; family Saturniidae; genus Antheraea; species Antheraea mylitta. The sequence continues at coordinate 374,831 of JACEII010000045.1, forward strand.
TGATACTCACAAATAACGGGGCTTTCCATTGGATAAAGGATTTTCAAAATCGGTTTAATTGATACATATATTACCCCCTACAACCTCATAAACTTTACCTCTATAATATTAGTATAGACACACACTTTATAAACGACATTTAGAAGACGATTGTATCAATTTTGTTAGAAAAGACTAAGTAACAATTACACCTGAAAGTAATATAATTCAAATACAATGGCGGCAAAAAAAAAAATGAATTGTTTATTCTGGCTGATTTGCGGAACTGATTTACTTCTCAAAAGATTATTTAGTTTAATATAATAGTAGCATTACGCTTACCTATAAAGGTTCAACGTAACGTCGAAAACAAATCCAGATTATATTTATAGTTTCCAAAAAAACACTAAATCAATTTTCTCAGAAACGAAGAACACTGGTTCTAAATATAATATTTTCCCAGCGTATTACTTCTACTTCAAATACTTTTCAATAAAAGACGCTTTAAATTATAAATTCATAAAACTTTGGTCTGATATTCAATTTGAAGGTAACTCAAACAAACTCAATTCATCTTCATTAAACAATTCGCAGTAGATACTTAATCAATTTAAAAATCTTACAATATAATCATTATTACTGTTTATAATCATTTAAATCCAAATCTTATTAATGGAGTTCTTATTATTCTAATCAGATTAACTGTGTTATTTAAATATAAAGCCTATTATATATACAAGTTCGAAATACATGAACATGCTACCGAGACTTCGCAAGTATCCACAAAAAAAAAATACATTTTATAAATAAGTAAAGATAAAGCAACAGTTAATATCAAACTTGAAGTCTAAAGACCTAAACTCTAACGATGTTATTACAAAAAAGTTAAATACGTATTAAACACTTGCCTTAAAAAGGTTTCGTAGTAAATGCACCGCGCTCGCCCGAGGCAAGTTCGCGTTATCCTTTTTTCGCAAGTCTAACGTAACCTAACCAAAGCGAGACAAAAGAGCAAGATGGCGAACATTCAGCAACCGCGGTGCGTTTAAAACGTAACCTTTTTAAAGCTAGTGTTCAATACGTATTTAACTTTTTTGTAATAACACCGTAGATCTACAAACCTTTGTTCTCTAAAATTAACCAAAATTTTCATAATTTTATAGACATACATTTTGTATTAACAAAGTTTGCACAGTTAAGCGTATAAGAAACTTAATTAATATTTGATACAAGTAACCTATGCTCTAATCCAAGACATTATCAAGTTCCATATAAGATTTCATTAGTAAATGTTTTATATTTGTTAATTTATTAAAAGTTATGTATGGCCATAACAGACCTTATTGGAAGGCATACACTACAAGCATACAATTAATCTTTACCTTCAATGAGCCACGTTTATAAATCTGTACAGCATCCTTGGTCTATCCGACAAAGGTAAAGCCGAAATGTCACTACAGACACCAACGCAATCTATCTAAATCTAGTTATATATCTGTCTATGTCTATCAATAGGCGGTATGGCATTACAGACCCTAACGCAACCTATTTATATCTCTATCAATAGCTCTAGCACTCTGGCCTTTCTACTTCATTCCGAACACATTTCACGATAACGTGGCAGACATCCTCTAATCTAAATATTATAGTTGACATTACTTTGCACTTTCGTCTGGATTGGCCGCTACCACGTTTCATTGCAACGATAAACGATTGATTCTATTTGCGCGAGGTATACCTGAATAAGTTAAATTTGAAAATAGTAACAGAAAGAGCGAAATATTAGTAACTTATTCAACAAAAAGAATTTAAAAAACGCGTCTTCGGTTGAGGGTTGTACCTGAACAAATATATAAAAAAAAATAATTAAAATATGTCACAGATTAACATGCAATTACAACAATCATTTACACGTGTTTCGCTCCTTCACGGAATATCTTCAGACCGATGTTCAATCTCTTCTGTTCAATCAAATATTATCTAATCTGTTATACACAGTCATCACATACGCTGTATTTCCGTAGAGTTTAACAAAAATCGATTCAATAGGCGGTAGTCCGGTGAAGCTGTGAAGGCCAATAATGCCAATAGCGTAGTCAGTTCGAAAAAAAAAACCAGTCTATAGCTTTATGTGAACAAGTAACAAAACGAAATCTTTTGAAGCAAGTATTCAATACGTATTTAACTTTTTTGTAATATCACCGAAAGTTTTTAATAAGCATTCCTCTTGAGTTTAAAATTACTAAGTTAATATTCATTCTCCTAGAATATTTCGTAGGGTCGTATTTTGAACAATTATTCCAACTGATTATAACTTTTCCTATAATTACTTCCATATATAGACGGATAAACAAGGAAACTATAATGACACATGATTTTCTGTCAGTAAATGTGAATCTTCCACCAGCTTCTCATATATTATTTGCACTGTGCAATTCCAATGCATTTTCTACTATGACTTAGTCACTTACTATTAAGATCATGATCTAGCTGAACGCTTGAGAAGAAATATTTTTTTAAATATAAAATATTTTATAAATAAATTTAAATTTCAGCATAAACGGAATATTTTTATCCAAATTCCAAAACAAAATAATATTAATAGTGGTAGAATAAGGTGGTAAAACAGGAACATATCAGACACACTTACACGTCAATTTCAAAGATATACAAGAACACATTAGATTACAGTCACATTCACACCCAGAACGCATCAACTTGAATATATGATACCATTAATTGAATATAGTTACTTCATACAATGTAACAATTATTACTTTGTTTTTTTTTTTTAATGAAAATTTTGTTGACCTGGAAAGGTCTTTACAGCTTCACCGAACTATATATTATGATCTATTATTACTTTGTAATCGGTACAACATGTATGTAGATATCAAAATTAATTATGTTTAAGATGTGCTATAAAGTAGTATATAACAAATTAAAAAAAAACTTAAACGCAACGACCAAATTGCTTCTTTAAGCGGCTCTTTTGTTACTGCGTAGAAAAAACCGAAGGCCCTCCACCTCACGCAACCCTCTAAGTCAAGTCTGTTTGTTTTGCTCGTGTCGAAGCGAGAAGTTGTCATGAACATTGGCATTTAAAACATCAAAGATCACGCGGATGGACATTTCATTAAAAACGGAGCAGTTAGACCGAATATATGGGTGTATGCGTCTGCGTTAATCTTCTGAAATTACCACTATAACGTACACAACTAACTTAATTAAATAAAATTGACTTTCGTTTCCAAACTGTTTATTAAAATATATTGCATCTAGCTTTGTTCAAATATATATGGATTACTAAAATTTCTTGTTAATACATAGTAGATACTAGCCTTTGCCCACGACTTCGTCAGCGTGGAATAATTACTTTGAGCTAACATTAACACTTTTTTTTTCTCGAACTGACTACGCTATTGACCTAGCAAGGTCTTAACAGCTTCACCGGACTACATAACATTAACACGCAGCGGAAGCTATCAAGAGAAAAACCCCGATTTTGAAACATTCCTCATTAGCTCTCCGCTCCTATTGTTGTTAGCGTAATGATATGTAATCTTATGTATTATAACCTTCCTCGATAAATGAGCTATTCAGTATTATGAAAACTTTTTTCAAATCGTACCAGTAGTTCCTGAGATTACCCCCTATAACCTCACAAACTCACAAACTTTACCTCTTTACAATATTAGTATAGAGTATAGATGTAGTACTCACAAGTATACTTAAGTATGTACTATACTTAGGTATGTAGTAAAAACTTAACCTTCAAATTATTTTACTTAAGCTGATATAGCTTTTTTTAGTGATCCCTGACACCCAACGATAAATTACCTCTATCGATCTGGCCGTCGACTTAGTCAAATTGAGAGTGACTAGGTCTGGAAGCGTAAGATTTTGCACTGAAGTGTATTATATAGCGTAGTTAGCACTAACTAATATTTGTTATAACTCGTCTATTCAAAGAATTAAACAGAAGATTAAAAAAAACGATGATTTCTAAGATATTGTCGTTGGAAAATACTATGGATACATAGTAGGTATATGTTTGGGCCAATTTACTAATGGATCTTTGATCGCTAATCACGGGTATGGATGGTGTCACCACCAATCGGCGCATGTAAAGTATATGCATTGCACTGCAGCCAACATAAAATACTATACTTAGACAAATCGCTCGACGACGTAATTACCGTTTGCATTATGTTGGTACGGCTATACAATTACTGCTCAATATGTTAGAAGACTGTTGCATCTCTACAACCTCTTTTCTAAAATTGTATATTTATGATTATACAACTGTATACGTATATGTATACTGTACATCGTGTTTGCCGTGCTACTCATGTGTTTCAATGTTCCTGTATGAACTTCATATAACGTGTACAGTGATGACCTGAACAATGTTGAAACGGTTGGTACATTCATTTGTTTCGTGGGCGAAGTTGTGACGGAATCATACTCGAGATTCGCTTTTTAGACTTAACATCACCATCAGATGAGTAAGCCCGTTTTTTACCTGCAAGTGATTTGAGAGAATCCAGCGATGTGAGCTTTGATGCTATCAAGAGTTTGCTGCCTACATCGCGAGGCCATAGTTTAGCCGTCGTATCGGCCTAATAAGTATATAATGATAATTTTAATAATGATGGTAATCAATTCGTGCATAAATAAATTTATCTACAGACAAAATATACTATATTAGACTTACAGAATATAAAAAATATTTACTAAATTATTTATATAAAACGTCTAAATACTTTTACAATGTTATTTATTAATTAACTCTCGAAATCACATGAAAACATATCAGCCAACGAGTACCAGTCACGTGGAAAGAAAAACGTATGACGTCACATCTTCCAAAACACTGCATTGTTAAGAAACGGACACGTTAATAAATTTATTCTGAAGAGAAAGAATGTTTATTTTAAGGAAACTGCGATTGTCATCAATGCCTTGTCCAAAATTAGTGTTTTAGCAGGTATATTAAAAAATAATAATTAAATCTTTCTTTTCTTATTAAAATCTGAGAGTAAAATCACGCAATACATTTATACATATTCAGACAAACTCAACGTCTCATTATCGTTATCCCACCTAAATAGTTAATAAATATTTCCTCTTTCTCTCTCCTCTGTTACATGTCATTTCAGTTTTCAAACCTTTTACATACATAATTTATCACACAATCCATCCACACCTTCTTTGGTCTTCCTCTATTTTTCTTTATACATGACTTATCTCTTCTCATAATATGTTCGTACCATACTCTCCACTTCTCTGTCACTGGTGTTATTTTCAAACTTCCTCCGATTATACTCAATATATAGTAGGCATACTATACCTAGAGCTAGGTAGGTGGTAGAGCCACGCTGAAGCTACAACTGGTTTCAGCATGAATAGATGGACTCGCCCGGAGTAGTACCACCCTCATACAGAAACACTGATAGTAACAGTGCTTGCATTGTTGCGTTTCGTTTGGTCAGTGAGAGCCCCGGAGGGTCATTTCCTCTCTCCTTTAACCCCTCTCCCTTTCTCTGCATTCCCCCAAACACAGGCTGGCAAAGCACTTGCGGCTCCTCTGGTGATGCTTGGTGTCTATGGAAGGTTAATTTAACATCAGGTGACCCACCTGTTCGTTTCCTTCCTATGATATAGAAAGAAGCTACATATTAAAAGTATATACAAAATAGTATCCACATCCCTATAGGAAGTAGGTATTAGTTACGTAATTTAATATTTCACAGGAATTTTATAGAGCAAGTGGCCGTATGTGGTAATCAAAAGCAATGAAAGCTGACAACGCGAGCCAAAACTATTAAAAAATATGGCGCACGGCAATAACCGCAATATTTGAAACATTTTATTTACATTCTGCTTATATTGCATACATCGTTATGAACGGTGAAATAATTACGCATAAAAACTTTAATACGCTGTTCCAATAACATTAGAAAATAGCACGTTATAATGTTAAATTATGCTTAGAGTGATTCTACGGATACAGTTACGTCCTTTTGATTATTTATTTCGGTAGAACAATACTCGAAATGTTTAAAATCAGCTTTAAATTGACTAATTCAAATAATTTGTGAACCATAAATACAAACTAAAATATTCCGCCCTATATTTTGAGTTGCGTGAAGTTTGTGGTATTATATATACATTGTTTTGATTAGGCTTGGCTGACTTGCATATAATTTGAATTTGCCACATTGAAAGATGATTAGTCATTTCTACTATCTCTTTGTGTTTACGAAATACACAATTCGGGGAATCGTAATTGAATTCACTTTAATAAATAAGTTAATTAGTAATTAGAGTATATGATTCAATAAATAAAACAATTAAATACAATTCACAGTATCACTCTAGTTATACGACGAATGCACTAAATTTAACTTTAAGCCTAGAAGAGGACTAACTATCAAGGACAGCTGCCGGAAAATCCTTATATTCAACTTAAGGGATTGTAAATAGCCAAGCGGGCTTTAGAAAATACTTACCAACATGGTATGACTTCATCACGATATATGTACTATATATTCGTCAAAAACTCTGCCTTAATAGAGGATTCGTGACTACGCCGATGAAGGCGGTATCCGAAGGCTACCCCTTAAACTTTTTTTTTTCAAACTGACTGTGCTCTAGCCTTGTAAGGCCTTTAAAGCTTCATCAGACTACTTTCCTCTGAAACGTTATTAATTCTTTCAACAACAAAAAAATAATGTCCAACAAAAACAACCCGTAATTCTAACACGTAAATGTTTTTCCTAGTCATGAACACTGAAAAACCTTTTTGAACATTCACGCGGATAAAGCTTTCGTTGCGTGACTCCTCAATCGTTACAAGACTTATAAGTAAAGATATTTAGACTATCGCCCGGCTCCCCGGGGAGAAACAATACCGCGATATGAAACATCAACAAGACGAATATGAAAAACCGAGTACGCATCAAAAGATTTGCTCGAACGCAATATAACCTCCTTTAACCGTAAGAAAGAAGTCTCTCGTTCGCATATTATATAATGATAAATAATTTGTTTGAAGACAGCTCTCGTTTGTTTTAATAAATAATAAGGTGACGGTTCGCACGGTGGTACATAAATCCGGAACGCTGCGAGCCGTCACAATAGTAATATATTAGGACAAATGTTATTACAAGCTCGACTCGTTATGTTATTTTTGTTCGCTCCCCCGAGTTACGAATTCAAGGCAAACAGCCGGTTTAGGGCGACCGCAGAATGCCGGAATAGTTAGTCCGAGCCGGCTGTGCCCGCATCGACGCGACGCGACGCCGCGACGTCGCTCGATGCACCGCGCGGTACCGTTTAACTATAACTTGACTATGTTATAAAGTAATAATGATTGAACTATTTAAAATTCAAACATTTTTTATTTATCCATAGCCTTTTTTTATATCATAGGAGGCAAACGAACAGGTGGGTCACCTGATGTTAAGTGATCACCACTGTCCACAGACACTTGCAACACCAGGGGAGTCGCAAGTGCGCCCAGCCTATGTGGGGGGAGGACGAGGAGGGGTGGGCTTCCGGCGCTTTTACTGACTGAAAGAAACGCAACAATGCAAGCACAGTTACTTCACGTTGGTTTTGTATGAAATGGTGGTACTACCCCGGGCGAGCCGACCATTCATAAAGCCAGCAACAGCTTCACCGTAGCTCTACCACCTACATAAATCCAAGTACACTACCCGGCTTTTGATTTGACACGTCGAGGAGAAATCAAGATATTGAGTTTTATATAGTGTTGTTATATTTGTCTATTGCGCTGTGCGATAGAGAGAACGCTTTACAAAATTTATGCAAACCGATCTTAGGTGAAAGTCTCATTCTTCTCCCCGACGTGCCAAATCACATATCGGATAATGTATCTTATATTTAATTAATCAAACTAAATTCATTTAATACCATTATTTTCCAACATTATCGTAATAAAATCACAGGAGTATAACTTTATGAAGCTCTTATATAAATTAATTAGCTAGAAGTTCTCAAGTGTGACGACATTTAATTAAGATGTTATATCATGCTTCTGTTGGTTACTCATAAGGTATTTTTAATGAAACAATATACTTTTTAGTACTATCAAAACACATCCACAAATAATGCAGTATGACCAACAGTTCAAAGAGAATAAGATCAGTTAATTAAATAAGAATGCTCAGTTTTGAGTATTATGATCATTATCCATACTACTTTAGATAATAAATTTAGAAAACTTAGTAAAGTACTTTATTCTTAATTACATTATAATTCAGTGCCTGCCATGAGTAAATGAGGAACTTTCTTCTTGCCATACTTGAATTCACACAATATTGTACTAATATAATTTCGTAATATTTGGTAGTAGTATCACGCCTTGCCGCAGAACGTTGAACTCCACCAAAGTCTAAAGTGGAAGCAACACTCTCGCCCACAAGCGGCTCTCCAACGCCAACCGTTCCACCAAGTTCCAAGAACAACTGACCAGATGCAATCATAATTAATTTCTGTTGAACCGAATACTTTTAAGATGTCTCACGAATTCAAACTTCCAAATTTAAACTTATATAAATAATTTGATATACGTTTTTCATTTCAAAATAATGGAACGCTTTCACTATTGTGATGTTTAAAATGTACAAACATATTTCAAAGCGATTTCTTCTACGAGCGAACACGTTTTAATTTTATAAACTTGTTTTTTTTTCACTCACAAAAGAAAAAATATTACGTTCATTTCTTAAAAGACTTCAAGCTCCATTACCTAATAAGAAAGATTTCAATATCTTATCACCCAATTTTTGCATGAAACATGGATAGTAAACCAACAAATTCTTACTAATCTTTACTCGCGACTACGCTTGTTTTGATTTAGAATTGACCGATCCCTCAAGAGCAGATTTTATGAATAAAAATAATCAGACTGAAGCGCTACCTACTGGGTCCAATTATAATCTGAGCCATTCTTGAATACATCTGAGGGCACACAAAAAATTTCATCACAATCGGTCCAACCATTTTTTTTAGAACTGATTACGCCATTGACCTAACAAGATCTTAACAGCTTCACCGGACTACTATGGCGAACGCCTTAAACTCGGCCGATTTTATTTGACAACCAGCTTAAACCGGCTGCTACACACGTAACGATATATCGTAGCGATTTATCTGTGCAAACCGATTTGCTCAGATTAATCGATCGTGTGTATGAAAAATCTTTGTAGATTATCGTTCATTGATCGCAGTTTCAATTTCTAAATTATTGTCGTCGGGTGTGGATGGCCATCACTGATTTCGGCAGTACTTCACAGAGCTCCCTTGTATGCGCAAGTGCTGATCGCTCTCTTTAGAACAAGTAGGGAGAAGAAAAGGTGGACACCGCGAACAACTGCAAGAGTTCATGGAAAGCTACAAAAGCGAAACTTGCCTTTGAAAGACCAAATCTAAAGTTTACCATGATCGCGACAAAAAAAAATGCTACCTACAATAGGCTAGTCGAAAAATACAAAGCCATCGATCCAAATGTCAATAGGGATATAGATTGGTTTTGGTTAAGGAGATTAATAATCTTAGAACTAACTATAAAAAAGAGCTTAATAAAATTCTAATAATAATAATTTAATAAAATGATTAAAAAGCTTATAATTTTAATAAAAGCATATTCTATCCCGTATGACGTTTTTTTTTAAAGCTGTATATGCACAGGCTAATCCCGTAACGCGACGCGCAGAAGAGAGTCACTATTACGGGCTTTTTCGCTATATACATGGTGGTTGCGACCCAGTCGGGCTGTAAAATCCTACCACTCCGCTTTCGCCATTGCCTCGTTCGTTATTCAGCAGGGTGCACCACGTGCAGGTGAGGTTAGCTTGGGTGTCTCAAGTTTTATGATGTTATTCGACACCCCTTACACCCATCGTGTGTTTCTTGCGTAAGCTTCTGTGGAGAACTGAAGGTTGACGCCGATATCCGAGGCGTGAGAAGAGTGAAGAGGCGAGTGCAGTTTGAAATCGCTGCGATATATCGTTGCGTATGTAACCAGCTTTAAGGCCTCTGCTTGCACTGTTCCCTGACTCATGCAATTCGCGACCTATTTGAGCTAACCTAAGCTAAGCAACATATTCAAACTTATGTGAGTTATTGAAACATATATGTGTAACAAGCATACATACCTCAACAACTCTCATATGTATTTTGTGTCGGATAATTTTTTCTAAACTAATTCAGTTCGATAATTGAAAAACAAAAATAAAACGCTTCCACTTTCATGTGTAAGCATGTGTGCGTGGACGTGTGTGGAGGTGATATGTGGAATATTGATGCAGTGTCACTGTATCATGCGGGTAGCGTATTCAAGGGCTCCACGCCGAGGGAACGGACCTAGACTTGAGCCGCTGCCGAATCGGTCCAATCGTTTAGGAAGAGCTCAGTTACACACACACAGGTACAGAAGGATTATGTATATAAAGATATCATACTTCAAAATTGTATCATTTGTAATTTTTTCAAAACGCCTTTATTTAAATTTTCATAAATTTCTTGATAATATCATCCAATTAAGTAAAACATAGAAACTCATATTACATGTTTTCTAAAATAAATATAATATTATTCAAATGTATTCAACTTGTATTTTATCTTCAAATTTCTTAAAATATACAAAGAAAATAATATGATTTCTGTGAATGTATAGCGCTCACAAATCTTCCACAAAACGTCACGAATGGGTTTACGTTGTTAATAGTGTAGCGCTGCGTTTCACATTGCTGCTACAAAAGGTTTTAAGGAAAATATAAAAATGTTATTTTTCCTTATTCTCTTTTACTTACAGATAATAATCATAGCAGTCTCATCGTAACATAATGATACTAAAGCTAAAACCTTTTGTATATCCTCTTTACAAAGTCATCTCTCACTCATTTTATATTTTAACAATCTTATTACAAGGCTTTATTATAATGCTGAAACAGGCCGATATCGTTTTTATTTAAATTCTGACTTTAGTTTCTTTTAATATTAATTTTCGTATAAGTATCCTTGTTAGCATTTCTTATAGTACACTCTAATGTATCTAAACTTATATATAAAATTGATTTTTTATTCTGTTTCTGGAATTGTTATGTCAAACGGGTCTTAATATATAAAAGCTATATACTATAGGGTGGATCAAAATTTAACCGACGGTGATGATGGTGACAATGGCAGATGCTGGCGCCTCTCTTTGTGCGTTCTTTGAAAATGAATATAATTGTATATGACTATTATGCTGTGATAATTATAAAGTGTGTTATGTCCAATGAAGAAATAAAAAAGATCGCGTTTCTTACCGATTCTTTTCGATGACTGCGTTGTTTTCCGAACGAATAAAGAGTATATTGATTTTGGAATAATTTCCAAATGGTTTAACCGATCGTTATGGGACATTCACTGGCAGATAGATAACTTTTTATGGTACTATCTAAGTCAAATACGCTTTGATATAGGGGCTAAGTACTACTGATAAACAGAGGTAACTGGAAACAGATACAACATTGTAATTAGAGTATGACAATATGAAAATAAAAGACAAAGTAAAAGTAATCAAGATAAAATAGATAGATCACTAGACATAATAAAACGATTCATAAAAGAACAAAGTCGCGGTTATCAGCTAGTCCATTAGTAAAATATAGTTTTTTCGGGATAGATGCGTAATATACATGCATTGGATCTGGTATTAAATAACCACTAGAAATCATAGCTTTTGATAGCCGATCTAAGTAAATGGAAAAACAAATGAAAACACTAGATGTAAATCCGACGTCAGTTACAAACTATACGTTAACATAGTCATACAATTTTTTCAAGTTACTTATTCGAATTATCTATATATTTTTTATCTATAGATTTTTTACGTGTATCCTATTTTATTAATGTTTTATTACAAAGCAACCTTACTATTAAGTCCTTAACTTTTTATTTCTTTTTCTGACGTTAACATATAACTTATAAAACTATTCAAATTAACTTATTCAAATTAAAGACGAGTATAAGAACTATATGAACTTTTTAGCTCTTATTCATATTTTATAAGCTTTGTATTTTAATGTACTACGAATTCATGTTCAAGTCACGCTCGCTGTTTCAACTACGACCTTACTATTAAAGTTCAGAAAAGTTTTCACAGGTATTTTTATCAGTATGAACATATAAGTGAAGTATATACTCTATTCTTAGTCATAAGAATCAAGAAAAAGGTACACTTAGTTTAAAAACATATTAGTAGTGCAAAAATTATATATCGGACAAAACAAAAAAACACCTTGTATTGTTATAACCTTTGTTTATTTTAATAAAAATAACACCATGTAGAAGAAATATTGTAATATCTGATGAGACGATGAACAACACTTTTAGTTAATTTCTCGGTTTCCGCCTCCAGGATGTATATATCAGAAGCATCAATAAACATCAATTAAGATGGCAAAAGTATGTAGATAATACTGGCCAGTATTTTGAATAATTAAAAATACAATTTTCCATAAAACAGTTTGACATTTTAAATTAAAAACGACATATGTAAGGAGGATTTAATATAAACTGAATCGTTAAAAGAGTAACAAATATTCTCCAATCACGGAGTTTAAATTAAGAAATTTGTTTAAGAATTATTTGACCGATACATTAAACTTTAACATAAGGTAACCAATAATATTAAATCAGAATATTTATTCCCAGTTTGATAATGTCCTTGATCGGCACCTCGTACCACGATGGTAAAATTTTAATTCAATGATAATAATGACCCAATTACTATACGTCGACCTCATGTTCACTCACATTCCATTATGTGTGATTGAGGCTGGCATAATTCGATAAAAAAAAAAAAAAAAAACAATTCAGTTGTAATTTTTTTCACGCTCGCGTACATTAATTGTTAAAAAGAATTAAATTTCAAGATTGTTTATCTCATTAGTTATGGCTGCGTCTCTCTCAGCGAGAGAGGGAGAGAGTTTGAAATATCTTCTTTAATGGCATATTTCAATGCGACGGTGAAACCAAAATTCGAAAACCAAATTTCTATCCGCAAATTTATTATTGAAGTAAAACTTCTTATGTTGCTAGGAAAAAAAATCGTTACGTATTAAACGTAAGGTAGGTATATATATTTGTGTGTGTGTAAATATGTATAGGTAAAATGTGTACTTAGGTATTTATACTACAAGATTTCGTATAGTATATAGTTCATGTGCATTCTCATATCTATAACAGGTGAAAGGTTAAACACTGGAAGTATTCTACGATAGGACACTATGGTCATATAAATATATACAATAAAAATATCAAAACAAATACTAATAAACATCCAAGAAAACATAAGTTAAAGTTTGTTCTAAGACTTTCAAAAGTATAAACACAGTCGTAATAAAGCTAGGTGTAGTGACCGTGCAGAAAGTTACAATGGGCAATGGAGTTAACAATTTTCAATAATAAAACGGGCAATAGATCCTTTTGTTTTGTCCTGACGTTCCCACGTTCGCTTTCAAGTGAAAGTAAAATCACTCGACAGTCAATGACACTGCGCTTTACCATACACGCGTCGAGGATTGTGTATAATTTTTGCATTTTTCTAGAAAATTACGTCGAATAATAAGCACTCATTTTTTTAGTTCATTTAGAACGGAATCGGGTGCAGAATATCTTCCATAAATGTTGCTACTGTCTAAACATTCAACCTGTATATAATATAATTGATACTTATAAGACAAAGGTGTTTCACTAAGTCCGCATGTACAAAATGATACACTTATTGTTTTTTGTACAGATATAATAGCAATAAATATGGATTTATTACATAAGATTTATACCGTGACATTAAATAGTCAAAGCACTCTATCTAGGCTTGGATCGTAACGAATGGTTTCAGTTTACTTACACTAACCAAACACCAATGTACCATGGATCGCTGTCAATATTGTAATTTGGATAGTATTTTCGATACAAGAGAACTGTTAGACGAACATTCACGAAATTATAGAGATATTTATACAGAGAACGGAGGTTCAAGTTAACAAAGTGGATATTATTTTTATAGATAATATATTTTGAAATCGATTAGAAAACAAAAAATTAGTAAGGGATAAATAAATAACTCGCACTGTGTTACCGATACAACTGCCTATGACTTTGTAATAGAAAATCTGTTTAAATAATATAAAGATGCTGAAGACTCTACTATTATTGTAATGATGTACGATCGGAAAGACAATAACATATGTAAATTGTACTACTAGCTATAAATTCATAAAATATAAAGGCTTACATTTTTATTAAGGCCTTCTTATTACTCGGAAGCGGCGCGGAACAGTGAAGTATAATTGACACAAAATGGCTGCCGCTATTTAATTGTAAAGTGACCAACAAGTCTTGTGCATCTTAATCTGTAGTCCGGTGAAGCTGTCAAGACCTTGCGAGGTAAATAGTGTAGTCAGTTGAAAATAAAATCTTAATCTAAATTGCAACAATTAAATAGATTCTAATTATTTATACACAAATGTTTAAAACACAATGTTCATTTTTCAATTTAAGTCATAATAATTATTAATCTATAACAAGAATGGGATATTTTATATTTAACATTTCTAATGCCTAGCAGTACAATTAGTGAGTGAGGTTTAAATCACATATTATAATGGAATTGAATGCACCATATTAACTGTGAAATGAAGCTATTTGTATTTTTTTTTTTATATCCTACTTTCACACGCTTTATTTTACTTCAAATTACAGTTAAGTCTGATCCATTATTATAAACATAACAAATTATAATTAATCGTTAATTTGAATAGGGATCACAACCGTGGAAACGTGTATGGTGAAGTAATTATTTTTTGTAGGGTTGTTGAATTTAATGGGCCGCGAACATGTGGCCGAGCGTTAGCGGAGCGGGGCGGCTCGAGCCCTATAGATTAACTTGAATACGTGTCCACTCTTGAACATATGGAAAACACGTCTGAACGTCATGGCCTTTGTAATTGATTTTGTGTGCGAACGTTGTTTCATACTCTAGCTATTTGATAAATTTAACAGTGAAAATAACGAAATACGTTAATATGATATTAAATGACAATATGATCCAAGAAGGTAAACACGCTAAATGAAGAGGGATTGGTACTAACGTGCAACTGTTGAAACACAGCCACACATGTTTGGCTCAGATTTGTAACCTCAGGGTATTAACTAGCCAGGTCACTTTAAAAAAGTCCATGATATATAGTTTCGTCATGATATTTCTCTTCAAGACTTATTTACAAGGACTCGAACGTACGTTTTTTTAGGCAAACGTGTTGGTGTCGGTACCTGATGTTAAGTGATCACTACCGTCCATAGACACTTGGAATACCAGGGGAGTCGCAAGTGCGTCGCCGCCGAGTGTTCGTGGGGAAGGCGGAGGAGGAAGGGGAGGGGAGGGACAAAAGGATGAAGGGGAGATGGTCTTCTAGCGCTCTCACTGACCGAACCAAAAGCAACAATGCAAGTACTGTTATTTCATGTCGGTTTTCAGTGAGAAGGTGGTACTACCTCGTACGTTCATTGGTACGACGGCTGGTAACCCTAACAACTTACCTATCACCCTTTGAAGAAAGTTCATTGCTTTCTAAATTACCCAACCCACAGAGGGGTCACAGTAAGCTTAGTCATAAATTAAGTTAATGCCTATAACTAGTTTTTAGATTTATGAAGGGATTAAAATGTTTATGTTATTGCAGAGATTAAATTTAAGCTTAGGATTATGAAGAAAAAGGTTGAGAAGTTCTATGAACCACAGCCAGTCCTAGTAGTTCCTCTTCAGATTTAAAACTTAAACGGCAGAATTTTTTACACTTACCTTAAGTAGAATGTGACAATAAAGTTAATAAGTGGGAACGGGAGGGTATTTGACTCAGGCATGTGCATCGAATGAAGCAGATTCGTTAGCCACGGCAAATTCTGCTTGGAGAGGTTGCATATGGAAAGAGGTCTATCGGGCGTCTTATGCTCCGCTTTAAGGATTATCCTGAATATGATATAGCTGCATCTTAAGCAGTCAGTGGGAGGAGCTAGCCGTAGACTGTGCTAAATCATGTCGCCTAATCCACGGAGGTCAGTCAAAGTACGAAGTCGCCTGCTTTCGACTACTTAAGAAAAAACGCATAGCGCATCATGAGGATACCTCTAACCCCCGTCCACCTGGAGGCACGTATACTTGACAGATGTGCGGCCGAGGCATCCTTTTCCGGATCGGCCTCACTAGTTACCAACGAAGGTGCCTTCAGATTGAATCATCTGTTAGAGATAAAGAGGCTTTGAGTGACAGTGTAAGGTATACTACTGATGTAGAGAAAAGAGGAAATTTAACAAAAACACAAATCGGAGAAAAGTCTTAAAAGTCTGTACAGCGTATTCCTTTAGCGAACTGTCTATTTAGACAAGTGTAAGTAAAGCCTACAAGTAAATACGTTTTTAAAATTTTAACGATGTTATTACAAAAAAGTTATGTACTTATTGAATACTTGCTTTAAAAAGGTTTCGTACTAAATGCACCGCGCTAGCCCGAGGCAAGTGTGCGTTATTCCTTTTTCGCAAGTCTAACCTAACCTTGAAAGCGAGACAAAAGAGCAAGATGGCGAACATGCAGCGAAAGCGGTGCATTTAAAACGCAACCTTTTTAAAGCAAGTATTCAATACGTATTTAACTTTTTTGTAATAAGACCGTATAGGTTTTACCGTTAAACTACAATCTAATCTGACGTGGTCTAAGAGGATAGACAAGTTAGAGGAGACTGGTTCTCAAGTGTAATTGCCGTAAACACCAACAGGGCTAACTTGAGTGTGTTAGCTAGCCATACGGGCTTAGAAAAAGCCCTACCACCAGATTATGGCTCCAAAGCTCGGACTTAGTTCCAAGATTCTGGACCTACGTTGATCGACGCTATATCTGACACACTACCAACGAAGCCCAGCATCGCTTGATAAGCACTACAGTACATAAACTCCGGGCCGTTGAACCAATTTTTATAATAAACGATGTGCGCTACATATTTGGATACATCATATTTTCGTGCAATCCCTTTTTGGCATAATTTATTTATTACGATAAATAATAATAAATAATATAGACCGTGTTTCATTCATTTCAGTGATACCAAAGATGACATAGAGTACTGTAATCGTGAGAAAAAGTTGGTTTCCAAGGAATCGGCTGAGTGCCACAAGCGCTCGTTTTAGTAGCCCGATAAAGATGTTAAGGCCTTGCCAGTCAGATCGAGAGAGAAAAATGGGTTTCCAAGGAATACGTTGATTCTACATTAACCTGAGCGAAGTCGCGGACAAAGGCTAGTATTGTGTAAAATATAACGTACAATAAATACGAAATGGACACAATAATTCACTCAATGTTCTCTCTCTGTTTTAATGATCGAGAATAGATGATATATGCCTTAGTATAATACCTATTAAGAGATTTAAAAACACAACGATTACGATTTCGCTTTTATTTTAGAAACAGTCTTCTAGACTATTACTTCCACTATCGAATAGATAATAATATTAGAAATACCTTCTGATAATTTCGATGTTTTAACATCTTTGTTAGAATTCTCTATGGAGAATTTGTAACATCTCTTAATTTGTGTTCCGTGGTATTATTTCCTATCCACACCACTTGCGCACAATAACCGAACTTTATAGAGTTAAGTTAAGAGTTAAGTGAAACACCAACGATATTACAAAACTTTGAGTGTGTCACTACATGATAGATTCTGCCTAAAACTCCACAATTTCAGTTGAACGCTTAAGCATTATGATAAAAATGCGAAGTTCGTAAGAAAACAAAAGAAAAGAATGAAATGTATACGTCAATATTTTAAATCTCGGCTGAAATGATGTATAAAAAATCAGGAGAAAATACAGATGGATATCATTGCGACTCATTACAGTAATAAAAAATTCAGTCAGTTTTGGAAAAGTACTCAAAAACTCAATAGTAGACCTGGTCTGCCTATGAGTATAGATGGTCTAAATGATTTTAAATGTATCCCAAATAATTTCATGCAACATTTTAAAGTTAAAATACAATATATATCAAATCAAATAATTGAAATCGAGGAAAATAAAGAGCACAAGAAAAGTGAAAATATTATTCTTTTCAAAAGTAGCGATATTAAAAATATCATAAAAAATATAACTCGTGGAAAATCACCTGGTCATGATAGGCTCAATATTGAGCACCTCCAATATGCAGAGTTTCATTTGGATAGAGTACTTTGTATGTTTTACAATTTATATATAAGGCATTCTTACCTTTCGCGTGATCTAATGAAAAAGGTAGTAGTTCCTATTGTTAAAAATAAAACAGGTGATGTTTCTGACATAAATAATTATAAACCAATTTCACTAGCTACTATATTGCTAAGGTATTTGATGGTTTACTGGATACTCAATTAAATAAATACATTAAGTTACATGATGCTCAATTCGGTTTTCAACCTTTTTTTTTTTTTTTTTTTTATTAACGTGGGGAAATCCCTAACGGATACCCACCCTCCCGGGGGAGAGGGTGGGTTATGTCCGACTCGCACGGACTAAAACCCCACGGTGTACCGTCGGCCGCATGTTAGGGGCGGCCAGGGAACGTTCTAGCTTTCTTCCTGAAACCGCCCCTGCGGCTGCCTGGCAAGTTGGTCGCCAGGCTACGTCCTACTATAGAGAGGCGACTGGGTACACAACCAGTCACCTCCCCTCGTCAGCCAGACCTGTGCAGTGAGGGAATGAGCCCCCCGGCTACATCCCCTCAGGTCCGGCTACGGTAGCGGGAGTAGGCGAGTGTTCTGCCTCCCCCTTCTTCCGGCCCGTCTCTGGCTACGGCCGCTGTGAGGGTCCATCTCGCGGGCCCTCTCCGCCGCCTTCTTCTGCGAGATGACTTCCTCGCAGAAGGAGGCCATCAAATTCCACACTTCTTCGCTGCCGAGCATCCGGGAGATGACACTCGGCAGCGAAAGATCTCCTTCTACCGCCGCAACCAGAGCGCGGCGCTGTTCGTCCCACGCAGCACATTCTGATAGGGTATGCTGCGCGGTGTCCACCGCAGCGCCGCACTCGTGGCATGCGGCGGTGGGCTCCCTGCGGGCAATGCGGTGCAGGTACCACCCGAAGCACCCATGCCCAGTTAGCACCTGCACCAGCCTATACGTCAGGGAGCCCCAAGTTCTCCCGATCCACTCCGACAGGACCGGACGGACGGCGTCAATTGTATACCTGCCGTACCGCGCGTCCGCCAGGTCCTGCCTCCACCTCTCCAGTTCATCCTGCCGGACCCTAACCCTCAAGGCTTCGATTTCCCTGGGAGCTGGAGGCTCCCCTCGGCGTCTCTTAGCCGCCGTATAATTATAGACGGCGGCAAGAACCTCCGCCTCCCGCTCCCAGGGAAGGGAGCCCGCGAGCACGATGGCCGCCGCCGAGGACACCGTTCGGTATCCTCGTATCGCCCTCAGCGCCACTGTGCGCTGCGCCCTACGCAGCACGCGGACGTTCGTGGCGCCAAGGGCGCCCGCACTACCCCCTCGTACAGGCGCCGGCAGGCAGCACCAGGTCCCCCCGTGTTCGGGAGGAGACGGCCAAGCGCAGCCGCAGCTCCCACAATTCGCGGTCCGAGCCCCTTGAAGTGGGGCTCGAACCGCCACCGCCCATCCAGGGTGAGGCCCAGATATTTCATCCGGGTCCCCACCCGGACTCGGACACCCTCAACATTTAAGTGGGCCCCTGGAGGCGGCCCACGCCGAGGCCCGTGAAACAGCAGGGCCTCGGTTTTCTCGAGGGCCACCCTGAGGCCCAACCGTCGAATGCGCCCGACCACGAGAGTTGTTGCCTCCGTGGCCAGGCGCACGAGCTTTTTAAAGTCGTCTCCCTGGGCTACGACTAGGGTGTCGTCCGCGTAGCATATCAGGCGCGCTCCCACTGGGAGTGCGCCGCGGAGCACCCAGTCGTAGCCCAGGTTCCAGAGTAATGGGCCCAAGGCCGAGCCCTGAGGAACACCACAAGGGGTCCCCCGGCGGATCACCCTCCCCCGGCTGTCCTCGTAGGCGACCTCCCTTCCCTCCAGGTACGCCCCCAACAGCTGCCGCAGGTACAGGGGCACTCCGAAGTAGCGGAGCGCCTCCCGTATGACTCCATGCGGCAGACTGTTGAAGGCGTTGGCGATGTCGAGAGACACCGCCAGGAGCCTATCTTCGCGGGAAGCCGCCTGCGCCGAGAGAGATTTGAGGAGGCTCAGGGCGTCCATCGTGGAGCGCCCTGACCGGAAGCCGAACTGCGCGTCCGACAAGTCCGGCCCGACTTCCTCTAAGTGCTGGACAACCCGGGAGGCAATTACCCTCTCTAGGGCCTTCCCAGTGTCATCCAGCAAAACGATCGGCCGGTATGCCGACGCGCAGTCCGGAGGGCGGCCCTGCTTCGGAATGAGGCACAGCCGCCCCGTCTTCCATGGCTCCGGGAACTGTCCAGCCGCAAGACAGCAGTCGAACAGCCCCCGAAGCCATCCCCCAATGTGGTCCATAGACAGGACCAAAACACGTCCGGGGACCCCATCCGGCCCAGGTGCAGTCCGTCTGCCGCGGAGGCGCTCGGTCGCACTCTCCATTTCCTCCTCTGTCACCGGGGGAGGACGGCCCTCGAACTCCACCACGAACGCGAGGGGCGGAGGCATGGGAGGAGGCGACTGTTCCGGAGGGTCAGGGAACAGCTCTCCCACGACCCTCTCAGCCACCTCCGGCGTCAGAGTCTCCACAACGGGGGGCGCTCGGCCCCGGAGCTTGTTCCGGACGGCCCGGTAAGGGCGCCCCCATGGATCGCTGTCCAACGTACGGAGGAGCTCGTCCCACGCCTCCTCCTTGGCCCGGCTGATGGCAACCTGAAGATCCTTCTTCTTCTGGCGATAGTCGCCATACAGCCGGGCCTCCTCCTCGAGGTCTCGGACCCTTCTACGGCGGCTGCGCCCGAACAGCCGCCGGGCCGCGGAGCAGGCCGCACGAAGCTCTGCTAGCTCCTGCGACCACCAATACACCGCCCTCTTGTTCGGGCGGTGCGCGCTCCGCGGCATCGACGCGTCGCATACCTCCGTGAGAGCTTCACGGAGGCAGGCTGCGGACGCGTCGATTCCGTCTCTGGTCGGAGGAGGCAAGGCCCAGGACTGGACAATGGCCGCCTCTTCCGCCTTCTCTCTGTCGAGGCAGCCCATCGCCCAGCGGGGGAAAGTTGCGCCTCTCCGGGGGCGGCTAGCCGGCTCCTGGTAGGAGGCGGAGACCTCGAACCTGATGTATCGGTGGTCCGATAAGGTCTCCACCTCCTCTTCGACTCTCCAACCCCGGACACAGCGAGCGACAGACGGGGTGGAGAATGAAACGTCAACAATTGACCCCCCGTTCTGCCGCACGCACGTGTATGCACTCCCCCGGTTGAGGAGGGACAGCTCATGTTCGGCTGCCCACTCCTCAAGCGCCCGGCCTCTCGGATCCGTGGCCACCGCTCCCCACGCCCTTGACTTGGCGTTGAAATCGCCCAGTACGACGACGGGAAGCGGCGCTAGTCGCCTCACGACCGGCCCCAAGGCGTCCAGAAAGGACTCAAACTCCTCCAGGGGCCGATTCGGGGAGAAATACACCCCGAGGGTTGCAAGGCCCCGTGAAGCGACCGCCACGTATCCGTCACCCCTCTCCCGGACCGAGAGCGACGTACCTCCCCCAGACAAGATGGCCACGGAACCAGCCACATCTACGGCCCAATGTGGCTAGTCCGGAACGCGGTAAGGCTCCGCAACCACCGCCGTGTCAATCTGCCACTCCGCCACTGCCTGCAGGAGGAGGTCCTGCGCAGCAGCGGAGTGGTTCAAATTTCCTTGGAGGTAACTGCTATGGATGTAGTCCATTACTCCTCCATAGCAGCCACCTCCGAGCTCACCTCTCTGAGAGGGCGGGCTTTCCCCTTAACAGGAGGGGGCTTACATTTGCCCCCTCCCAATTCGGTTTTCAACCTAGACTATCAACAGATAATACCATTCTAGCTCTTAAGCAGACCGTCAGGTACTATACTAGCTGAAAAACACCTGTTTATGCCTGTTTTCTAGATTTAACCAAAGCTTTCGATCTAGTTTCCTATAACATATTATGGAGGAAGTTAAGGAATACCGGTTTGCCATACGAACTTATTAACATCTTTCGACATTGGTACGGACATCAAGAAAATTATGTAAGATGGGCGGGAGATACCTCTGATATATACAGGTTGGATTGTGGGGTGAGACCAGGGGGATATAAGTTCCCCGAAACTTTTTAACTTTTATATAAATGATCTTATCCATGAGTTATGCAGAATTCATGCAGGATGCACGATAGATAATCAGATGATGAATAATATAAGTTATGCGGATGACATGGTACTCCTCAGTCCTTCAGTTGGTGCTCTGAGAAAAGTGTTACTTGTCTGTGAGACCTATGCTAATAAACATGGCTTAAAGTATAATATCAAAAAAAGTGAATATATGGTATTCACTGCTGGTAAAAACTTTTCAGAAGACGTACCCCCTATAAATCTTTATGGTATGCCCTTGAATAGAGTATATGAATTTAAATATCTGGGCCACATTATAACGGTGGAAATAAAAGACAAGAATGATATTGAAAGAGAACGTAGAGCGCTCGCAGTTAGAGGGAATATGTTGATTCGTAGGTTTGCTCGCTGTAGTGATGAAGTCAAAATCCAACTATTCAAACCATTTTGTCATTGTTTTTACACGAGCAGCCTATGGATCAACTTCAGTAAGAGGACTATTAATGCATTGCTTATCCAATATAATAATATTTTTAAAATGTTATTGGGATTACCACGATTTTGTAGAGCTTCCGGGATGTTTGCAAATACTAGGGTTGATGATTTCTATGCTATAATCCGTAAGAGAATAGCATACATCCTGGGTAGACTTCGTGATAGTCCCAATAATACGAGTATAATGAGAACAATGGCAAACATGTACGACAGTCCTTTCATGAAACACTGGATATCTGTTGACATATAATATTGTGATGTTCATCATTTCATCCTATTTCATATTCATTTGTATAAAAGCACATATTATTTTAGTTATTTAATTTTATTTTTTAAATTACTACTTATGTATACAATTTGTTTTTGTGGACCCTTGTTGTCTGATAAATAAATTATTATTATTAAAATGTGTTTAGTTGTTTATGGCACATCGAAAATAACAATTTGTAACTCTGTAACACCGTTCACCTTTCTAAAAGTTTCAAAAATTCATTCACTCACTGACTCGAAATACATATATTGCGTCTATTTATATAACGCCGTTCATTTTTCGACGCGTAAAAAACTGATCGTGCAATATTTTCGACTTCAACGTTTAAAGCGATGCATTTGTTGAGTCAGTGACATAGATGTAAGAAACAGATAGAGTCGAAATGAACTTGAAGCAGCCATAAGGACTGCCGACAGAAGTGGAAACTCAAAACAATATACTAGGGCCCTATGAAATTGTCGTTTTGTATGAAAAAATTTAAACGATTTTTTTCATGTATTTTTTATTTGTATTAATCGAAGTAATCACCCATGCAACCAATGATTCTTTGCCAACGTAGTGGCAGTTTATTGATGCCCTTCTTAAGGAAATTAGCTGGACGGCAGGCAACAAAATCTTCAAAGGCTTTTTGTACTGCCTCTCGGATATTGAATTTTTTCCCGCCCAGGAGTTATCCAAATTCTGGAAAAAGTAGTAGTCTAAATATTACATGTACCCAGGTCGTTATACTACGTGTCACTAGTATGGTGCAAACGCGAGATGACCGGTCACGCTTTACTAACATGTTACGGAGGCGAAAATATTGGTTTTTCTACTGTCAAAAAACCCCTAAAAGAATAATTTAAAAAATTGAGCCGTTACGGGACGCCTAGCAGATGTGAAACATCTAAATTGTTCGAATCGAACGAATCTGAAACTACACTATAAGTATGGGAGCTCAGTGCGGCAAGAGTGATTGCACACAGTCGCTTACGCATGGTATCGCGTCGACACGTCTCACACACACGCCACGCCAACAATTCGGTTTACCCGTTTATAGATGTTTCACATCAAAAAAAATGATATTAAAACGCGTTACACATTTAATTCATTTAGGCCTACGATTCCGTAGGTTCGCTTTCGCGTAGACTTTTATGTTGAGTTGACTTTAAGACATTAAGTTCAGTAGAAGTATGTCTTCGAATCGAATTTCCAGGCTCATTTATTAATAGTTCAGGCTGAGGAGCGAAACAAAATCTAAAAAGGACTCTGTACTGTCGATAAGGAGAAAAGAACTGAGATATAATTGATAAGAGGTTTCATATTCGCTTGTACCATTTTCAAATTGCAAATTGTTAACAACATATTGTCGAATTTGAAATAATGATAACTTAATTGATAAAATGTTCCCATACTCCTAGAAATTCAGTCGGAGCTTACTGTGAAGAAAAATATCGTGGTGAAACTATAGCATTGTGGTAGGGTCTTTCTAAGCCTGCCTGGTTAGTTATCACTCTCGAGCTAACAATCTCTCGTTAAAAACCTGTTGATATATTCTGGAAGCTGCAATTGAGAACCAGCCAGCCCTCTTTAGTTTTAGCATGTTTACCATTGTAGTTGGCAGAGCCACGCTGAAACTATTGCTGACTTCAGCATGAATAGGTCGGCTCGCCCTGGGTAGTACCACCCGACTCACAGAAAACCGACGTGAAATAACAGTGCTTGGATTGTTGTGTTTCGTTCGGTCAGTGAGAACGCTGGAGACCCATCTCCCTACCTCTTTCCTCCTTTCCTTTTCCTTCCTCTCCCCCTCTCCCATATACAGGCTGGCAACGCACTTGCGACTTCCCTGATGTCGCTACTGTCTATGGACGGTGTGTTCACTTAACATCAGGTAATCCACCTGTGCGTTTACCACGTATTATATTAAAAAAATCTTAGACTAAATCGTCATTTAACAGCAGATGAGATTGTGTTTAAAAAAAATTGACCCATCACGGAACGCCTGGCAAATGTGAAATACATGTGTAACGTAGTAAACAAAACTGTATACACTATAGGCATGCGAGCTCATTGTGGCAAGAGAGATTGCGTACGGTCGCTTGCGCATGGCGTCGCGTCGCCACATATCACACACATAGCCACGCCAACAATCAGGCTTACCCTCGCCTATAGATTTTTCACATTTAAAAAAAGATTGTAGTCATATGTTCTTGAAAGCCTAGAGTTTTTAAGATTAATCACATTAGGGCCTAATATGAATAATTAAAGTATAACAAAAAAATATTTACTACATTATATTTTTAAATCAATTATAGAAGATACTTTTATTTTTGAAATGCCTTTGTGATAAATGTGTATTTTGAGGTTTTGAAATCCAAACGAAATCGATTTCCGAAGTTAGTAGAAAATAATATGAGACATAACTTGGTATCGTGTTTGCAGTAAAACGTCTTTGTGTCGACTCCATTTCTTGATCACTTTCATCAGCCCGGATGTCGCAGCAGTTTCGAACGATAATGCCGATAAATATAGGCTAATTTTAGAATAATTCGCAACAGCTCTGCCAGTCGCCTGCAACGCTTCATGCTCCTATAAAATTAAACCGTGGCTTGTTTATTACCGCAACATAATGTGAATCACGGGTAATATTTTCTTGTATAAAAATAATTCCAACGACTATAATAAATATTTGGAATATACTATTTGTTATTTTGGAATTTATACAAATATCTGAATCATTGAGAAAGTTTATGTTTATATGCGGTCTAAATAGATATAATTTATTTAATGAAATGTTAAAATTAATTTTGTTGATATATGGATATATGTAGATATAGTACGGGTATATTTTGAGAAGAGATGAAAGTCATGTAATTTGAAAGTTTTCAGTATGAATGGGAACGGATATAGGAGTAAAGGAAGACCGAAAACGGTATGAATAGGTTGTGTGAAAAATGATATTGTATAAAAGGTGTGAATACTGAAATGACATTAACAGAGGAGAGTGGAAGAGGGAAATATGTTGTGCCGGTCCTACTTAGGTTGGATAAGGGTAAGAAGAGGAATAAAAGATGATTAAATATGTTTTTGTGCAGTATTAATTTTTATACATGACTTAGCTCTCATTAATGAAGATTTGATTTATCACTAGAGAATAGTACTTTTTTTGAATAAAGGGTACCCTATGTCCTTTTTTGTACCCTAGACAAAATGTACGCGACATTCCATGATGATGGGTCGAATAATTTAAGCTTCAACGCATAAGAAACAAGCTCAGTTTCGCATTTATATTATTAGTAATAATAGAAGATCATAGCCATTGTTCACACAGAAAGTTCCTTGCTCCCTATGTAGAGTTACCAACTTTGTGGTTAAGTTGCAGAGGCACACAGGCTCACAGCTACCAAAAAATACTTCTCTGGTAGATCTTAACCAAATGACATACGCAATTTTCTCTCTGGATATTTTACAGTTCAACTTAAAACAATTGGCAGTATTTTAGAACAACTACATCACTGTATGGTACTTTGACACGAGTTAATATTTCCAAAGACTCCAATACTTACAACAATTAAGGAATATTTAATTTATTGCGTAATTATAGGCCCAAATAGATAACCAAGAAAATTTATATAAAGAAAGATATGATAAAATATAAATAAACAGTTTACCAAGTTTGATGAAATGTAAATATGTAAGAATTAATGAATTTGTCAATACTCCTAAATTCTCCTTTGACGTTACATATTTCATGTTAACCGACGTTCCCAAAAACAGCTGTCGGTCCTCGTTCCTGGTATCTCGTGTTCTATTAATTATAAGTATTCGACTGTAACGATAAACTGTATGAAGACTATCAATTTAACAATTAACCTTTCATGGAAAAGGCCACGATAAAGTTGAACTTATCCATCTAAATAATACAAGATTAACAATAAAGCCGCTTAAGACTTTATATGGCTTTAAACTTAGCTTAATTTACTCGTGGCTACACACTATCTAAGGCTTTTCAAACATATTAAATTTACATAATAACATCTTATGTTTAAACTAATCCACTAAAATAGAATTTACATAGCTCCTAAGTGTCGTCGTAAAATAATAAAATATGTCGTCGAGTAAATTAACATATAGTTACTACACGCTTTACAAACTACAATACGCTTGTAAGTGGCTCTGGTTCGTTTACTTATAACGTAACGGTAACAACGTGGTGTGACCCATATTATAACAGTTATATTATTATTTATAAACAGTACATAGTAAGAATAAACAAACATTATGATCTAACAAACGAATTAACTTGAAATGACTAGCAAAACTCAGTATGACCTATTTAACAGCTTAAAAAGTGTACTATCTTAGTAAGAATATCTTAAAAGTATCATAGGTGCTTACTAAATTTGGCTAAAGACCTAAATAAGTGTGGAAATTGGAGGTACACGAAATGAATAGCAGTCGGGACCCCTTGAATGTACTTCGGGTCGCAAATGACAAGCACCGTCCTATCTTATCGCCTTGTAACACTCTGGATCCAGTATCTTCATCATGAATCAATGAAATGATAAAAAGAATTTTGCTTCTCTAAAATCCTTACTTTTGCAAAAACAATTACCTACGATAAATTATCATCCACGACATCATCTTCCAACGTTAAGTTCGCTGCTGATTTTTAGGTTTTGTCTGAGGTAATCCTACATTAATACCCATCCTGCTTGGAAACTGAGGATAGTTTATGTTGGCCTTCTACCAACAAAAACCTCGTAATGTTCTTCACATATGTCCATCTTTAGCTAGGGAGCGCAGACCACTCGTATTTGCATCCGTTCGGCCCGACAATGTACTTTACTCGATTTTGGTCTTATGTATCCTAACATATTCAGCTGCACTACATATATCCTCACTCAATACAATAATGGGACATTCAACAGTAAATTTGTGTAGGTTTTGTTTTCAAATAAGCGCTTTTTACTATAGCTTTTTAGCTATATCATAATTTCACTGACTGACACAAATATTCATTCAGTCCTAAGTTTGAACCATGGATAGTTGGATTTGCAATTGTGTCGCCTGATCAATAACAATTAGGTTAGCCACGTTAGTATCTATATTAATATTCTTATTTTTATATTGTATTAGTATTACATCTTTTTTTTTTTAATACTTGCGACTTACACATTTTTTACGGCATGTTACAGAGGTCTAAATAAAAAATATAAATAGTTATCCACTTTTTAATTGTTGTAAAAAAAAATCCATCTAGAATTTTGCCTCATTAGTCTAGCTCGATTATACGCCTACTGACTTTGAAAGACATTTTAGCCACGTAATGACAAGTACGATTGTCGTCCACATGAGGCTTTGAACGACCACTCGTCACTTTAGCCGTTACTGTTAGCCGATAAACTCCATTGAATTTAATTTGAATATCATAGCAGATAATTTTATGTTTCTTGAAAAAGCTTTAAAGGAATTATAAAAATAAAACTTAAGAATTTTAGCAGCTTAATGAATATTTTGATATAATTTTTATTTCGTATATTAGCGAGTTTAATACCAAAAGATCTGTTCTAGAGAAGTACCCTTTGGTTGGAAAAATATGACGGTTGTTAACGAATATATCAACCGTTTAAAAAGTAAATAGTTCATATCCGCACTCATATAAAAGGCTTTAAGTATGTAGAGCCAATATTCTACATGTTCTGAACCAACAATTACTTTATAGTCAGTTTTAGCATCATATGAATATTTTTACTATAATTATTAGTTACCTATTATTAATTTTATTGACATAGAATTATTTAATGTTTGTCGTACTTGATTTTACTTGAATTTCTTTATACAGTTTTGTTTATCAACTTACATTACTTATATGTATAGGTAAATTAAATCTCTTACTACAGATTCTCTAATTGAATCATTTATATTAATATATACAGCAGCAAAAGTATTGAAGATCAATATATAGTTTGTGAGTTATGATAACTTAGAAAAATAGCATAGTTGTTCTATTCACGTTGTTCAGAATAAAACACGCATATTTTGCGAAGTGTCTAATTCTATTTGGAAGTGAGATTTATAATGGTTTTTCTTCTACCAAAAAACGCTCAACAACACTAGAGAAGTTTCCGCTAAAAAAATGTTATTGTTTTCCGAGTGTACTTACATTTCATTTCCATTCATTTGTTCATCTTTATCAACCTATGTCAATTCGACATTTTATATAAACTGAAGAAGAACATTTTTATATTAATTTTTAAATTGTTTTGACTTAAAATGCATTCAAATCCGATTGAATCTGCAAAGTATAAATGTTATATAAAATAAATATATAAATTGATTGGAGAACCTCACGACTAGGTACATAAGCTAATGAACGTAGAGAGCGCAGATGCCGAACCCGTACTCATTTGCGACAATCGGCCTCTGCTATACAGAGGACTGATTGCTTAATTGCTTCGTTTAATCAATTGACCGTTTGAGGAACGCACTCGAGTTGTTGATAACTCCTACGGGTCAATAAATCCAACCGTTAGAGGACGATTTTATTTCTTTGACATGTGGACGCCGGCCGCGCTTTTTGTATATTTAACTTGTGACTCATATCATTTTACAGATATACAAACTTGTTTCAGTGACTTCACCCGCATATATTTGAAGCTCTACATATATCAGTCTACTTAAGTTATACGGTACTCACCATTAAAACTTTTTAACAAAAAAATAAGCCGCCGAAAAAACTGAAAAGCCAAAAATAATAAACCTTTTACTTTATTAATCTTAATAACTAAGTTCTTAAAGTAATATAAGTATACCTAGGTGATTTTAAGTCGGCGCCAAACAAACAAATTACTTAAATACGTAAAGCATATATATATAATTAGGTAATGGCAGCGAGACAACAACCCGAATACGTTACCGCTGGAAATTTCACGTTGCATTTTAATTTGATCTGGTTATATGTTTGAATTTAAAGTAATTTAGTTCATTGATTATTTAGCGCTGACTCAAAATCATTTAGGTATACTTACATTACTTTAAGAACTTAGTTATTAAGGTTAAAAAAGTAAAAAGTTTATTATTTTTTTCTTTTCAGTTTTTTCGGCAACTTAAAGTAATTTAGTTCATTGATTATTTAGCGCCGACTCAAAATCATTTAGGTATACTTACATTACTTTAAGAACTTGGTTATTAAGGTTAATAAAGTAAAAGGTTTATTATTTTTTGCTTTTCAGTTTTTTCGGCTGTTTAAATTTTGGTTAAAAAGTTTTTATTTTATAATTTTTTGTGGCTATAATCTACTAATTACTACATGCTTAATTTACTTGTAATACACAACTCGAGGCTGAATTATAAATCTTCCCCGGTTTTCCTACCCTTGGGGTTGTTTTTTCATGTCAAAATGTATATGGGACCAACTTCGGGGTATACTGAGACCGGTTTTGGACGCGCTAGCGAACGCACGTGTCCGATATCTCCTTTGTTCGAGATCTTTTGTTCTCGATTTCGTTGTGGTTTGTTTAGTGCTAAGTTGAGTGCAACTGTGGCACACGTGTACAAAATCTACCTGAGTGAGTGAGACATTCCCTTATTTATATATTTACCCGTTTATTTATATACTCATTTTTCTATTCCGTATTCTTAAATATCTAACCAACTATTATTTATTTGTTTCATTATCTATTTATTTCGTTAATTTTTATCTATTCAGTGATAAAATAATCTATTTCTGTGCCCCCGTATATATGTAAGTACCTATTTATTATTATTTATTGATTTATTTAACCATTATTTATTTATGTTATAATATTTTATTCATATACATGGTCCCCTGTCTCGCCCACTCATTTATTTATTTTGTTCTTTCGCTTTGTTTGGTCTTAAACAGTTCTCTTGGTCCGAACTCCATATAGTCCCGTAGCTTACCGTTTGGCGTGCCCCCCTACCCTTAAGGCAGGGAGGTTGTTTCGCGGCCCCTCCCTCTCCTCGATCCACCGCGATGGATCCGCTAGCTTTATTAGACTATTTTTGTGAAAATCTCCTCGCGAGCGATAGCGACATCAACAAGGAGAAAATCAATGCCATTTATAATAATGTTAGATCGCAGGCCGCCGAGGGGCGTTTTATAACTAATATTCCGACCGCGAACTCTTTTGCGTCCCTCTCACCGCAGTCTCCTCTAGACGCGCGAGACAAAGGCCTACTTGAGGCCTCTATCCCTAGCTCCAGCTCGGAGGCCGGCTTCGAGATGGAGCTAGACGTGACGGCATCCGCCGAGCCGACCGCGATCGAGTCCGCGACTCCCGCGCCTTCAGCGCAAATAGACAAGGACGGGTATACGACCGTCACACACAGTAGGCGTCGTCCGGCCAGCCCGACAGATTCGGGTCCCGTAGGCTCAAAAAAATTCGCCAACATAGGTGGCGCTCGCGTCCCGTCGACCTCGGATAGACCGCCGCGTAAGCCGAACGCGAGTCAAAATAGCAATAGTTCCGTCTCGCTCACTCAGGGTTCTGCAACTAGGAAGCCGCGTCCGCCGCCGCCTGTTACGATACAGGACAAATCGAAATGGACCGCCATTTCTAATAGCTTAAAATCGCGAAATATTAACTACACGAATGCCCTTAGTACGTCGGAGGGCATTCGCGTCTAATGTCCCACGTCGGACGATCACCGCGCATTAATCCGATTTCTTACCGAAATGAAACTCGCGTATTTTACGTACGCTTTAGAAGACGAGCGCCTCCTGCGTGTCGTGTTACGCCGTGTCCCGGCCAAAATCTCGGTCGAGGAAGTTACCCTCTCCCTTAAGGAGAAGAACTATCCAGTGCGTGAGGTACATCGCATGTGCCACCCACGCACTCGCGCCCCATACAATATGGTGCTAGCCATCCTCGACCGGTCGCAGGAAGGCAAGGCCATTTTCTCCCTCACGTCTGTGTGTGGCCTCAACGGGATCACCGTTGAGCCCCCACGCAAGACCCACATTCCTTCGCAGTGCCATAACTGCCAGAGTTATGGCCACTCCGCGAAGAATTGCCATCTTCGCCCCAGGTGCGTCAAGTGCCTGGGTGACCACGCCACGAAGGAGTGCGAGCGCGCTCCTGGCACTCCCGACCCTCCCAGTTGTGTGCTCTGCGGTAACGCGGGTCACCCCGCGAATTATCGCGGATGTCCCCGCGCGCCGCGCACACAACGCCCTCGTCAGGCGAAGCAGGCGCCCAGGGCGTCTGCAGCCGCCGCCCGCCGTCCACCTCCACCTCTTATGTCCGTGGAGGCCTTCCCGGGCCTGCCAGGCGCCTCCCGCGCCCCGGTAGCGCCCGCGCCTACACCGCGCTCGCCACCCTCTGTGCCGCGCGCGGCCCAACCCGGGCGGGCCCCTATGGCCCCCTGGGCCCCCAGACCTCAGCCTCAGGCCTCTTCAAGGCCTCTGGCGCCGCTACCTAAGGCGACTCAGGCTCCTTCATCCTCTTCTCTCTCGGAGAAGTTCGATTGGATGGAGCAACTTCTTTTAGAGCACGACATGCAGGAGGTGCTCGCCTTTTACGCCCTGGTAGAAGAGAACCCCCGCGGGGTACAACTCATTCAAGCTCTAGCGCGCTTTCCGGCTATCGGAGCCACCGTACAGCGCCTCGTCCGGTCACAATCGTCTAAATACTAGTTTTAAAATTCCCGGGAATTAATAAAATAAAGCCACGCGGTCTTTGCCTCTCGTTTTTCCACGCGAGATCCCTTCGGACACAGCGCGATCTAGTAGCTGACTTCCTGCGCGATAGACAGATTGACGTTTTCCTCATCCAGGAAACGATGTTAAAACCGAGCATGCGTAATCCGAGAATCGCGAACTACTGCATTGTTAGAAACGACCGTGTCGCCCGCGGGGGTGGCACGTTAATTTATTTTAGGCGGTCGCTGTATTGTATGCCGTTAGATCCGCCCGCGCTTACTCATATGGAAGCGTCAGTTTGCCGCGTCGGGATGACGGGCAACTCTGATATTATTCTTGTCTCCGCGTATCTATCACCGAGCAAAGAACTACTCAGATCCGATTTGCAGGCACTGCTCGACTTAGGTGACTCGGTCATTATAGCGGGGGACCTCAATTGCGGGAATATTATCTGGAATAGTCCGTGTACCTCTCGTAACGGGAGGATACTCGACAGTCTAGGTAGGGTGCTCGCTTTTGACGTCATAGCCCCTGCGGAACCTACGCACTATCAGGATAACTGTCGACCGTCAGTTTTAGATATAGCTCTATTAAAAAATGTCGTGCTTCCTGTGCGACTCATATCAGTCGTACACGAACTCGACTCAGATCATCGCCCGGTTCTATTACAGTTAGGACATAACTCTGACTTTAGCCCGACGCCGATCAGAGTGGCCGATTACGCGAAACTTAGCGAATATTTTAAAAATAGTCCGTCGCCCAACAGTTTAGATAGAATTCCGGACGTGTTGGTGTCTAAAGCCGACGCGGATTCGGCCATCGATTCCCTGGTTGATTATCTCCAGACCGCCGTCAGGGAGACCTCGAAAGAGGTACAAGCGGCGAATGAACGCCGTTTTATACTCCCTGATGACGTGAGAGCATTGATCACGGAAAAGAACGCCGCGACTCGTGCTCACGACGCTTACCCGACCGCTGAGAACCGCGAACGCTTACGTGTATTACGGAAAGTAGTCAAGTCTCGTATTTCTGAGATCCGGGGTGACAGGTGGGACAGGTTTCTGGAGGATCTCCAGCCATCTCACCTGGCATTCTGGACTCTCACGCGAAAGTTTAAGTCCGATACGGTCATTCCAATGCCCCCTCTCGACAGAGGCCCCGGGTTGCCTCCCGCGTTCGATAACACTGATAAAGCAGAATGTCTCGCCGCGAGTTTAGAAAAACAGTGTTCGCCAAACACTGATAATACTGACCCTTCCATCATAGAGTCCATCGAAACAACCGTAGAGCATACACTCGCGTCTCCTCCGGCGGATACCCTAACCCCGATATCGTTTGACGAAGTCTCGGCCGCCATCAAGCGTCTCAAACCTAGGAAGTCCCCAGGTCCCGATGGGATCAGGAACGAGGTTTTGAAGCTCCTTCCTGACCGCATCATAGCTCTATTGGTCTGCATCTTCAATGCGGCCATGTCCCAGGGTCATTTTCCAGCCGTCTGGAAGAGGGCCGTAGTGATAGGGATTCACAAGCCCGGCAAGAAAGCTACGCTTCCCGATAGCTATCGTCCGATCAGTTTATTAGATACCCTAGGTAAACTCTACGAGCGGCTCCTTCTGAACCGTCTCCAAGTTACGATTAACGACCATAGTCTAATACCGGCCGAACAGTTTGGATTTCGCGCCAAACACTCTTGTCCGGATCAAGTACTCCGCCTCACGGAGTACATCCTTTCTAACTTCAATAAAGATCCGCATCCGGAGCCGGATCCGCCCGTGAAAAACACTAATCCGAAACGTACGATAGCAGTATTTTTCGACGTTGTTAAGGCCTTCGATAAGGTCTGGCACGAAGGGCTCATATAAAAGTTAAATCAAGCCGGCATACCCGATAGGTTAGTTCACATCCTCCGCGATTATCTAGCCGATAGAACCTTCCGTTTTAGAGTAGACGGCGAACTCTCATCGCCTCGTCCGATACGCTCAGGTGTGCCGCAAGGCTCAATTCTCGCGCCCACCCTCTTCAACCTGTTCATCAGTGACCTACCTAAGCTCCCGGGAGTCGAGGTAGGTTGTTATGCTGATGACACAGTCATCTACGCCTCTGGTTGGCAGCCGAGTAGGCTTAGAGATCGCATCGAAGAAGCCGTTAGCACACTCGGTGAGTGGTTTCTTCGATGGCGTATAGGTATTAACCCCGATAAGAGTGCCGCGATACTCTTCGATCCCAGATATCGCGTGAACAAATTAAAGCCCATAAGGCTATACGATTCCGAGATACCTTGGACCACCGAGGTCAAGTATCTCGGCGTCACTTTAGACCGTCATCTAACGTTTGATCGTCACATTAAGAGAGTGCGAGACAAAGCCGCTATGGTCTTGGGTCGCCTCCATTATTTACTCTGTCAGAAGAGCAAACTGTCCCTCAGACATAAGCTCACATTATATAAAGTCTGTATTCGTCCGGTAATGACGTATAGTTGTCCGGTTTTCGCCCACGCGAGGAATCTAGATACGCTTCAGGTTTTGCAGACCCGGGCTCTGCGTAAAATCACCGGTGCTCCTTGGTTCGTCCGGAGGGCGGATCTCCATAGGGACCTGGAGATTCCGTCCATCTGGGCGTACATTAAATCACTCACTACTAGTTATTTCGAGCGTGCCGCCATTCATCCCAGTCCGTTAGTGGTATCCGCCACGAATTACGAACCCGTGCCCAACGCTGGGCTTTATAAAAGACGTCCGCGACATATTTTTTCCGATCCTCCCGACGATATCACGTCAGCGAACGATCAGTACCAGCCTGTCCCTCGTAACAGAGCGTGCTCACGCCCACGCCCGCGTAACCACAGATCGCGCCGCCGCGGTTTGTGGGTTAACTTCGCTCCCGCACACCCGATTAGGCCTCCCACGGCAGCGGCTCAAGCCTAGGTTCGATCCCTCGGTAGGGAGCCCTTGAGTGCGTTGCTTGCGCGATACGGTGACACACCCATACATCACTGCTACAACACTACACGATCACCTCCACACACGTGCACGCCTACACGCTACACATCTTTGTGGAAGGGTTATTTTGTGAAAGATTTTTTCCCTTATCGAACTGAAAAACTCTCCAAATTTTCCGATAAAAATATATGGAGGAGTTGTTGAGGCGGATATGCTGGTACTCATATACGTTTCAACAACTCAAACATATATGAATAGTTAGCTAGGTTAGCTAAGTTAGGTCGCGATTTTTGCATGCAACGGGCAACAGCCAAGCCGAGGTGTGCCGTGCACCCTTGAGCTGGTTGCCATTATAAAATCGGCTGAGTGCCTTAAGCGCTCGCCTTAGTAGTCCGGTGAAGCTGTTAAGACCTTGCTAGGTCAATAGCGTAGTCAGTTCGAGAAAAAAAAAAATTCGGGGTATTCTCTTTCAAATCAAAGAATAATAATTAAATTCGGACTATTCTGTCAAAAGTTATGCGCGGTCTTAGATATAATCAATGAGTGAAAAATCAATCATTCTCTATTTTCATACCCTTAGGGTTGGATTTTTTTCCCAATTTTTTTATGGGACTTCGGAATATATCCTTTCCAATAGAAAAATAATTTTTAAAATCGGATTACATTATAAAAAGTTATGCGTGATCATACATACAAAAAAATATATATACGCGTCGAATTGAGAACCTCCTCCGTTTTTTTTTCGTCGGTTAATAAAAGCGACTATTTTTTATTTTATATCAAAGGAGGCGAACGAACAAGTGTGTCACTTGATTGTTTAATGATAACCACTACCCATACATACTAGTAACACCAGGAGAGTCGCTAATTCGTTGCCAGCGCGTGTATGGTGGAGAGGAAGGGGAAGGGAAGTGGGCGTCCGGCGCTCTCACTGACCGAACGAACCGCAACAATGCAAGCACTGTTACTCGACGTCGATGTTTCTGTGGGTCGGATGATACTACCCTGGGCGAGACTAACCCATTCATGCTGAAACCAGTAATAGCTTCAGCGTGGCTCTTGCACTTGCAATATCTGCCTACTTATACTATATATACTTATACTATACTATACTATTTATACTATACATAGGCAGCGTGGAAACGGTTAAAGAACATCTTCCTCCTCAGTTTCCCATCTTTTTTTACTTTGCACCTTTTTAAATACTGTTAACGGTACAAAGTCTAAAGTAGTTAAAAAATGGAAAAGTTTTTTTTTCTATGGTCGAAGTTCGGTCAGTGGATCAGCACTCATACATATAAATAAACAGATGGAAAATAGTTAAAATGTTCTTCCTCTGTTTCTTAAGAGATTTTCTTCCGATAAATGGCTTTTTTCCTTAACATTGAAACTTAATCGAACTTCGACCCTTAGACGATGATTCGTTTAACTAAAAGCTGAAATTAATTCTTGTTTATAGCATTACAAAATGTCTGTGCCAATGTCTGATTCATATCGAATATCGTATCCATTAAATTCTAATAAAAAGTCTAGGTACCAATTTTGTCGTCTCCTATTTCAAATGATTTAACTTAATGTTTCTATAAAATAGTTTACAATAACCTTTTCATCGTACCACAGGTCAAATTTCCAAGCATCTTTTCTTAGAATTTGCCTACGTCACTCGAACAAACGCTATGTAAACTTCCAAAATTCTAAAGCCACCCGCTTGAGCTGTGCGTGGGCAATGAATGAATCAGTTTCTACTTTATACAATTTAGGTTTACAAATATTTGTCAAGTACTATACATTTATAGTAAAGTAACAATAACTCTGAAGTTGTGACGAAATTAATAATACTCAGGGTTGAACAATGAGCAAAATGTTAAGACAATCTTGTAATTTCTACCCATGTTGCAAATCTATCGAGGAACATAAAATGCCTATTTTATCTATTTCAAGATTTTTATGATGCCTCATTAGAATGTATTCTATGTTCGAATTATATTGTAAGCAAATATATTAATAGCGATGACTTCATTAAATTTCAGCGTTGATTCAGTTCGTCGCGTGATGGATGGTTTGATGAACTTCAATATATTGTCGCGCCGCGGTGAATTAATAAACATTTACTGATCATAACATTATTTAACTATGTTTGTATATATTGTAGTCATTTCCATCTCAACAAATAAGTTGCATTTTGAATGGCCATTATTATAATAATTTGTTTTATGCGAAATGCCTAATTAAGGTCTTGGGATAGGCTGATTTATGATTGGTTTTCTAGAGCTTTCAAAGTATACATTGTATATTTATATTAAAAAATATGCTCGTTGATCAATACGTTATTATTTAGTATTCAATGTTCTTACATTTATATTGGATTGTACACTTTAAGGCTGAAATGAAAACTAGTAAATTATCTTACAATTTAAGACACAAGTGAAGTATAAACTATGAAAAATATTTTTAACAATTAAAATGTAATTCGATCAAGAATAAATCAGCTTTAATGAAAATTTAGTGGATTATATCATAATTTTCAATAACTGCATGATTGTAATGGTTATTTAATGCATGCATTTAGACACAGTACATAAAATAGTGCGATGTAATAAATAAATCATATTACTCTACCAGATAATGCTATAGCTCAGTTATAGCGGAGAAAATGGAGTTGTTTTTTGTGCAATTGTAATCTAAATAAAAACTTACAAATTTCGATGTTTTTCCTAGTTTTACTAGTGATTAGTTTGGTCCTTATCCAAAACAAAATTATCACGACAGCTTCATCTATCCTAATATTATAAAACTGAAGAGTATTTGTTTATGTAAACGCGTTAACTCAAGAACTAATGGTCTGATTTGAAAAATTCTTTCGGTGTTATATAGTTCATTGATCGAGGAAGGCTGTAGTTTATATATCGTTATTCTAAGATCAATAGAAGCGAACTAACAATGAAGAATTTTAAAATTAGTTTTTTTTCCTTTTAATACTTTCACTAGATGGTATCGTTAGTTAAAATGTTTCAAAATCGGGATTTTTTTTCCTCTTGATAGCTTCTACTGCATGGTAGCGTTCGTACAAAGTAACTATTCCACGCAGACGAAGCCGCGGGCAGAGGCTACTTGTTAAATAAAAGTAAACGATCAGCTCATAGTGTTAATGATCAACTTCACTCATCGCCCCGGACATTGTAGACAACTTACAAATCGATACCTCAACGGGTTCATTCTAATCTCGTCAATTGATTAACTATTTTTAGAACTCGGGTTATCTACCTTAGGTATCTCCTGTATGAGACTACAAATCTCAGAAGCTCGTCAAGTTTCTTAATTCTACTGTAACTTTAAGCTAATATTGACAGAACCATGACATCGTTATCGTCTTCGACGTCTATTGGACCAAGTTTATCTTCAAATGTAAATATTAGTTTATATATTCACAAACTAGCGATGACCACATCTTTTGAATATTGATATGCGCTTGATAGATTTTTTAAAAAGGAGTAAAAAAATAATAATAGTAACTTAAATAAATGTTCCTATGAGGTATATTTTGATTAAGCTGGAAATATTTATGTTAAAATGTACTGGCTTTTTAATTAAACAGACACTATCTTAAATATGGTAAATACCTGTTTTGTGACATTAAAAGCCTTGCTGATGATTTCTACAACTAATTTTTTCAATAATCTATCACGCTCAATACTGAGACATACAACAATGAAACAGTCAGTAATCTATACTTCTATACTAATATTATGAAGAGGTAAAGTTTGTGAGTTTGGGACGTTGTGACCTTGTAAGGGGTAATCTCAAGAACTACTGGTCCGATTTGAAAAATTCTTTCAATGTTATATAGATCATTTATCGAGAATAGTTATAGGCTATACATCATCACGCCAAGACCAATAGGAGCAGAGCACCGATGACGAAGGTTAGAAATCTGGGTTTTTTTTCCTCTTATGTGCTTCCGCTGCGTGTTAGCGTTAGCCCAAAGTATATATTCCAGGGGAACGAGGCGCGGGCAGAGGCTAGTGCATAAATACTTTAAAAAGATTTTTTTTGTCACGTTTTTACTACAAGGAGTCAATCAGTCGTCTACGTTCAATACTCTAAGATTAATTGCCGTTCCAGAACGAAATTTGTGAACAAAAAATATTAGATCACAGGAAACTCTTTGTAATTAGCTTTCGCTACTTGATATTTAGTATAGATAAGACATATTTTAATTCATGGACTTTTTGTATGAACGTGTCTGGTTGGTTATATATACACAAAAATAAATATCTTCTTTATATATAAATATCTTATGTAAGCGTGTATGTCACTGAACTCCTCCTTCACGACTGGACCGATTTTGATGAAATTTTGTGTGCGTGTTTCAATGGATCCGAGAATGGTTAGATTTACAATTAAGCCCGATAGATTTACGATTGGCTTTTAGGATTTTTTTAGATTATCAAAGGGACCGCTATTATCTTTGTAATTCTTATACTAAAATACATTTTTAGTGCAGAGGATAGTTCTAGTGTTAGATGTATAAGCATTCTTTTATGAATTAGTAACTATTACTTTTTGTTAAAAAATATTATCGTCATTGTGATGTGTGTAAATATTGCGTATTTATAAACTAAACGATTCCGAGTGATTTCAGTGTTCAAACAACATGGTTCAAGAAGACTTGTGACAATTGGAAATTCAAGTTTCATGTCGGTATTTCGAACCACTTTACATATAACATAATAACCGCAGCATGTTATACATAACGCCAACAATATTTGTAGGTGGTAGAGCCACGCTGAAGCTATTACTGGCTTCAGTATGAATGGGTCGGCTCGTCCGGGGTAGTACCACCCTCTCACATAAAACTGACGTGAAGTAACAGTGCTTGCATTGTTGCATTTCGTTCGGTCAGTGAGAGCGCCGGAGGGCTACCTCTCCTCACCTTCCCCCTCTCCTCTTTCCCTTCTACCCCCTCCCATCACAAACACAGGCTAGCAACGCATTTGCGACTCCACTGGTGTTGCAAGTGTCTATGGACGGTGGTGATCATTTAATATCAGGTGACCCACCTGTTCGTTTGCTTCCTATGATATAAAAAAAACATAATATAAGATCAAATAATCCAAATGTATATAAATAAACACTAAAAATTACTTCATTAGAAACTAAAAAGCCGCAAAAATCTCTTTTAAAAAAATCTTCACTTTATGAACAACCCACTCTTATTTCTAACACATAAAATGAAATTAGAGAAGATCGGTGATCGAAAACGTAGCCATTTAACGTAATTTATATTACGCCGAAGTTATGAACATCAGCAAAAAAAGTACACAAATCTCATTTACTGCAGGATTTACGTTCGTTTTCCTACAAATTCTAATTTGTTTGTTCCACATCCATGTTTATTATATAGACCGAAATTTGTTTACACGAAATCAAAGTGATTTTCAAACAAATTTTTAACGTGACTAATAAATAAACGAACGCTTGAACTCACATTAATTTGCGATGTAGGAACCCGACGCCCCGCGCCGAACAGATTTTATTACTTAACAAAATAAACCGGGCACTAGTTGTTCGCCACTCTCGCAATTTAGTTTAACATTTCGGTTAGCTGCTGATTAAAATTATGTAGGTTCACCCGTGAACCCAGACCTGTTTAAATCAAATAAACCGCATTTACAGAATGAAAAGTTTATACGCTTCTGACCGCATAAAATAATACCGCAAAACTCGGGGAATGTCTAAGTAACTTGCCTACGGATTTAGAATTTAAATTTCTATAGTATAATACGAAACTGGAGCGGAGTTACATTGCGATAATATTAATTTCTAACCGTATTTAATTTTAAGAGCGATTTTTGTGAGTAAATGCATTTAATTAGCTAGTTAATGTGCAAATTCAAGTATTTCGTGCTTTAGTGGTAACAACAGTGCTTTAATCATTAGGTAACTTATAAAATACTAGTAACTGTTTGTTTTAAAACATCATATTTCTTGAAAATGAACCTTCGGTAATAGGCACCTATCGTAGGGAATAAAGTGAGATAATTAAAAAAAT
Source organism: Antheraea mylitta (assembly GCA_014332785.1). Taxonomy (NCBI): domain Eukaryota; kingdom Metazoa; phylum Arthropoda; class Insecta; order Lepidoptera; family Saturniidae; genus Antheraea; species Antheraea mylitta. The sequence continues at coordinate 416,572 of JACEII010000045.1, forward strand.
AGTTTTAAAACAATTCAGCCAATACATACACTTCTGTATACATGTAACTTTTATATTAAGACATTATTCAAGAAAAAATACATATAAAATAGCCTCTACCCGCAACTTCGTTCGCGTGGAATATATACTTTGGGCTAACCCTAACACGCATCGGAAACTCTCAAGAGGAAAAAACCCAGATTTTTAAACATTCTTCATTGGTGCTCCGCTCTTATTGGTCTTAGCGTGATGATATATATAGCCTATAACCATCCTCGATAAATGAGCTATATAACATTCAAAGAATTTTTCAAATCGGATCAGTAGTTCCTGAGATCACCCCTTACGACGTCACAAGGTTACAAACTCACAAACTTTACCTCTTTATAATATTAGTATAGATTAGGTGTGATAAATATCACACTGTTTTATTATACTATAAACTATATAAAGAATTGTGTACCCAATTATTCAAATTTATGTCAAAAGGGATCTAAGAATCACTTGATTGTAAGCAGTTTCTTCTTAAATCTCTAAGAGTTTCCAGTCACATTACACAAATAAAGTATTTAAATTATTCCGTTTCCTTTATCTCCTCGTCCTCTTTACAGGCAGGTAAGGAAGTAGATTTACCCAAAATTCTCTTTCAAAAGTAACGACAATTAGGTATTTGCTCAGATTGCCGAATCTGCTGCTAGTCATTTAAATTTAAATGAACCGTTTATTTAGTTTTCTTTTATACCGAGGATCAACTGATACTGTGCCATGGCGCTGGATACTGTATATTGAATACTAGCTGTGCCCGCAAGACTGTCCATGTAAAATCTAATGTATAAAAATAGTGACTAATAAAATTATCTGAACATATTTCGGTGTCATTACAAAAAAATTAAATATATATTAAATACTTGTTTTTAAAAAGTTTTCATACTAAATGCACAGCGGTCGCTAAAGAGGTAAAGTTTGTGAGTTTCTGACGTTGTGATGTTGTGACGTTGTAGGGGGTAATCTCAGGAACTACTGGTACGATTTGAATAATTCTTTCTGTGTTATATAGCTCATTCATCGTTATAGGCTATATATGATCACGCTAAAACCAATAAGAGCGGAGCACAGATGAAAAATGTTTCAAAATCGGGATGTTTTTCCTTTTGAGAACGCGAACGAAGTCGCGGGCAGAGGCTAGTGTATTAATAAATCATATGTGAATAAGAACGCTTACGTAGATTTATATAATAACAACATATAAGCTTAGCTAGCTGTCTATAATGAGTTAAAATTATTATCATATTTATTAATCTTGCCTCCTATTACATATATCACAAGAGCAAAGCCTAAGCAGAAGAGGTTACTACCAAACACAGATTACATATCAGCTATAAAGAAATTCGAACTCTTCTTTACTGGATCATTCAAATTAATATTTTGATATACAGAGACTTCATTGTTGTTGCTTGACTAAGAATAAGAGTTTTAAATAAATTAAGTTTGCTATTTTAAAACTGATTTGTAACTATTTATCCTATCGGTTTGCTTTTGCGACTAAATATTGACTACCTTCAAATTCTTTCCAATCGTAATTTTATCGTTACTACTTAGCTTTTGTGAAAAACCTAATACGTTGCCTACATTCTTAATAAAATTTAATACTACATGAATCTAAAAATTATATCCAAATTAAATAATACTAAAAATTCAATAGTTTTCAAGCGTTCCGCATTCAGAGACCGCAGATTTAAGATTGCAATACATACATTAACCACCAAATACTGTGCTTTAAAAATAATATATTTTTTGATAATTAATAATAATAATACCTTTAATCGAGCAATTCTTGTATATTTCTATATTGTTATATATTCAGGATCGCGGAAACTGCGTCAGCTATTTCCGTGAAACTTAGCATGTAGATGATTCGATCTAGCGAGATTTCATTCATAGAAAACTTTTTTATCTGAGTTTTCAGGCAATGAAAAAATATAGCTAGAATATAAAGGTAAATATCGCTGGTGCTGTCAAAACAAAAATAGCTCAAATGGAAATCGGCTGTTTCGAAAATTCGTCTAATCCCAGTTCGAATCCGAGTGACAGCAAAAGAGATATCTTTTTTTAATATTTTTTTTTTTCATGAAAAAATGCTGATTTTGTGAGGCAAAACTAATATTTTATTTTAATTAAAAAAATAATTTTATTATTATAATTATAAGAGAGATATCTTTTTTTGATATTGTTTTTTGAAAAATGTTATTTTTTATAGGCAAACCTAAGTTTATTTTAATTTAAAAATATTGTTTTAATGAACCGAGCTCGGTAGTCCAGGTATTTTTATTAAACTGTATATGCTCACCCATGCACTTTTCTATATTCCTTAGTAGAAATGTGAAGTTCATAAATAATAAAACACAACAATTCATACGTCACAGAACACAAGAATATAATTTACACAAATTGCATCCAATTTAAGCACTGCTCACTTTTTGTCAGTTCGTAACTTCGTGAAAGTTTTCGTAGTATACGCGACAACGGAGGGCGGGCGCGGGACATTCGCTCAATCCGGCACTCTGCGCGAGAATGCGGGCTTTAGCTATCATTCGACTATCCATGCCGACCCTATCCACCCTCCTGTTGCCAGCAGCTTGTTCACGTTTCAAGCGTATAGGCACTAAGGGACTCAATGACCCATGACAAAAAATCTAATAATTCACGTCTACGTTCATGTTTTACTGTGCATAACTGTATCGAAATTGAATGAATATAACAATCCATTACAATGAACGAAATTTTTTAATTGATTTTATTTAAATATTGAAGACTTTGATAAAATTTTTTGAACAAAATATAGTATAATATAGGTATATAATGTGCATATGTGTATTTATGTAATATTAGTATATAATATTAGTAAACAATTTTACTATTCTTTACACTTTTTATCTTGTAATCTCGCGATTTCAAATATTGATTATTGTTATTATCATATCTATCTATCTATCTATCTTCCAATACCTTTAAACGAACAATTCTTGTATATTTTTATATTTGTATATATTCACGATCTCGGAAACGGCGTCATCTATTTCCGTGAAACTTAGTATGTGGATAGTTTCGGGGACGATAAATCGATCTAGCTAGATTTAATTCATAGAAAACTTTTTTAACTTAGTTTTCAGGTAATGAAAAAATATAGCTAGAATATAAAGGTAAATTTCACCGCCGCTGTCAAAACAAAAATAGCTCAGATGGAAATCGATAGCTGCGAAAACCCGTCTAACCCCAGTTCGAATCCGATTGACAGCAAAATATATATCTTTTTTATATATTTTTGTGTGAAAAAACGCTAATTTTAAGAGGCAAACCTAACAGTTTATTTTGATTTAATAATGCTTATAAAAAAACTGAGTTTCGCTCGGTCGCCCAGGTTACTATATTTAAATCATACACAAGTCAAAAATAATTTATGTAATTTAGATATTGAGAATATATTATAGTTAAATCAATAAATACCATCAATTCAGGTACGTCATATCCGTCATCTTGAATTTCCTTAAAAATCTTTTTTTTTACCTGTCTAAGTAATGTTTCCAATGATTATATTATTTATGGATGTACAGGGATATTTTAATTACCAAATATTATGATTTATAGATGGCAATAATAGCTATACATCAATCCATTAAGCTATTTTGGAATAATTGTTATTATAAACCGATATTATTTATTCTGCTGTTGCATAGTTACCTGTTTTTATTGAATTGCAATTTATAACAACGAAACTATAATGAATTTGTATTTGTTGTTAATATCCTGACTATGAATGTGAAAAACATATAGTACTGTACTTTTCACACCACTGCATAGTAATTGCTTGTTAGCACTTTACGCATTGGTTGACCTACGTTATTGTCAATACTAATTATAATTGCGTCATACATATGATGTTCTATGTAAGAAAATATATAAAAACTTCTAGAAAATTACACCCATTACTGAATATATCAAAATTCTTTCGAAGATTCGTGAACCAAAAGTAATTCACCGTAAGACTTATTGGATACTACGTTCACTGAAACTCATCTCAGTTTTTATTCCCAAATATAAGACTTTATCCAACAAGATACCTGCTTCAGACGATACTTTGAGCTTCTTCGAATGTTCACTAGAACAAAGCAATATCAGAAACCGATATGATAGCAGATATACGATACAATATGTATAAAATCTAAATAAATTGTACATCAAACTTCATATTTTCTTTTCAGACAATTTTGTTACGCTTAGATTTTATACCGACTAAAACTAAATTTACTTTGTACGTAGATTTTTTTTTTTACGAAAGTTATCCTATATTAATTATAACACTATAATTATATTGAAATTTTGAAATGAAAGTTAGTCAAGATACTTGCGAAATTGTATGATGATCAGTTATGTAGTTACGGTGTGACAAACAAATTCACACGCATTTATGCTATTAGTAAGGATGTTTTTTTTAAACAGTTCTGTTTGCTTTGACTAAATATGAATGATGATATTTTAATTACTACCTCATACGAATCTATAAGAAGCAGAATGATAAGAATCTATAACCGACTGTGATTGCAGCTATCATACCAATGATGTTATACCAGGCACTGTGACTAATTTTTGATTTGTGACGGATCAGCGTCGTATATCTGTGGAAAGGCTCGCAGAACAACAAGGTAACAATAACCGACCGTCGCTGTGCAAATAATACCGCGCAAGTCAACTTGATTAATTTTACAGGGGAATAATAAAACCGTTTATTCTATTGAATAATTTGGCACTTATCTACATGTAGTAATTAGTGATTAGAAGAGTGGTCTTTTTTTGATTCAAGCGTTTAAAATGTGATGTAGAGTATGGCGCGTTATGAAAATATTTATGCAATGAAATTTAAAATTAAAAAAGGGTAATTTTCGACTTAAGCTCTGTTGTTTGTTAAGCGACGCGACCGTGAATTACAAATCTCACGGAGATCGCCTTTGTTCTTTGATAATACAATATTCACCACCATGCACAGAGACATTACTATGAAGATCTTCGTAAAAAAATTGATTCTAAGCTAAGAATTACTAGCTATTTTTAACCATACTGTTATTGAATTGAATTGCATAAAAAAGCCCTTTGTAGCGGCGATTTCTAAAATAATAACTATCTCGACCGCTATGATGACGATACTATGATCTAGAGGGGAGGTATAAACTACCGGTGGCAATGAGTCTTACACCGCTGACCCTCTCTCACCAATAACAGAGCAAAGAACAAACTCACTAACCTGATGATGGTCTAAAGCCCAGGCCGTGAAGCTCGAGCACGATCCGTCGCAGCGCCATCCACGAGACATATGAATGTATCATCCGTTTAATATTGTTCAGCACGTCACTATACACTCCGCCAGGTCCCGATGGGATCAGGAACGAGGTTCTGAAGCTCCTTCCTGACCGCATCATAGCATTATTGGTCTGCATCTTCAATGCGGCCATGTCCCAGGGTCATTTTCCAGCCGTCTGGAAGAGGGCCGTAGTGATAGGGATTCACAAGCCCAGTAAGAAAGCTACGCTCTCCGATAGCTATCGCCCGATCAGTTTGCTAGACACTCTAGGTAAACTTTATGAGCAGCTCCTTCTGAACCGTCTCCAGGTTTCGATTAACGACCTTAGTCTGATACCGCCTGAGCAGTTTGGATTTCGCGCCAAACATTCTTGTCCCGATCAAGTACTCCGCCTCACGGAGTACATCTTTTCTAATTTCAAAAAAGATCCGCATCCGGAGCCGGATCCGCCCGTGAAAAACACTAATCCGAAACATACATTAGCTGTCTTTTTCGATGTCGCCAAGGCCTTCGATAAGGTCTTGCACAAAGGGCTCATATACAAGTTAAATCAAGCCGGTATACCCGATAGGTTAGTTCACATCATCCGTGATTATCTCGCCGATAGAACCTTCCGTTTTAGAGTAGACGGCGAACTCTCATCGCCCCTTCCGATTCGTTCAGGTGTGCCACAAGGCTCAATACTCGCGCCCACCCTCTTCAACCTGTTCATCAGTGACCTACCTAAGCTCCCAGGAGTCGAGGTAGGTTGTTATGCTGATGACACAGTCATCTACGCCTCTGGCTGGCAGCCGAAAATTCTCAGGAATCGCATCGAAAAAGCCGTTAGCACACTCAGTGATTGGTTTCTTCGATGGCGAATAGGAATTAACCCCGATAAGAGTGCTGCGATACTCTTCGATCCTAGATATCGCGATAACATGTTAAAGCCCATAAGGCTATACAAAACCGAGATACCTTGGACCACCGAGGTCAAGTATCTCGGCGTCACATTAGACAATCATTTAACGTTTGAGTCTCATATTAAGAGAGTGCGAGACAAAGCCGCTATGGTCTTGGGTCGCCTCCATTATTTACTCTGTCAGAAGAGCAAACTGTCCCTCAGACATAAGCTCACAATATATAAAGTCTGTATTCGTCCAATTATGACTTATAGTTGTCCGGTCTTCGCCGACGCGAATAATCTCGATAAGCTTCAGGTTTTGCAGACCCGGGTTCTGGGTAAAATCACCGGTGCTCCTTGGTTCGTCCGGATGGAGGATCTCCACAGGGACCTGGAGATGCCGTCCATCTGGACGTATATAAAATCACTTACAAGTAGTTATTTCGAGCGAGCCGCAATTCATCCCAGTCCGTTAGTGGTATCCGCCGCAAATTACGAACCCGTACCCAACGCTGGGCGATATAGAAGACGTCCGCGACATATTTTTACCGATCCTCCCGACGATATCACGTCAGCGAACGATCAGTACCAGCCTGTCCCTCGTAACAGAACGTGCTCACGCCCACGCCCGCGTAACCACAGATCGCGCCACCGCAGTCTAGGGGTTAATTTCGCTCCCGCACACCCGATTAGGCCTCCCATGGCAGCGGCTCAAGCCTAGGTTCGATCCCTCGGTAGGGAGCCCTTGAGTGCGTTGCTTGCGCGATACGGTGACATACCCATACATCACTGCTACAACACTACACGATCACCTCAACACACGTGCACGCCTACACGCTACACATCTTGGTGGAAGGGTTATTTTTGTTAAAAAAATTTTCCCTTATCAAACTGAAAAAACTCTCAATTTTTCCGATAAAAATACATGGAGGAGTTGTTGAGGCGAATATGCTTGGTACACATATACGTTTCAACAACTCAAACATATATGAATAGTTAGCTAGGTTTGCTAAGTTAGGTCGCGTTTTTTGCATGCAACGGGCAACAGCCAAGCCGAGGTGTGCCGATCACCCTTGAGTTGGTTGCTAATATAAAATCGGCTGAGTGCCATAAGCGCTCGCCTTAGTAGTCCGGTGAAGCTGTTAAGACCTTGCTGGGTCAATAGCGTAGTCAGTTCGAGAAAAAAAAAAAAAAAGAACTATACACTCCGTTTGTCCATAAATAAAAGTTCAATAACACGAGCAGCGCGGCAACACAATGTACAGTTATTTGTATACCAATTTTGGAACATACGTTGTATGAAAACAACAATCAACACAGCAACGAGTGAACTTTAATGTGACTTAGCAGTACCGATTTCGAGCAAACAGTAACTAACTCCCGCGTATAATTTTTGTTATGTTGGCGGCAATGCAGCGCTAATAATTTAAGCGCACTGATTGGAAGTAAGAAGCCCATTACCCGTGTTTGGTGTTTGAGAATACATCGGTAAATCGGCCCAAACACCCCTTCTTGGAATAAAACCATGTGTGAAAAAAGATTTTCTACGAGTAGATACATATGAATTTGTAATGCTAAGAATAAGCTGTAAAGAGCAAACAGAAACTAAAAAGCAAACGTAAGCTACGTATATTATTATTATGTGTCCAGTGTCTCTTTAGAAAATCTTCAAAAGATTGTCGCTTCCAAAACCAATGGTCTCCAAACTTTTTGCCTCGCCTCCCCTTACAAAATTTTACTGTATCGCTTAGATCCCCCTATGTTTTGAATATTTAATTGTAACAAATTCATAAAAATTAAATGTGTTTTTGACAGGTGAAATTGTTCTTGACTTTGGTGCATTTTGCTAAGTTCAATATTTATTTGCAGCTTACCAACCCCTAGATTTTGTTTACGCTGATCTAAACCCCTTAAAGTTAGAAATCGACTCCTAATGGTCGATATGGACCGCTTTGTACTTTGTTTACAGTACCCATATTCACTGATTTCGTTTTAGTTACGTCTTTATTCACACCTAAATTCAGTTATCCACTCAAGTAAGGGTAAGTCAGGATTTTGATGTCAACATTAATGCTTTTAATAATAGTTACAAGAGGATTTTTTAGAAGAGAAGATAACTGTCAATAAAAATTACCCAAAATAAGTAAGTTTCTGAATTTGGTTCCAGAATAGAAACGATGATGGTTTGGTTGATAGCGTGTTCGGAAATCATGTAGATCTACGTAAGTACAGATCCTTGCGTAGTTCGGTGAAGCTGTTAAGACCTTGTTAGGTCAATAGCGTAGTCAGTTCGAGAAAAAACAATACAAATCCTTGCGAGTCAGAACTATCAGTGAAGGGAAACATTGTGCAAGGGAAGCATGGTAGTCTATGGTTATCTAAGTACGCTTGGCTAGGTACCCCCAAGGTACCCTCAAATAAAAAATCTTTTGCTAAGCATTTGTTTGTGTATTCCAAGAACTGTAAACAGGACCGTCCCGTCACAGTATACAAACACAGTACAGAAACTACCTATAAATGCTCGCACCGGCAATCTCAAACAAACATGCGCTTCGATGAGACCCCTAAGCGGTTTTAGCGGTGCTGTCTATAAAATACCTTTTAAAACCTTTAGTCGATACGCATGTTTGTGTGAGTGAGTCGTATTCGAGCGTTGTATGTAGTTTCCGTTCTGTCTCTCATATTTATACTGTGGTCCCATTTAGGTTTAACCCGTTATTTGTTTTAGTTATTTTAGCTTTAGTTTACTTAATTTGGTTACTTTGTTTCAACATATTTTGACAATCATTTGCAACAAAACATTATTTTAACGATGATTTTCCAAATAAAACAAAGTTACGCATATGTAATATTTATAGCTTCGTTCCGGGGAGGGTGCGATACATTTATATAGTACGTAAGTATCTGAAACATCCAGTCATAAAACTAAAAAAGCAACAACGATATTCATGAAACGTAAGTGTGTTTTCTTCGATAATTAATTTAACATCGCAATGAACTATTTTTTTAGTAACATTATATTAATCTTGTATATTTAATCAAAGTAATAAGCGTTTTATTTCACAATTATATTGTAAAGAATAATTTTCAGTGACGATTGCATCATGAGGAGTTTATTTATCCACTCGTATAAATTAGGAGTCGCCCGTGACTTCTTCTGTGTATGTTTATAAAGAACTATATAACATATTTATTTAATTTAAAAAAGCCATGAAATGCGTTTGTTTCTAACATATCTTTCTAATATAATCAGTTATCATAAATCTAAGTTTAAAAATGATAGATTTTCATACAAACACTCAAGGCTTTTCCTTATCCTTTGGTTGAATTTCCAAAAATTCCTAGTGTTCTCCAACAGTTTAAGAGGAATCTACAAACACATTTACAGATCTAACCCCACTAATTTAGTGATTTATCAGTCAGTTACCCTTTTATATCGATAAAAATCTTATCTACGGGCACACTTTTAGACGAAATCTCATAAAAATTAATTTGTGAAAATTGCGAACCCAAAGTAAGAAGCTATAAAAAGAAAATTTCAACTAACACATTACCTCATAAATAATTTATAATAGAAATTTCGTTTCTAACCCTGTACACTGATTAACAACTCCAACAAATCCATCAAAACTAAAACTCCATCAATATTAAATGGGATACCAATTAACTTCAAACATTTCCATATATATAGATACATTATATATGTATTTGTTTTAAATCTAATTCGTACACATTGTTTACGTGACTGATAACATAGTTCATATAAACGCTTGGAACATTTTCAATGTATTTGGGTCGACGGCAGGTTTCCAAAGGACCACAACTTTATCGGAAACTCATTTGTCTGGTTTACGAATAAGTGGATACATTCCTATGTAAAGAAAAGATCACCGACCCGTTATAAATCACAGCGTATGAAACATCGACGCAAAATTTACATAACCTTTAATATTGGAAGCAATACATTACGTAGGATTTATATCATATTGAATAAAACGCCAAATGCGAAGAGATTCTGGACAATTTGAACCAGTGACATGAATTCGTGAATCTTTTGGTAGGTTATTTAAGTGAATTTTTTGCCAGGTTGAACGATTTATGAAAAATAATTGAAACGTTACGGGACGCCTAGCAGATGTGAAACATCAAAATTGTTCTGTATAAGCTATATGCATAAAAGAACAAATTACGACAGGAATCAGCTATGGCATAATGAAAAGATAAAGCATTAAAAATTTGTTTCATAAAATAATGGCTGTTTATTTTTTTTTAAATATTTATTCATTTTTATTAAATAAAAAAGTTCAACCAGACTCTGTATGTTTGGCGGCATATATCAAAGTGTGCTAGGTCGTCGGTGTAACACTAGTAGAACGAGTGGCCGACAAAACAATTAAAATCATACGTGTAGACAGATAGGATTGCAAATGTTTTTGAGTATTTCGTTAATAGTGCAAAGTTCGTGTTTTGCGTCGCCACGCCAATAATCTGGTTTACCTTCGCCTATAGATGTTTCACATCAAAAATGATAGGAAAAAACTTATAAGTTCGTATCACTGATAACCTCGCCCGTGATGTTTTGAACTTCCGCTAAACTAGTAACGCGTAGTATAATGGCCTGTGTACATGTAATATTGATATCTTTGATGAGTTTGTGCAGCCCATCATATTTTTGATAAATTAATAACCTATATAAAAATGTATATATTTTTTTTTTGTTTATTGATCCACAAAACTGACTACAATCTAGTTACATACATAAGGATGAATAGTATTGTAAGGTCATGTGATGATTGCAGTCGTCTAGATGTAGACACAGCATGCACATAAAATATAGAGAACAGACATTAGGCGGTACAAAAACTAAATAAATAAATATATCATAAAAGTAATAACCTAGAAATTACATTATTTAAGTGTTTTAAGAGCATTTTTAATTGAGGTAACAAAACCTAAAAATATGTCAATCTCTGTGCGAACAGCGTTACAGAATGAGGACATACGATATATTGGGGAATGTTGACCGATATTTGTTCTGCAATGAGGCAAGTAAAAAGTTTTTCTGTTTTCGATTATTTTATATTATTATTGTTCGAAGTGCCAATAGATGTGGGAACCATGGAATGTATGTAAAAAAAATAATGTATGTAAAAAAAATGTTCCCGGTCGAGTTTCTTGCCGGTTCTTCTCGATGGCTGGGTTGTCTCCGAACCGGTGGTAGTTTTTGACGTTCATAAGTGCCTTATTAGGGCCTAAACTGAATAAAGAAATTTTGATTTTGATTTTGATTTGATTTTGATTTTCAGGCTAATGTTAACATTAATTGTTAACAATTTCGGTAAAAAAATCATGAAAGTTATAAAATTCAGACTATAAATTGGTTTCGAAATACAAAAAACACAGTTGAGTTTTGAGTTTTCATTTCTGGCGGCAGTACTTATGACTCTACCTCGACTTTTTTTTTACTGTATCGTGACAAAACAATAGAAATGTACCTACTTGATTGCAAACATAGTGCCCACCAACCACAGCCTCTATCGAGAGATCGACTATTTTTCAGCATATACTGTTATCATTCTGGCATGTAAACCGTCCGACACTTATTATACATTAGATTAGCCCACTGGATCGTTGGATGAGAATCATGAATAATATTGGATTCAAATGATCCCGAGTATATAATGAGAAACGATGAACTAAAAGGCAGTGACTATGCCAAATATTACTTCTGGTATGTGTTAGTTACGATTCAGTCAGTAGATACGAAAAAACAATCTTTTGACAAAATGTTTAGAATGGAGATTGAAGAAAAACCCATTGATCCATTCATGAGCATAATCTTCAAACAATAATAACTTAATTGATAGCATATTCAGACATCACGTTGATTGACGTACGATCGAATTCTTGCAACTGAGACGGAGCTATGATAAAGGAAATATCATGATGGAACCATAACATATATAGTAAGGTATTTTATAAGTCCACCTGGATAGCTTAATAACTGTAGGGTCGATCCCTCAGGTTGAAAAAACGTCAAGCACCAATCGATCTGTTCCGGCAATAGCACTTCTCGAACTTACTCTATTCTCAGTTAAATATGATGCACATCTTAAACCACATTATCCATTACTATTAGGTGAGATCATGGTCAAATGCTAAAACCTATACGGTGTTATTACTAAAAAGTTAAATACGTATTAAACACTTCCTTTAAAAAGGTTACGTTTGAAATGCACCGCGCTCGCCCGAGGCAAGTTCGCGTTATCTTTTTTTCACAAATCTAACACAAGCTAACCAAAGCGAGACAAAAGAGCGAAATGGCGAACGTTTAGCAAGCACGATTTATTTAAAACGTAACCTTTTCAAAACAAGTATTTAATTTTTTTGTAATAACACCGATAGAGTATCAAAAAGATATTTAGACAAATGTATGCATTCAACAAAAACCATGCGATATTATAGTGTAATAGAGAATCAAGAAATTTTATGTCTTCTTTGGTCAGTTATTCATTTAATAATTAATACGTTTTCGTGATACACGGCGTTATCCGCCGAATCCCCTTGAACGTTAAATATTAATGTTAAAAGTAATTTATTAGATAATAGCTTATCGTAAAATCTTTTATGTAACTTTTCGTATCTTATTGAAAAAAAATCATTTATCAACAAATTATCCCCTAGGAAACCATGTAGTGGGTCGGTCTCGGGGCAGAGATTACTAAAGAGGGAGAAAAGAAAAGAAAGAAAGGATTTAACTCTAAACATCTTTTATGCTAAGCTATTGATCATCTGTTTACTTGTTTTATATGTAATCATTATACAAATTTGTAGAATAAAATATTAAATTTCATGTAAACACTATGAAACATATTTCAAAGCGCTATTGTAATCGTATTTACAATGGACTTCGTATTGGTGTAGTATACTTCTGTGACGTCATAACTATTTAAAAAATTTAGACCCATTATTTAGGAGCTTTGACATTTACAGTTAATCAAAGTCATAGAAGTTACATAAGAACCTCACATGTTCTAAAATAGTCATTGAAATTATATGCTGCTCACATGCCTGGCGGATGTAATAAAAAACCAAAACAAATTATATACTTATACCTTCCTCATGAATCACTTTATCCACTGGTGAAAATCGCATGTAAAGCCGTTCAGTAGTTGTTGAGTTTATCGCTAACAGAGAGACAGACTTGGAATCGGCTGAGTACCTTTAGCGTTCGCCTCAATAGTTTGGTGAAGCTGTAAAGACCTTTCCAGGTCAACAGCGTTTTTATTTCGAAAAAAATAAAGAGACATCCGTGGCAGTGGACTTTATTTTATAGTGTTTAGTAATAAACAGCTATACTGACCTATATTAATTGCTTAACGTAATTAAAATACCTAATTGTAAAAAAGATTAAAATTCCGCAGAATGATATATCAACTAACTAATATTATTTTTATAATATGTATAAGAAAAAACTGATTACTGTAAGTTATCTTTAGTAGACCGATACATTACCCTCCTGGAGTTTTCTGTGAGAAAGATGCACATCTAAGTAGTTCATTATTGTTATGTATCTCATAAAGTTTGACCTGTGCTCTCCGGTTGTGTAACTAAAGCGTGAAAGCTTAACAAAAAAAAAAAACAAACTCAAATTCGCATTTTTTTTTTTTTGAAATGTGTACGCTATTGACCCAGCAAGGTCTTAACAGCTTCACCGGACTACTAAGGCGAGCGCTTAAGGCACTCAGCCGATTTTATTTTGGCAACCAGCTCAAGGGTGCACGACACACCTCGGCTTAGCTGTTGCCTGTTGCATGCAAAATCGCGACTTATCTTAGCTAACCTAGCTAACTATTCATATATGTATGAGTTGTTGAAACGTATATGTGTACCAAGTATACACGCCTCAGTAACTCCTCCATATATTTATTATCGGAAAATTGAGAGTTTTTCAGTTCGATGAGGGAAAAAGTAAACCCTTCCACTTTCATGTGTAAGCGTGTAGGCGTGCACGTGTGTGGGGGTGATCGCGTAGTGTTGTAGCAGTGATGTATATTTGTGTGTCACCGTATCGCGCAAGCAACGCACTCAAGGGCTCCCTACCGAGGGATCGAACCTAGGCTTGAGCCACTGCCGTGGGAGGCCTAATCGGGTGTGCGGGGGAAAATTCGCATTTATAATGTTAGTTAAGTTAGTTTAGTTTAAAGTTTTAATAGGTATATAGTATTTATCACAAATAAGTTTTATATCATCGCGTATCGAACATACGCCTAAAACTGAGATATTAATTAAACTTTAATACTCTTCGAGTTTGATAACTTAATATCTTAAGTAAAATTGAGCTGAATTCACAAGTATTAATGAGTAGAGAATCGATTACATTAAACGATAGTTAATATATAATTTTAAGAACTTAATTTTTGTATTGTAAAATTTTATGAAATAATTATTCTTTAGGTTTCTCTAATAGCACAAAAATCTGAAAAATATACTCGTATAATATCCGTAATTAACATTTCTTATAATATTTTGTGTCTGCACTGATAGCATATTGAATCTGGCGGTCGCTTTGCTGTTGCCATCACTGTTTGTTGTATCTTTATAAATTTTATGTTTGACCAAATCTCACTTAACCGAATGACGACGTGGCCTCAGATGATAAACACGCTAAGAGGTTTTTCATTCTCGAGGGCAGTGATGGAAACACACCTTTAGGTACTTGATGACTATTTTAATTTGAGGATGGTACCCTGACCGACTTAGCAAAACACATACAGCATGCTGTAATTGATGTCCGAACATTCTAACCAATCATCATCGCTTCCAAATCACATTGGTTCAAATAGATACAGGATAATTTTTTGTATGGATCACAAATGGTTGGTCCTAGTATTATTAGTACTAGTGGGTGCCCAGTGGTCGACATTCAACCATAGTTAATTGGTTTTTCTAAAGTTTGAACTTTATTAGAGTTCTTTTGTCAAAGGGTTATACTTCTATAATCAAAGGTTTCCATCATGGCTACTCAGTTATTAGCCATATGTCATGATCTTTAATTATATAAACATAAAAAAAATCTATGTGTAAATGGAAATTGAAATTTACTATAAATTTGAAATAGAAACCACGTGGTAAAGCTTTCAAATTTTAAGCAATCATAACTTTACGAAAATAAAGAAATTTATCGCAACCCATGACACAATTAATTTTACACGGCACCATGGGTGGCTGGTATTTCTGGGCGATATTGAATTAAATATAGTATGTTCATTATCAGAAATAGTGATACTCCCAGTATCATCGTGGTCGGAAAAATAATGGATGCACAATACAATCAAATGATGAATCCAAGACAAAGATATTTTTAATACTACCATTACCTTTTGAAAATAAATTCTTTTTTGTTGCTACCTGAGGTTGAATTGCAACATTGTAACCGCAGAGGTCTAAGTCATGAATTACTTCTATGAACAAAATTCTTATTTTGATTATACAAAGTATTATTTGGCTCATTTTTTATTAGATCATCATTTGAAGTGAGTTCACCATAAAAAATAATAAACATTACAATAATAGTTATACGTTATAATATCATTGTTGAACGTAGGATGAAAAATGATAATTAGAACGTAAGAGTTAAAAAATACGTATAGTCAAACAAAGCAACCTCCTTCGCGACCTTTTTTGAAGTCGTTATTATTTATTATATTAGACGAACCACATATATTGAAAACTTCAGAATTGGCAGTATGGATTAATTCCTTCGCCTGTCCTATTGGACGAATATTATTACTACTACCCCTTATTGACGGCTGTCAAAATGTCTTTTTTATTTACATGTGTGTATATGTTGTGTAAAATTCAAGTAGTAGTGTGAGTAGTGCATATTTTAATTAATTTAATGTACTTCTAATGCATTTTATATAAAATAAAGAGCTTTCTGCACTTCTCCGCCATATAAACTTTAACTATGCCAAATTTCAAGTTCACCCGTTCACGAAAAATAGGTTAAAAGGGATACAATTTTTTTGCTTCACGTATTAATATATATATAAGTAATTAGTATATTTTGTGTTCACTAATCGTATGCGTGCCGTAGGAGTTGTTTTAAAAACGCTATTACATTTAACTAAGCCCGCACTGGCTTCGTTGGAATGTGATAATGGAGAATACGAAACAGAATTTTCTCTTTACAATACAATCACGTAATTAGATAAGATGGCATAACAACACATGACAGTCAATGATTTTTTTTTCCTTATGAAAACGCTGTTAGCCTGTAAAGGTCTTTACAGCTTCACCGAACTATAAACAGTCAATCTGTGAATCTGTTAATATTTAGAGAAGAAGGTACAGCGAAAAACTTTCATACAGATCTTGTACTGAGAATTACAAACAAAATAACAGCAAAACAGATGCAGCACAATAGTTCTGAAGTGATTCGGTTATATTGGAAAGTTGTTTTTTATTTATACAGATCATTGACTCAGATATAATCTGAATTACCTTTCATCTCACGAACCGTATTCTAATAATCATTTAAAGTTTATTTTTTTATCAAAAAGCTGTCACTACTCTATCTAAGTCAAACCTACACTTGTAAAAATAAACGACAGTCAACGTGCTCGCTAAGTATTGTTATAAATAAGTAATTTATTGCTAGTAAAGTACACGAATGAAACGAGTTTAACATCGATAGAGGTTTGTTCCATTTTCTACTAGTCGACAGTGTGGCATAAACAAGTAAGAGGTTTATTAATCTGTGATGCTTCACCTAACTGTAATACCCACACACTGTTGTTTATGTATCTATATTTTAACATCAATAACATTATACAAAAAATAATAAAGTATAAACAATTAGTACCTAGTAAGGTTCGGGAACGCTTGGATTGTTTTTTTTTTTAAGTAAATGTCGATTTTACACCATTTATTACTAGGAACAATGATTATAAACTTAAAACTATTTGATCGATTTTAGATCTCTAAATCTATGTGTTAAGCCTACGAGAGACGATACTAGACTTTTTCGAGTGTCCTTAACTTTGTTCTTATTTTACTTATTGTAATGTGTTGACCCAGCGTCTATGTCCCATCCTGTTCGGAGAACGCTGGGCAAGCTTAACTGGGTTTAAGTGTGTCTACGGAGTCTGTGGGAATATAACTACCTTCTTCATTATTTCATTTTCATCTTCTCCTTGAGTCTCCTCCGTCTCCAGGACTTGTGTAATGAGAAGAAGGACCGCCGACACATCTTGCCTCGGCCCGACTACAATGGTGCAAAAACGAGGGCATAACGCCGGATAACGAATAACATGAGATCACATCTTTCCTTTACAGTACGACGATATAATGGCAACTGAAAAACTAAATGTCAATAATGTTTAACTTTTCCACACGATTCTTCAAAACATTTTCTTCCATACAATGCTTGTTCTAAACACACAGAGATAATAATTAGTCAAATAGCTGCTATCAACTGATGCATATAAAAATATCTGGCAATTAATTTATATATATTTGTTACAGATAAAACATATATTAAACATAGAAACATTATTTTATCATACATTAGTACCAATACTATATAAAATAAACCAGTCAAACACCAACGCGTGCCCATTATTATTTGCACTTAGTGTAATTAATTAACCATAAACAACTGATGTTTATTAAAATTAATGTATGCGTTTGTGTTATTATTTATTATTTTAATGTTTGTAGCACTATTGGGAATCACTCCATGACGCGGTCAATGACAACAGTGGCGTAAATATGACGAACTGTATACCTTATGCATAATTATATTAACTTTGTATTTCCACACTTCATACATTCATAAATATATATAAAATATAATTTTGCAGATATAAAAACGGACGATGGACTATCGACAATGATATTCATTATTTGTGTAGGTGGTAGAGCCAACCTGAAGCTATAACTGGTTTCAGCATGAATAGGTCGGTTCTCCCGGGATAGTGGTACACCCTCTTAAAGAAAATCGAAGTGAAGTAACAGTGCTTGCATTGTTGCGTTTCGTTCGGTCTGTGAGAGCGCCAGAGGACCACCTCCCCTCCTTTTCCTGTGTCGCTGGTGTCTATAGATGGTGGTGATCACTTAACATCAGCTAAGCCACATGTTAGTTTGCCTCCTATGTGATAAAAAAAAAGATTATACGTAATAAATATTTCATAGTATATTACAATATTACATACTTAACACGTTATTTATTTTTTAAATTATCATTTAGATTATATCTCGTACCCAGTTTTTGGGCACAGTTTCATTTGCGTTAGTGAAGGATTGAGCTATCCCTCGAAAACTACTTTTTTCTGGGTACCCTGGTACCTCATTTCAGTTTCCGCAATCGTGATAACACATGAAAATTTTCATGGTGATTAAATATGACAAATGAATGAAATGAAAATATGACAAAATTAAAATAACGCATAATAAAATAATATTCTCTATGTGACAAGACTTACAAAAAACTTTGATGATCTGTAAGTATCAAAGTCCTAACTTGATCGATGAAGATTATTGAAGTTATACTTCTTGTGGCGCGTCACGGAAAAATGATGAGTGTAAATTTTAGGACGCGTGCACATCGTCATGAAAAACCGTCACCCTGAAGTTAGCTATAGTCAACATTTTGTTTCTTTGTACTTGTTGTTTCTATTTCTTTGTATTAAAAATTTCAATGTATTAAATACCTTATTTCTATTGTTAGTGTCGTTTTTTTCTACAAACGTAGAATAAGGCGAAAGATAATAGTTTTGTATAAAAGATTTTTATCCTGTTACGGCAAAGAACTTCTAACGCATGTACGTAAGTACACACATACTTTTTTTTAGATATCTATAACATTACATTACGAAATTCATCGCAGAAAATGGACCTTTTATCTATTTATCTACAGTCACACCATAATTTGTTTCTTCCTAAATACTATACTAACCCTACATAGTTTTAGAGATAAATACATTTTATATACAATAAGAAGAGATGATAATAAGCTGGAAATAGCCAGCCTCTGTGTCAACGTTCCGTCCGCACGTACCGCGTAGCCCCAGTGAAGCATAAAATTGATATTTGTTATACAATTTACATAACGAAATCACGTTTAGAAGCAATATATCTGAACTATTGCTTACTGGATTTATAAATAGATTTATATAATTATTTTATTCTAAAAGCAAAGGGAAATGACTTTACAAATATTGTGACAAAACAAATGATTCAATTTATATTAATGACTATAAAACAGCTATACTCAACCTGTTACTTTTATACCAAGCTTGTGTTATTCGAGAACCTTTTTCACTACATCAATATATTGTTGATTTGAAATTATGATTTTTTATTTAATACCTAAATATTTGTAGTTTGTGGCTCGCGACACCAAGAGTGTTTGTGGCCCATTAAAAAAAAGTTGAGTACCACTGGTATAGAACTTTCATTTTTTTTTTTATAATGTCAACGGAGGCAATCGAACTGGTGGGTCACGTGATGTTAAGTGATCACCACCGTCCATAGACACTAGCGACATCAGGGACGTCGCAAGTGCGTTGCCAGCCTGTATATGGGAGAATGGGGAGGGGAAGGAAAGGGAAAGCAGGATAGAGGAAGGGACGTGGGCCTCTGGCTCTCTCACTGACCGAACGAAACAAAACAATGCAAGCACTGTTATTTCACGTCGGTTATCTGTGAGAGGGGTGGTACTACCACGGAGGAGCCGACCCATTCATACTGAAACCAAAAATAGCTTCAGCGGGGCTCTACCACCTACTAAAGCAGTTTTAGCAGTAATATCAGTTGTCAGGTGTAAAATAAGATTAGTCTAAATAAAGCTGAGTATTCTCTGAGTTGTTTAAGGGATTTACTTTAAAATGAAATTGAAAATGTTAATGCAATAATACAACAAACACTTTTTCCGTCCTAAAGAAAAACTTTACGTTTCAATTCGAAAGTACAGAAACTAATTTACGACTCAGACTTTGTTACGTTTTTATGTATCCATTAGTAGTGGCTACTTCATCCGCTCGTTATATTTTTATAAAAACACTGGATTTGATCGCGGCTTTGTTCGCAGTTGGTATTGTTTTGTAAATTTAGTATACAAATCATCCATTTTTTTTTTATATCATAGCAGGCAAACGAACACGTGGGTCATCTGATGTTATATGATCACCACCATCCATAGACACTTGCAACACCAGTGGAGCCGCGAGTGCGTTGCCAGCTTGTGTTGGGGGGAATGGGAAGTAAGGGAGAGGAGAGAGAGGAGGGGGGAGATAGTCTTCCGGCGCTCTAACTAACCAAACGAAACGCAACAATGCTAGTACTGTTAAATCAGGCCGTTTTACTGTGGGTCGGTTGGTACTACCCCGGGCGAGCCGACCCATTCACGCTGAAACCAGTAATAGTTTCAGCGTGGCTCTGCCACTACCATTTGTTCAAATACGAAGTTTCACGGGAATAAAATGCTGGACTCAGAAGCT
Source organism: Antheraea mylitta (assembly GCA_014332785.1). NCBI lineage: Eukaryota > Metazoa > Arthropoda > Insecta > Lepidoptera > Saturniidae > Antheraea > Antheraea mylitta. The sequence continues at coordinate 437,291 of JACEII010000045.1, forward strand.
GATATAAGTGACGCCACCTAATGGTGAATTATAATGAAATGTACAAAATAAAAGACTTCTGTATAAGAAAACAGATGTACCAATTCCATGGTAATCAACCAAACGTTACTGTATTTTTTTAGCTGTACCAACACCCATTTTTTTTATATAAATAAAGATATTTCCTATTTTTTAAAAGATTATTTGAATATATCACGCATTATCGATACATCCATAAAGGTTAAAAAGACTCAATGAAATAGCAAAAAATGGTATACAATTGAACAGACCACTAGTTTCTTAGAAATGAGGTTAGTGTTTTGTGTGGTGATTACAGACCATAAAATTAAATTAAACCCTCACTACATTTTCTTCGAGATGATTTCAATACTTTCTATGGTGATCAGAAACCATCGAATGAGGCTAAAGGCGGTGAAGAAATAAATAAAACATTATGACTTTAAATCTCAGGATCTATCTTATCTCTCTCTTTCCATTATTTGTCAATTGAACCCCACTTACAGGATTCGATAGCGACACATTAATATGAGTATATCATACAATAGTATTCTTCTTTAGATTTTATTATGTAAACACGCAGGACAACACAAACTAAGTCCCAGTTATCAGCTACTTATTAAATCAATGTATAATCATTTTTTTTATGTCATAGGTGGCAAACGAACAGATGGGTCACCTGATGTTAAGTGATCACCATCGTACATAGACACTTGCAACACCAGGGGAGTCGCAAGTTCGTTGCCAGCCTGTGTTTGGGAGGAGGGGGTTGCAGGAAGGGAAGGAGGAAGGGGAAGGGGAAGGTAGGTGGGTCTCCGGCTCTCTCACTGACCGAACGAAACACAACAATGCAAGCACTGTTACTTCACATCGGTTTTCTGTGAGAGGGTGGTGCTTCCCCGGACGAGCCGACCCATTAGTGCTGAAAACAATAATAGCTTCAGCTTGGCTCTACCACTACTAAATATGTATAATCATATACATAGCTACTATGAAATTTTATTTAAAAATAAGTCCAAATCTACCAAATAGTATTATAGATTACGGAAATCAGGATAAAGCAGACAGCAAAATGATTGCGGTTGTCAACAATGATAAACATAATGAATCCGGTCACATACAGTGTTGTTTATTGAGTACAAAATGCATTTAAATCATCTCATTTACTTCTCCCACTGTGTTCGTCCATAAAATTAAATCAGACAGTGAATCGATTGCGAAATAAAATGTATGGAACTCATTTCCGAGTGACCCCTTTCGTCCGGTCGGGCACAATTTTTACGAACAAAGGCTATTCCCATTAAAATGCACAAATTTTGCGAATAAAGCGTGTAACACGTTTGAACCGCACAATGTACTTTGTGTGCATTTTACATACGTAAGAATGAATTTTATTCCAGAGTCATGTGACGTCGTATGGGCCATACTTTAAGCTAAACCAGATATATGTAGAAATGCTCTATTCTCTAATTTGTTGTCGCACTTGTTTAAAAATAGTAATTAAAGTTGGTTTATTTTACATTGTATTCACCTTGATCTCCACTCATACGATTCAACAGGTTAAAGCAAAACTTTTTCGGTGTTATTACAAAAAAGTTACATATGTATTAAATACTTGCTTTAAAAAGGCTTCGTATTATACGCACCGCGCTCACTCGAGGTAAGTTGGCGTTATACTTTTTTCGCAAGTCTAACTTAACCTAACCAAAGCGAGACAAAAGAGTAAGATAGCGAACTTTCAACGAGCGCGGTGCATTTGATACGAAACCTTTTTAAAGCAAGTATTCAATACATGTTTAATTTTTTTGTAATAACACCGTTTATGTTTTTAGAGTAGTATATTAGAATTTCACTAAAAGTAATTGACAATTGCAGTAGCCGGTGCGTTCATTTAATCAAAATAGTGGACATAAGATCGGCTTTCTACTAGAGTATTAAAACTTAGGTGATATTTATATTCTTACAGATATACAGAACAACTGCTTAAGGAATCCATATTTTGGCAACTTCAAATAAAAAACGTAGTTAAAGTGTATGTTTGTTGTTTCTGAAATAATGGTGGCTTAGTTGATAGCTCATTCAAATACCACATCGATAGACGAAAATTAGGACCTATGCGAGTGAGTCCGATGTTTTAGTGCACGAAGATATTGTAATGAAACCATCACATGGTAGGGCTTTTCTAAATCCGTCTAACTTATCAATTCCTCTCAAGTTAAATCTTTCGCCAAGCACCTATTGGTGTGTCCCACCAACTGCATTTGAGAGCCAGTCCTTTGTTGTAACGCTAAAAGTTATACCTAAATTGCTACATGGAATCACAGACTCCCCCTACATTCTTGGTGCTTGAACTTTGCGATTCCACGTTTGGGTAGTCGCCTCGATAACAGAAAAATATTTTTACTTGCTTCATTGCAGAACAAATATCGGTCAATATTCCCCAATATATCGTATGTCCTCTTTCTGTAACGCTGTTCGCACAGAGATTGTCATATTTTCAAGATCTGTTATCTCTATTAAAAATACTCTAAAAAAACTTAAATAATGTAATTTCTAGGTTGTTAGTTTTATGGTATATTTATTTAGTTTTTGTACCGCCTGATGTCTGTTCTCTATATTTTATGTGCATGCTGTGTCTACATCTAGAAGACTGCAATCATCACATGGCCTTACAATACTTTTCATCCTTATGTATCAACGGGAGAAAGCGGAAATGTCGTAACTTGCATTTTGAGCTAAATTACCTTTTAGCATATCTTTGTATAAAAAATAGCGCTTCGAATGTTCTGGGTCTCACTTTCCTACAATTTAAGTTTTCATCGATACGACTTTGGTTTTCTGCTTAGTTTTAGCACTACAAATAAAAAAAAAATGAAGTTTTGAAATAGTTTTTTGACTCTGGTGTAAAGTTGGAGTTTTCAAGTTACGCCAATTCTTCTTGCTTCCGTCGGTATGTAACTAGATTGTAGTCAGTTTTATAGACCAATAAACTAAAAAAAAGTATAAATAAAATCACCACATTAAGTAAAGCTGAATTACACATCGATAACAATATTTTTTCCGCATTGCAAAAGTGATTTGACAATCTACCACGTGATTCTACAACTTTTGATTCATTTTTTTTTTTACGACAAACACTTTAAAATCCAAGTCATAAACTGAAGCAGAAATATATGGACTATGGGAGCACAAATAAGTTGAGCACTTAATCCCTGAGGCGTCATAATTTGTCAAACGAATGTCATTACAAGTAGGGACGATATCCCCTAATTATAAATAAACAGGATTTAAATTACATCCTGGTACACACATGTGTCTCACTAGTCCAGAAATGCGAGAATGGTTTAGTTAGCTTGGTTAGCCTTGTTCGATTCGCGATGTTGCATTAAAGGCTCCAAACCGAGGTTATGTAATTTTGCAGCCATTGAGCTTGTTATATGGCAGACTGCCTTAATCCCTAAATTGATTAAAACCGTAAGGGTTTAAACTTCACACAAACGAATGAATATCTTATGATGCACTTAACAGACTGTTGGTAGCATATGTAAAAAAAAGAATTATTAAAATCGGACTATACTATAAAAAGTTATGCGTGATCATACATAAAAAAAAAATATACGCGACGAATTGAGAACCTCCTCCGTTTTTTTCGTCGGTTAAAAAAATAGCGTGCGTATTAAAAAATTTGAATGGCTTGAACAATGACAAATGATGTAATGGAAAATTATCTATATACATATATATATATATATATATATATATATATTGTTTTAAAAAAAATTCTTCAAATTTAAAAGCATGATCGGCCCTTTTTGAGATCTAAGTTCTAAAAAAATCAGCTGAGAGGTTAAGCGCTAGCCTAATAAGCGCAGTGAAGCTATAAAGGTGGCGACCGGTCCAACACCATTAGCCTGTTCCAAAAAAATATTAATTAAAAATATTAAGAGATTGCGATTGAAAAACAGAATTTAACAGTAATACAATGTGAACATATAAGTAACTAGATTTTGTCCTTGGCCTCACTAATGACAATGTAAATTTGCTCTATCCTTCGACAAAAGTAAATTTTTTCTGGATGAGAGGTACATTTTTTTTTTGTACCCGTAACAACAAACGCACTATAGCTTTTATAATGTCAGTTAGAATAAAACTCGATTAATAGTAATCAAGCTTTTTGTGAAAATTTATGAGTTTTAAGAGCATTAGAGAGGATTAATAAAACATTATATTAAAGATAATTTCGACGTAGATATTTAAATCAGTTCGCTTTAAAACTCATAATTTCACTTAAATGCTATCCAGGCTATGTAAAGATATCCTGAAAAGCAGGATAATTCTGGAACAATCATCACATTTTACATATTCGCAGTACATCAATAATAAATCTAGTCAACTGATAGTGTGAAGGTAGATTCTTAGACTGAGGGTAGAAACTGAAAAGTTGAACATTACAGAATACCTTTTATTCATACTATGGTTGAATTACTATATTCTCCATTATAGAAAATGGAAGATCATGGTAAGATCTGAGTATACGTTCTTTAAGTTAAAATCAGAATATGTTAAAATTGTTCTATTTTGGTAACATACGAGAAAGAAAGAACTCATATTAGAAAGCATTTTTAATTTATCTTATGCTTTTAGTATTACAGCAGAGAGTTACTAGATAGAACCTTTCTCTATATAAATAAATTGATAGAAGTCTGCCTTTGTGAGCATATCACACTAAAACGACTAGATATATTTCGATCATTTTTTTTATTGTATCTCTTAAACAATTTGATTTTATTTAAAATAAGAATTATCACTTGGAAAGTTATGATTTTCATAATAGCTAAGCATTTTGTTGTATGTTTACTTGTCGAGGAGAATTAGGGCAAGCGGTATAATGCGTATGTGAAGGGAAGAAAATTAATAACATTTTTTACAAAATCATTGTATAGACAAATTATATTGTCGACGAAATCGAAGATAACAGCTAGATTTTTTAAGGTTTTAAAGAGCCCAATATTTAGTAATAGCATAGACATAATAATCAATGTTCATTAAAAATAGTGGATAACGCAAGTTCTACTTTTTATAACTTGTTTATAATTGCATTATATATGTAGAATATATAACTTTATCTGAAATAGAAGTCATTAGTAAAGTTATAAATCTAATACTCACTTGGTAATGATTACGATAACTCGATTTACATAACATTAAAGACTGTACATATTTATTTCGTTTTAAAAATGTTTCGCCGACAGATGTTTCTTCACCCTTATCACCGTTATTGCAAATGTTAACACAAACTAATGCATCGTCCACACCTGACAATTTATCGGAAATCGACACTCGACGAAATTGATCTACAATCTACACATATACTATAAATAATTCATAACTCTAATACCTATTTAGTGACTCGCTCCAATTAGTTATGCACATTTTATATATGCACATTACATTAATTATTGAAAATATATATGGAAAACACTAATTTGGTTGATAGTTTTGTTAATAACATTTAATTTATGTATAAATATATAAATATATATGACTTTAACACTAATTTGTTTAGATATTTTAGGTATATCCCTTAACCAGGCATTGATCATCACGCTCCCACGTCGTTAATGTCTAATTTTTGCCAGGTTCTGTTATTATAGACTTCACAAATTAATAAACTTCGCTATACCTAATGCTAACCAATTGCATACAATTGTCGAATGCTACTCCTCAAACCTCAAAGTTTAGATTTATTATCAAATTTCAACGAAACTGGTTCAATAATTATTTTTCATGAACTTGATTAACAAGGATACATCTATGTGATAATTTAAAATTTTGCATTTCATGAACAATTAAAAGTCTAAAAAATATGTTCACACATTATGTGGTCGAACTAAAATTCTACAATCTCTTGTCAGGCAAAGGGTCTGTTTTCCTCACATTATTTTCTTCACTTTTCCATGCATTTTTTTTAATTTTGACATACTACTTGTCACATAAAATACCAATACATTGAAACATATTGAAACAAATATCCCAGTTTCAGTAATTTCCTTGGGCCTGTTTAAGGATTAAGATAAAAAGTAGTCGTTATTCTTTTACTTGTCACAGGGTTACCTCTACCTATGTCATTATTCATTGAAATCGCTCGAAAATGTAACAAACAAATAGAGTTGCTCATGCATGTACAGGCTGAAAGTTTAGAAAGTAACAATAATTATGGATGATACTCTGCACTCGATTTTCGTCCTAAATTTATTAAAAAATAGGTAATTAATATTTAACCTAATTATCAGAAAAATATATAAATTATATGCAATTCACTACGCGTCTATATTAAAGCGCAATGACAATGAGCGTTGGGTGATTTCACTTTCACTTGAAAGTGAACGTGGGAACGGCATAAACAAAACAGAAAGCTTTATTGTCCGTTTTATTATCGAAGGTTATTAACTCCGGGTCGTCCCATACAGCTTTCGGAACCGGTCATTGCACCTAGATTTATTAAGTTTGCGTTTATACTTTTGAAAGTCTTAGAACAAACTTTAACTTGGGTTCTCTTCTTCTTTATCAATGTTTGTTTTGATATATTATTTTATATGTTAAATCTCACCATGAAGTATTATATCCTAGAATACTGAGAGTGTTTAATCTTTCACCTGCTATACACAATAATTGTAACAGGTATTAATTAAAGGTATACAATGCTAACAGGTATAGGAATTACTAAGTAAAGTTTCGAATCTAAAGTGCTCATTTTTTTTTATATATCACAGGAGACAAACGAACAGGTGAGTCACCTGATGTTAAGTGATCACCATTGTCCATAGACACTTGCAACACCAGTGGAGTCGCAAGTGCGTTGCCAGCCTGTGTTGGTTGGGGAATGAGGGGGGAAGGAAAGAGGAGACGGGGAAGATGAGAAAAGGTGGGCTTCCGGCATTCTCACTGACCAAATGAAACGCAACAATGTAAGCATTGTTACTTCACGGTTTAGATTTAGAATAATACAACTAATTTCATTACTAATATAATTGTTACCTACAGACACATAATTGTGCTCTATACTTTTTTAAGCTTCAAAGGATTTTGTATTTGACCACAATATCATTGACATTAAATAACGGTCTCGTTTAAAATAGTAAACAAACTAATTAACTGGAGGATTGGCTCTCAAGTGTAGCTGTTGGGACATAGCTATAAGTGTTCGGCGACAGATTTGAAATCGCTTTATAGATAAAACATAATCTAAAAAACTTACGTGAGTGAACGACAGCCGGCAATATTATCGATACATAAATAAGTGTGGATTACCGAGGGTTAAATGATAGAATTGTGTGTGTAATATACATGGAGCAGACGGTGCGGCGTGTGCGGGCGGACGCGACGCGTGCGCTCGTCGCGAGCCAAACGCCAGGTGAGAACATAACATCTGCCGGGCTGACGCGACTCGGCCGGCTAGCCGACGCAACAATGATATTCGATTCCTGGAAACATCACAATAATATTTAACTATTACACTATTTGTACTCTTAAATTTAACATTCAAATAATGTTTTAATGTCTAGTCAATTGACTATACTACATGTAGACATTACTACAATTTAGTATTTAAATCTTTTAAAACAGCATTATTTATATATAAATAAATTAATGCTGGAATATAGAAGTGTATCAATTACACTTGATTAAATATATAGTCTGCTTTGTTCTATAGGGAGTGATACAAGTTAAACATATTACATTATTTAAATATTATTATTTTTTTCCTTTATTCAAAATTCACTAGCTGATACCCGCGACTTCGTCTGCATAATTTATTATTTCAATTGTTTTGTTATATCTCAAAGGAATTTATTTGGCAACGTTTTCGAGGAAAGCTTCAAGGCGACCTGACATTTTGCGACACTATCAACAATTATCGTTATATTTCAACCAATTTGCAAAAATCTTCATGAACTATATACCTAAACCTTCCTCGTACTATGTCTATACCGCATAAGAATCCGTACAATAGTCTTTAAGTATATCGCGAACAAAGAGGCAGATGTGGCGGAAGACTTTGTTTTACAATTTGTGTATTATAAAGGTGACGAATTTTTACATACCAAATTAAATTAAGAACAAGGCTTATTTCATTCTAATTAAAAATACATACAATTAAACAATTAAAACCTATATAGACCCTTCTAGTACACGATTTAATTTGAGATACTTCTAAGTTCGATATGTTTATTTATGTATATGCATATTTAAAACTGGTAATGGAACTAATTCGCTTGATATATCCGAGCGATAATTTTTTCGACGCAATATAGACTGCACGTCAAATGTATACCGCCTGTAACTAAAGCGTGAAATTTGACAATAGACTAAAATGCACTTCCTTGTTACTGATAAGTCGCCGATAATGGCTACTTTTAAAGATATATCAAAATATATATCTAACCATACAACTAAATAAAACTGAGGTGTCTGTAATTTCAAAATAATAGTTTTAATGAATATGTAAGTATATACAATGCTTATTACAAAAAGGTGTTTTTTTTTAATGTTTATTTGTTTATTTTGTCTGATATCCTAAACGATTAGACCGATCTTGGCGGGACTTATGGCTGACGTTACAAGGAATAAATTAAGCAAGTTTTATTTTGGACAAAAAATAGGATTTCTTGCAAATATAATAAACAGGATGTGTCGTTAACACACACGACAGAAATGAAACTTGTATTACAGGGAAACATTTTAATTTGAAACTTTCAAATACTGCATAATCATTTTTTAGTCATTTCTAAGCACTTTTTTAAGCAAACATAAAAAAAAACAGGATGAGTCTTAAATACACACGACACGACCTATCCGTATGTGTGCTTATAATTTTAATCAAAACCACTATCAACAATCATTTTTTTGTCATTTTATTTCTAAGCATCTTTCTGCTACATCATTGGTTAATATTGGTTTACGTAACATATTTATAACGTACATGTAGTTATTTTGTGTCGTTTTTTTTTAATCTCATAACTTGTCCAATGTGTTACATACCGTAGCAAAATAAATACTTATCAAAGACCTTTATGCTGTAAATACATAACCACATAGACTAGTTCAGTGGATTTGAACTATAAGTACACTAAAGAATAGGTAGAAATACTATGTTTTTATAATATGTATAAGACTGTAATTATTTAAGCCACGTATATTCCATCCACATGTTAAAGGCTCTTTCACAGAAGATCAAAATAAATTTATTGACTTCTTTCTATTTTGTTTACACACCGGTAAATTAACCTTCTTTTGCCATTGGATAGCTGTATATCGAGAGAGACGTAATACGCCAACGAGAAAAAAAGAAAACATCGAAATGGAAAAGTTTCTAATGTATCGCGGAATTCGCGGCGTTCTATTTGTTTCGCCAAAACTCCTTTCCGTTCGAAGGGGGAGAGGAATTGAGGGGAGGGGAGACAACGACAAAAATTCAATTTACATCTTCTTCACTCGCAGTTACTTAATTCTTTCTCTCAGTGAAAATAAATCTTCCGTAATTGATTCCGCTTTAGTTCAATTTGTCTTCGTTAAAACGCAATTTCCTTAGTCAATTTGTGAATAATAAATTGCGTGCTTCAAGTAATACGCGAGACCTGTTGTTTTGCGTATGCCCTTACTGGAAAACAATTTTCACGGAGCCCCCTCGAAACGAGTCAATCTAAATTACTGTTTTACAGGTAACACACCGTGGTACAGAACTTTTCACATCACCCGCCACGGGCCGCATCGGAATAAATGGATTGTCTCTTTATTAATTCATCGCTGATGTGATTAGGGTTGTTAGAGAACTGATCCAAGTTTATAATTTATTTTACGGCATACAAATCGTTCGTGTAAAGTGTCTCTAGAATTTTAATTATATGCTCCATGAATATAAGGTGTATATATCCATTACCTTTCTTATGCTTAACGTTTTATGTTTTACTATTGTAGGTCACATCAGCAACTAACATTAGTGCACGTCAATCTGCAACATATTTTAATATTTCTTTTTTAATATATTTGGTAGTACCGGCCTCTAACGCCGGAGACACACTTTCCCTCACCTCCCTTCTCCTCTTCCCTTTCCCCTTTCTCCATTCCCTCCTAAACACAGTCTGACAACGCATTTACGATTCCCCTATTGTTAAATAGTGTCTATGGATGGCGGTGATCACTAAATATCAGGTGTACCTGCCTGTTCGTTTGCATCCTATGATATAAAAAAAAAATACAGCTACATATGGACAATATCAACCAATGACAGGTTCTAACATACGCCAACGTTGAATTTAAGAGTAAGTAACCAATAACGCATTTAATTACTATCTTGCTGTTTTACTTGATAACAATTCCAGATAGAAGTGCAAAGGTTACTACATACACCTTAGATTTAATGACTAATTTCCGCAAAGTAACGCCTGCATCAATCAGAGAACATTAGGTGGTTTGTGATCGCATATGGTCGGTAACACATGGTGACTAAGTCCAACCACCAAGGCACGGCATCGGTTGTAATGTAACAACCGAAACCAGTAATGAAACGATAGAACATAGTGTCTGTATTTGCCTGGGTCGCATCACGCACTTAATGATATATCAATCTCAATAACGGAATTACCCAGTGTTGGTACATTTACAGAGACATACAGGCTGAAAGTGCCAAAGAATTATAAATTCTACTTACTATCAAGTACAATAATATCGCTAAAACTTATTACAAAGAAAAACGTAAGACTTTCTTCAAACACTAACCCTATGAAACATCGTAACTAATATTATAAACATAAATGTGAGCTTTTCTTATGATTTTCTGCCTTGATTGCTTGACTACGTCATGACATTTTGCATATACGCTATCAGGGATACAGAAAAGGACTTAGGTACATTTCGTCCAAAAGAAGATTACTACTTACGAGAGACAAGTTAATTCTTTTCCTTCGAACTAATTACGCTAATGGCCTTCATATCTTTACTAGACTAAGGCAAGCGTTTAAGGCACTTTGCCACTTGGTGTTGCCAAAATTTTCAGAGGGGCCTAACCTCGGCTCGGTCTGTTGCCTTGTATGCAACTTCATGAGTCTGTCTAATCTAAACAAAGTCAGCTATTCATACATATAAGAATTCCTGCGACACACATGTACGATCCTCACGAATTTAAACGTGATTCGAGCGGAGCTGCAAGCAAAAGTTATTAAAAAATAAATTGCTAGATATATCATATAACAACTCGAATCTAATTGTAAAAATTCTCTTTGTCGAACATGCAACAAATCATTCCCGTGAATTTTAACTAATCTTGAATAAATGTAAATTGGATTTATTTGGTTACCTCAAAACAGAATGAAAGTTGTTAACTTGTCTTCATTTTATTTTACGAGTGTTGCATCTCTAATTAGTTTAAATAAGTAACTAGAAAATAGGCCAAAATATATTAATCAATCTTAATAACTTTACTAAAGATTACACGCTACATAAGATGCACATAGCTAATGCTTCGTGGGTATTAATTTTAAAAAAGCAACATTTTTCAATGAGGCAGCTAGAAGCAGATTACTAAATACAATAGCTAAGTTAAAATAGCCAGAGATTTTTGTAAGAGACAAAATTTTCGAAAGTGACATTTTCTTCGTAGCCACTCAAAACAAAATATCTTCTTCATAGGATTCTTTATTTCTGCATAAGGTTTTGTATTCCAATAGAATATGAACCAAAAATGTAACAAGTGTCCCACAACAAAAAAAGAATTACCCACATAAGTGCAGCCGTTCTGGACTAATGTTTTACATACATTTAGTCTGAAGGCTCTTGATCCGCACCTTTATTCTCTTGTTATTTTTTTTAGTTTAAAAAACGTTTTGCGTGTGTGCAACTATCGCCTTTATGGCGGCTTCATTTTTATCTTTTATTGCAATTTTTAAATTGTAACCCCCAACGTCCTTAGCCAGAGCGTCCACGGCCCGACGGATTATGTTACTTTTTACATACATTCGCCATTTGATTTCTTTTATATACATTTTTAATTTTGTAAGAAATATGGCACTGTCGATAATTCAGTACAATTTGTAGGTGGAACATTTGTAAACCTATGTATAGGTAATTTAAAGATGTGTTTTAATAACAATTTAATCAACCGTTTCTATAGCAAATCCTGTATCTCCCATATGACATGCATTCAGTTATATATGGAATTGAACTGTAAAAAGATAAGGCAAGCGGCAATAGAGTCGTCAATGTAATGATTTCACATATTGGGTCCCGGCAGGCACGTAGAATCGACCCTTGCGCTATCAGCCGGGACATCGCGGCTCGAGGGTAAATATCTAATCTACCGCACAAACAAGCTGTCTCAATTGCCTCTAAGGTTATCGAATACCAAATTAAATTGGTTACATGATACTATAAACCGACTCGATAGCTGATCGCAGCGCCTAAAAAACTTTTTCGAATCCGCTAGGTTGAGTTAGGCTGTTAATTTATTTCATAAACACTGTTATAATATTTTGTAAGCAAGCGTATAACTTTTAATTAATATTTTAATTTCAAACACAAACATTTATCATTTTAACCGTATATTCAGGATTAAAATAAAATTTGTGTAGTTATTGAAGATTGCGTTCTGGCAACCAATTTCTCTATAATTTTAATATTTTAATAGATACACACTACTGTTTGCTAAGTAATTTAACTTTAGTAATTTAACTTCTATTTATAGTAAATTCATGGCTATATTACGCGCAAGCCCGAACTTACAGCAATATTCAGACCGACAAAAAAAATTGACTGTAATTACAATATCCTATCATCCTCTATACATTTTTATTGTATGACTAGCCTCTGCCCGCGACTTCGTTCCTTTGCAATAGCTAACACGCTGCGTAAACTCTCAAGAGGAAAAAACCCCCGATTTTTGAACATTCTTCATGGATGCTCCACTCCGATTGGTCTTAGCGTGATGATATATAGCCTATAACCATCCTCGATAAATGATCTATATAACATTGAAAGAATTTTTCAAATCAGACCAGTAGTTCTTGAGATTACCAGCTACAAAAAACAAACGTCACAAGCTTTACCTCTTTATGATATTAGTATAGATTATAATATCAGAAGCATTAACCATAATGATTTTTCGTATTATCTAAACGTATAATACTAATTACGCATCGAATACAACAAAGACGACGAACACGGATTTTCTCGTCACCAACTCGTTAAGACAATGTTTATTAAGATGTTTCTTCCGCGGATTATCAGCGGACGTGTCTGTTAAGGATTTAAACGTTACGCGGCGGCACCGTTAACATCCATTATTATTCATGACATAAATTTCCTCGGCAACGGAGGCATTAGACGAAAACTCATTAAAACCGCAACGCGATCTGACTTTTCAAACTAGACACGTTAAGTCCACGCGTGGCGCGGACTTAAACTAATTACCATTCGCACCGAGTAAACTTGCTTATTAAAACTGCCTTTAACACTAATTTATAAGTTTTGTACTGCCATCGTATTTATAAAACCGTTAAGTTTCAGTTTTTTGTTATTAGAGTTTCACCGCAGTCTCACCTGGTATCCAAGATGGTAAACATGCTAAGCCTAAAGCTAGTGACACTCAATTGTACCCCCCAGATCATACCCATAGATATTTGACGATAGATTATGATGATGATGATGACTTAAAGACGATAGCTAACCATGCGAGCCGAGAAAAAGGTATAACACCAATCTATGGTATCCTCGCGATGTTTTCCTTCATAGAAAACTCCCGATCATTTACAAAGATTAGAATCTATGTCTGTCGACACGGTGTCCGAACACGCAACCAACTAAGCCATCATCGGTTCAAAGTTCTAATAGCTTGATACCACCAATGTCATAGGCTGACGTAGTGATCGAATTTGCAAGTGTAGCATAGTTCACACGGTATTACCATGAAGTAAATATATTATCATATGTATATATTTTAAATTGCCAGCTTTTCAAATCGACAATAAGTCTAATCCTTTTTCTGAATATAGATGTTTACTTATTAGTAAGAAATTCATATAATCATATTTTAATATAAGGTTATGTTTAAGACGCTTAATCTGTATCGAAAATACATTCTTTTATTTTCTGTTAGGACACACATCACTTCGACTAAACTGAACGTATTTGAGTGTAGTTCTCAAAATTAAAAAATCTCAAACTTATGTTTTCTATAGGAACTTAAATGTCATGACAAAATAATAATTTCATAAAGAAGTTAATTTTTAACACAGAAAATACTAGCCAATATAATTTATGTCAATTATCAAAGGCTTTTTACCCAAACGAAATCGCAGATACCCGATAAATATAATATACAGTACAAATGATGTGCCAGGTGACACAACTTAGAAGTACCCTCGGTATCTTTTAAAGTGTAATATTCAATTAAGGGCAGGTGTTTAC
>JACEII010000045.1:451757-467045 GCA_014332785.1 Antheraea mylitta
AAAAACTAACTCGGTATCTTTTAAAGTGTAATATTCAATTAAGGGCAAGTGTTTACCATCCAGAATTACATAACAACTTATTACAACACACGTTCTCCACACCTAATACATACGAAAATTAATATGCATAATATGTTATGTAATGTCAAATCTTATTTCCTTCGCTGTCAATTCTCAAAAACTAATTATTAACGCAAAAATGTTTAACCACGGGGCTCGACGATTTTAAACGCTTTTGTATTTTTTTTTATACCGTGTAGGAGACAAACGCACAGACGGGTCACCTGTTCTTAAGCGATCACCGCCGTCCATAGACACTAGCAACGGGAGAGGGGTTAGAGGAGAGGAGAAGGGAAAGGAGAGGGGAGGTGAGATGGGTCTCTGGCGCTCTCACTGACCGGACGAAACGCAAAAATGCACTGTCACTTCACGTCGGTTTTCTGTGAGAGGGTGGTGCTACCGCGGACGAGCGGACCCATTCATGCTGAAACCAATAATAGCTTCAGCGTGGTTCTACCACCTACAAAACCTACCTATTTTCAGAAATTACAATTACTATTAGCGTACTTGGATAGGATTATACAAATTCCTCACAAAACTTGAGTGTTCCTTAGATAACCATATGCCTGAGCAAGTGTCTTGGTACTCGCTAACATAGATATTCGGAGTTCGGTTTATCTCGGTAACTGTAGTATATATTCGCCGCGGCACATGCCGTGCCCTCATTTTGCCCATCACTGCCCCATGCCCGCACTTTATATAATAGTTCTTTTTTAGTCATTTATCCAGTGTCTTAGATGACATTGTGATACCTTTCTTAACAATGCATTATAAATTTCAAAAATATTATTGAAATTATACTTCTATTGGCGCGTTTGGAAAAATAATGAAAGTGAATTTTTACGATGAGCACGCACGCTGACACCTAAAAGCGACACCATGGAATTGGTTCGTGGGAACTGATAACTTATTTAGGTAGTTTATTCAAATATTTTTTTCCTCGAACTGAATACGATATTGACCTAGCAAGGTCTTAACAGCTTCGCCGGACTATAATACGTGTTTTATATCAGATGATATAAAGAAGTATATTCCACACATACATATACAGTACCAGGACGACCGAGCCTAGCTCGGTTCTTTAAAAAAACATTTTTAAATTAAAATAAACTGTTAGGTTGCCGAAATCCTGAATATTTACAAATATAAAAATATACGAGAATTGCTCGTTTATATAAATAATGATGCTATGACATTTTCGTATATGATTATTTATTGCGAGTCTTTGTGATAAAAGTGGTTCTTATATTGTAAACGTTTTTAAGTGGTTTTTTGGGTCTAACTGTACTATTTTTTCATTATAAATCATATTTCATTATAACTTAACAATATTAGTTTTTTTTTTTGGAATCTTGACTTTTAATTCTCTGTACAGATACATAGATAATTAATTTTAAAGGCTTTTAAAATTATTGTCATCTTTTATTTAAAACGTTACCAATTGCACATTCCATTTATTTTTTAGGCAAAAGGGGAATAAGTTCTTACATGCGTACAGACATACATACGTTTTAGTCTAACTGAACTGTTTTGTTCCAGAGTGCTTTCAAGCAACAACAGAATAACGGAATATTACATAATAGTTGTAATCGACATCTTTTAGAATATCATATACTTCCCTAAAAGATATTAAACATATGAGCAGTTCGCTAATTACAGACTCCGTGCATAAAAAAAAAAAACTAATTATTTTTATATAAAACTAGTAATCGCCTGTGACTTCGTTAGAATTAAAACTAAACTATGATGAATACGAATTTTAATTTCTATATTTATTTCTTCGTTACTCTTTAACAATATAACTTCTCTATGATGATCATGAAATTCATCAGGTGTGTAATTTTTTAAAGCGTACAAAACAGAACATACAACAAAAGTATTATTCCCAAGGAATAAGCCAAATCTATATTAACGCTAGTGAAAATGCGGCCATCACAACTTTTAATATAAAACTTAATGAGAAATTCTAAGTTGCTTATACTTAGAATTCGTGGTAGTTTTTTTTTTCGATATGACTACGCCATTGACCTAGCAAGGTCTTAACAGCTTCACCGGACTACTATCGTCAACTGGTAGCGAATTATAATACAACTAGCGACCTGCCCTACCTTCATACGAGTGCAACCTATATACCAATATGGGGCAGTGAGAAGAGATTAATAATAGTATTTAAGATTAACCCCTGCCCGCGACTTCGTCCGCTTAGTAATCGTTACTTTGTGCTAACATTAACATGCAGCAGAAGTTCTCAGGAGAAAATCCCGATTTTGAAACATTTTTCATTGGTGCTCCGTCCCTATTTGTGTTAGCGCGATGTTATATAACCTATAACCTTCCTCAATAAATGAGCTATATAACACTGGAAGATTTGGAAGCATTGGACCAGTAGTTCCTGAGATTACCCCCTACAACGTCACAAACTTTAGCTCTTTATAATATTAGTATAGATATACAATTCCATATTACTTTAATTTGATCTATCTCGTAAGGTTTAGCCAGCATTTACGATTTAAGCGCATGAAAATATGTTTATTACGACATCACATTAAAAATCTTTGAATTTTCAATTTTATACATATAAACCTTCCTCTTGAGTCACTTTAACTATCGCTGAAAACTATATAAAATCGGTTGAATAGTTTAAAAGATCTATGCGAATAGACAGCGGAAGCGACTTCATTTTATACTATGTAATGAAAAGTATGCATAAAATAAAACCTCTCATAGAAACACTGATGTGTCAACTTTCACTGTGATCTTTCGAAGATTATTGAAGTTTATCGAACTTATACCAACATCAATTTCTATAAACTTATTTAATAGATTTGCGTGATGCTATGCGTAAACAGTTACAAGTTCATTACGAAAAATTCTTAGGAGAAAAATGTATACAAATACAGAAAACTCGTAATGAAAGTAGGCTAACAAATTCTCCTTAAATAAAGGACATAATCAAAATGTTCGTCGAGAGACGTTGCAAGAATTAACAAGGTCAAAGCCAGCCGTAGAATTATTAATAAAGAATCAGTCCAAAGTCTCCCGTCTTAATAAATAAATATAGTCCAATCTAAATAAATTAATTTATTCCTAATTATTTCTGACACAGGTTTTACAACATTCTTTTTTTCCTTATAGTAGTTTGTGAGGATCTATTAAAGTATGTGTTGTATACACTACAGACGGTAACTTGAGCAATTTTACTTACATAAACAGAAACAAACCAAACCTACTTTTACTGGCACGCGTTTTGGGACCTATCAGCAAAATTATCTTATACATATACCGAGTTTTAGTGTATGACAATAATCATATCTGGTAACTAAATCTAGAAGGACTGACTCTCAAGTACAGCTTCTAGAATACACTCATAGATAGTTGATGACAGATTTTGAACTCCAGGGAACAAGCAGGCGGGCTTAGTAAAAACCCCAGCTATGATGCTAAATTATTTATATGACATTTATAGGAAGTTATGATAATAAACATTCTTCGCCGTGCTGTTGTGCTTTATTTATTTATAACCAGGTGAATAACGTATAAGCACGTTTTCAATGGTGAACTACCAGTTCACTTTTTATATGGTAACAGGTATGCAGTTGCGGCGGCGCATAGTTAATATAATCAAGTTTTAAAAGATCAAAATCCTGAGGTCAGTCATAATAGATTTCCGCTTTTCTAAAACGTCGACCATACCCTTCGAAAACAGCAGCGACGTTATTGCTACTTTGCCATGAAAATCTATAATTGACCTTTTATATTCACCTTCAAACGGTGATTGTGTATTTAATTTTTTAATATATAAATACGATATAACTTCTAATAAAAAATACAACCCTTTTAATCTATACTAATATTATAAAGAGATAAAGTTTGTGAGTTTGTGACGATGTGATGTTGTGACGTTGTAAGGGGTAATCTCAGGAAATACTGGCCCGATTTGAATAATTCAGTGTTTTATAGCTCATTCTTCGAGAATAGTTATAGGCTATATATCATCACGCTAAGACCAATAGGAGCGGAGCACAGAAGAAAAATATTTCAAAATCGGGATGTTTTTTTCCTTTTGAGAACTGCTGCGTGTTGGTGTATCTATTCCACGCGAACGAAGTTGCGGGCAGAGGCTAGTATTATTTAATAATATCCTAATCTAAAATCCTAAATAAGGCGTCGCCTAGCGCCATTTCATTTCAAAATATCGATGCACTCATTTCACTCTTACAACCTTGATGGTTTCAAAACAATTTTTGAGTGTATAAAGTCTATACAATATCGCTAAATATTCAAATACAATGTTACTAAATATATGTTTAAATCATTTCAAATATATATGCAATGTAGGACGCTGGTAAAGGAGAAATTATCTGGGGATTCAGAATAGCCTAGAACAATGAAATCTGTTCCGATAGCGCCGCTACAAAATACCATATAACAAACGGCACAAATGAAAATCGACTTTTAGATAAAAAACGGAAGAGTATCCCGAGAGAAAATCTAAAATGGACATACAAGGGACGTCCATTTTACACTTTACCGAATATGTATTTTTCAAAAGTTACCAGTTTACCCTTTCCCACAAACAAAGCCAGGCAACGCGCTTGCGACTTCACTGGTGTTGCACGTACTTTACATATACGAGTATAATTCTTCTACGTACATTCAATTATATTATGATTAAAAAGGTTTAGTAGATACTTTACGTACATGATATTTTGACAAAACAAAAGGCACGATAACTCACACATACGTAGAATAATATTGTAACATCAGGCTATCATAAATAAAATGTGGGAGTAAGAAAGCATATGCTCAAATTCGTCAGTGAAAAAGAAATAGTTATATATTGCTTAAAGACGGGTGGATTGACGGGGCTAGATCACGTTTGCTAATTAGCCAAGTTTTGAGTTTTGTCGAAGCCCTTATGACGTATCTATAGCTTTTTAGTTCTAATATCATTGACGTATATTTCATTGGATTCCTTTCAAATAGCTGATTTCGATAAGATTATTTGTGTGTTTGATATGGCTCCCTGGATGATTTAGATGCATGTTAGATCAAGGCAGGCGATACTGTTGTTTGATTCCGGGAGTTTACTTATATTTTCCATATCTATTATATTATTTATATTTGGACACTTCATTCTGCATGTCCACTAAAAATTATGGCAACGTTATGTATTATTCTAGAATATGTATGCTAAAATAATAAACTCTGTCGAGTTTCTTGCCGGTTACTTTTAGGCCTGGGTTAATTCCCGAACTGTTGGTAATTTTAACGTTCTTAAGCACCTTCTTAGGGCCTAAATTGAATTAAGTATTTTTGATTTCTATTTAAGGGCAAGTAGTTTGCCGGCCCAGCTAGTTGTATACAAATTACTATATAACCAAAAGCTATAAATAATAAAAAATCATATTTCAAATGTTTTCTACCTCTCTCGTACCATTTGGTTATTTTTTTTTTACTTTATTCATGGCAATCAATCTTTCAGATTATTACTGCCATTGTCGCGTAGTCAATAATATTACAAGCG
Source organism: Antheraea mylitta (assembly GCA_014332785.1). Taxonomy (NCBI): domain Eukaryota; kingdom Metazoa; phylum Arthropoda; class Insecta; order Lepidoptera; family Saturniidae; genus Antheraea; species Antheraea mylitta. The sequence continues at coordinate 457,345 of JACEII010000045.1, forward strand.
TCGCGCGATCACTTCAATATTGCGTCGTGTGAGTCAATAATAACAACATGGTGGATCCCTTGTTAGAACCTTCCAGGGAGATTTTGTGGTATATCAGAATTTCATACTTCGTGTTATTATTTTCCATTCACTTCACTTATGCACAATAAACTAACTATATTACGTGAAACACCAGCAAATTTACAAAATATAGAGTGAAATAACACAAGATTATGAATAAAATATAAAATCCACTACATGACAGACTAAAATCCTGCCAAGAACTCCATAGATTCAGTATGAATGTTTCAACTCGCCCGGGATAGTACCACCCTCTCACAAAAAACAGACGTAAAGTGCTTGCATTGTTGGGTTTCGTTCGGTCAGTGAGGGCACTGGAGGCCGACCCCTCTACGCCCACCCCTCCCTATTCCTCTCTCCTTTACCCTTTCCCCCAAACAAAGTCAGGCAACACTTGCGACTTCACTGGTGTTGCAAGTGTCTATGGACGGCGATGATCACTTAACATCAGGTGACCCGTCTATTCATTTGCCTCCTATGACATAAAAAAAAATTCAACTTTTGTTCAATAGTAGGACGTACCAGGCTGGTTTTGTTATACTAAACGGAACGCGTGGTTGCGTGCGGTCTCGCCCCGGACGATCCTAACATATCCCACAGAGTGTTTTAACGACATAAATTTCTAACACCTATTTACATTACTCTGGCCCGGAATTAACATATTGGTGGGTATTCCCTCGCCGTCGTCCTGAATATACTAGCATAATTCATACAATTTACAGGCAAAAAAAAACACCCGTAAACTCGGACAGAATGAAATTGGTAAAAAAATTGTGAAACGATGTTTAATTACTTATATACTTTCTGTAGCTTCGATCTACAGGTTCTGTTAGTTTATTATCGTTTTAATATATTCGAGACTTGGTTTACATGAAAATGATTTTCACTTACAGCAATAACAAAAACTTTTTACACGATTATAAGGGTAAGATGTGTTCTGTTTTTAACCGACTTCGAAAAAGGAGGAGGTTCTATGTTTTTTTTTATGTATGTTAATCGATATCTCCGTCAATTGTGAACCGATTTTAATGATTCTTTTTTTGTTTGATTCAGATATACTCAGAGGTAGTCCCATATAAATTTGAATAAAATATTCAACCCCTAAGGGGGTGAAATATCGTTTATTTGATTTTCACCCAGTTCGTGTCTACGTATTTTCGCGTACTTGAAACCGATTTCAACAATTTTATTTGAATCACCGATACCTGGAAATGGTGTTCAAAATCAAAATCAAAATTTTTTTATGTAAGTCATGATGACGTCTTTATATCTTTTCAGTGCAAAATAATGCGAAAACTACATTCTTCTTCTAGTTTATTTTTGGCAACAAGTCTTCTATTTCAAGCGAGGGGAGGGGAGGTGGTCCTCCGGCGCTTTCACTGACCGAACGAAACGCAACAATGCAAGCACTGTTAATTAACATCAATTTTCTGTGGGTCAGGTGTTACTACCCCGGGTGAGGCGACCCTTTCGTGCTTAAACCAGTAATAGCTTCAGCGTGGCTCTACCACCTAAGATGGTAAACACGCTAAACCTAGAGGGGGTCTGTCTCTCCGTTGCAGCAGCTGGAATACATGAACAGCTGCTTGGCGACAGATTTTAAACTTTACACTGGTAACTAGCCAAACAGGCTTACAATAAGCGCTATCACTACAGTTTGGTTTCATAACAATAAATTTTCTTTCATCGAAAACTCCGACACGGTTTTTAAGAGTCGAATTTACGTCCATCGACTTGTTGTTCGAACACTATCAACTAAGCCATTATCGCTTCAAAATTTAATATGCATGTAATTTACAAATACCGAAAAAAATCTCCCAAAATTAGAATGACAACCGTATCAAAAACCGTTGGGTTGTTTAGAAAATCGCATATACAGATAGATTATTTAATTCTATTTATTGCTAATATGAATTAATTGATCAAACTTACTTTCTTTTATGCTTAACGTTAGAGATCAGATAACGATCAAATAAAATAAAAAAAGAATTCGAATATGAATCAGTGATTAATTCTTCGTTATGAATAATAGATAGATTTTATTCTATAATTATATTATTATATGAAATTCCATACCATATCTATTTATAGTTACGAGTTTTTAAATACTTTCACAAAAATGTACATTACTTTTATGTCAAAACTATAACAAAAGACAAAAATGAAACGAGAAGTCTTTTCAGACAAGAAATGTTTAACAAGCGACATCAAACAAACTTGAATATCAAAACCGTTAACAATATAGACAGCATTGATCGCGTTCGACGTTTTTTTTATCTCATTCAAAACAGATAAGCCTGGTTTACGATATCGCAGTTAATAGAACATTTTGTTATACTAGAAATGTTACCAATATCAGTCAAGAGAAATAAAGTATGTATTCAAAAATAGAGATGAAGCTGTTAAAACCTTGCTAGGGCAATAGCGTAGTCAGTTCGAAAAAAAAAGATGATAAGTAAGACATAAATGTATTAATATTTTGATTAAATGAAAAAATTAAATATATATTCTAATTCTTTATACGCTTGGTACTCAATTACAAATATATGAGATATATTAAATAACAATGTACGCATGCTTACTATACGGAAAGTTTAAAGATACTAGTTCTAAAGTACAAGTACCAAAAATTTAGAGACGACGACTGATTTTCAACTGAAAGTTCGCAGTATACCAAATATTTCTCATGCGCTAGAATAGGAATTCACCGAGATGTTCTCTGTCACCCAGAGGCCAAAGGTCACTCTACTCCTTATAGAATTTGAAGCCATCTTAATCAGCGTGGTGCACATAGGTGCTGCGAAGGAATCATCGCTTAAAAATAGACTTCCCAATTCACTTATATGTATTTATTTATATATGGATGTAGAAAAATGTCATATAAATAAAATGAGAGGCTTACAAGTATAAGAAACAAAGGAATATATATTAATTGAGCACATACAACACATAAATTATACGTATATACATTAAAATTTAAATTTAAAGAGAGACAAGTGTTGAATGGGGTGTAAAGATATTTATCCCAGTACAAGCTGGATGCTTTCACAATGTTTGTTTTCTTGCTGTGGAGAAGTGAGGTAACCCATTGTGGGGTTTATATTTCTTCTCTGTATATGAAATATTTTTTTTAAATAATACACAGCGCAGACAAAGTCGCGCATATCAGCTAGTTTTACATAAGGTCCCTACCCCAACGTCAAGCAGCGGAAGTGGTATATATTAGATTCTTACTCATGGCTGAGGTGTACAAATGCAAGACTTCATCTGACAAACTAGTGAGACGTGCATCAAATAGCGAACATTAATGCACCTCAACTTCAAGGATCTATGTAGTACAATTACTTAGTTAGAGAGACTGACTTACCCACATCCATTTTCATCACAAACACATCTTATGGTAGTCTGAGGTCGTTATCCATCTGATACCGACCTCACAATGATTTACCTGCTCGCAAAATTTGATGATAGAGTTCGACTCGCTCTTAATTTCAACCATCAAGTATGACAACAAAACAATTACATTACAATGATGAATAATCAAATCATTAGAAATGTTGAAAGAGAATACTAACAATATTAGAGTAAGAAAGTGTATTCTGCTTTCTTTTTAAATAGGTCACGTGAAAATGCAAAGGTCATGCATGTATAAATAGTAAAAAATGTAGTAGCAGTAAGAAATCAAGGAACTATGTCAATAAAATAAAGGTTACTTTAGTTTGTAAGTAGAGAGGATTTATTTATATAATTCTAAAACAGATGTTCTGATTTCTAAGTAAAAAAAGCTCACTCAGCTCACTTTCAATTGACGCTTGAAATTTGACAATTAATATAAATACCCCATCAAAAAACCTTTCTCAACATGATTATTTAAGGAAATATTTAGTTAGCTCATGGATAAATTTTAATTATTCACAAAACAAAACATTCACGAAAATTAAAACAATAAAAATACCAACATAAATACAAATGAAACTACATCTTGTTGGAGAAATAACTTCCAGACTTCATCACATTTCATATTCCTAAACTAATTTATAAAATAATGAATATATAACCTAGCCAGCAGAATGAGGGCACTATACCTGATCTTGAGTACACTGAATTCTAAAAACAAGAGTGACAACCGAGAAGTCTATACTTTAAGGGCAATCATTGCTGTCATGTCGGCCTGCAAACCGCTCACTACTATATTTCGCTAGGTACTCTCAAACTAGTACAGAAAGAGTATTAGTCCGTTTACCAGAATACAAGACACCTATCTCCTAATTGCAATGTCCTATTACTCAAATTATCTCTACAATAGTACGTAAATAAAAGAGAAAAAAGAAACATAAATAGTTCACTTTTGTAGCACGCTTTTTTGGTATAGAGAAACTTTTAGTATAGCGCATTAAAGCGAATGCTGAGGATGTAGCGTGCGAATTTTGCTGTGTCCCATTTATAAATCTCTATTTACAATTCCGCGCTCGGCGAGTGGAAAGGCTTAAGCCGAGACATTTTTCTTCATTCGCAAGTGTGTGCTAACAAAGTCGGTGTCGCCGGAACGCGTTTGGGGACGTTTACCCTTCTCAATCTTGGGAAATTCGGTTACAATAATATCAGGATGACGTTTCATTGTCGGCGAAAGTTTATTTTAATCTGGCTTTTATAAATTGTTTCAATAGATATCTTTGTCCAAAGATATTTTTTACATTTACCTTTGTACAACGTACAATTTAGCCAGATGTAATACAAAACTAATAACCTCGATGAGTGTAACTAATTAACGTTTAAAAATATTGTACTAAAATATAAATAATTTTATAATTAAAATAACCATATATTGCTATGACAAATATTGAAAATCAAGAACAAAAACTTAGAAAACATAACCTAAGAAAACAAATAAAAAAGTTGTAATTTTTAACGAAATTTCCTTAAATTCTTGCAACAAATCGTAGGTTCCCTTGAAAGAATATTGTGAAGAAACAGAAAGATGTTACTTAGTTTAATACCAGATTAGGCCCGTCCGTTCCCTAGGCGTGGAGTCCTTGAGTGCGCTGCTCACGCGATACGTGACACAAAACCTTACATCACTGCTACAACATCACACACATCACCTATACACACGTGCACGCCTACACGCTTGCACGCTGTTTTTCTTTTCAGAGAATTAAACGACAAAAAGTTCTACCCTTATTTTTCCCTATCCTATATAGTTTACAGGAATTTTTCCGACACAAAATATATATAGGAGTTGTTGAGGCACGCATGCTTGGTACACATACATGTTTCAATAACTCATATACGTATATCTATCTAGCTTAGCTTAGGTCAGCGCAGATATACTTTTAGCTTTAAAAAATATTAATTATCTAAGATAAAATTCAGTTACATATTATCCAATATATAAAATAATAATTGTTAAATTCAATTTTATTCTTATATCTTGTTGCAATAATAACAATGAAATATATTAAAGTGATAATGAAATTAATGAAGAAGTTTAAGAATGTGGGTCGAAGACTACTGTTTCAGTAACTTCATACGATTACGAGTACACTTTCGTTTACCTTACATTGCTAGTCAATGATCAAAATTACATACAAAAATGTATCTTTCCTCCGTCAATGTACCTTTCGTGCATCCACGTATTTTCCACATAAATTTTAGTCCAAGAATTCGAATCAAACCGTCATAAACATTGACCCTAAGCGTTATGGCATTTGCTATCAAAACAACAATACCGGTGGGCTATTCACTACACAATGAGGCAACCTTTATTCCCCATGTTCCGAAAGAAAATATTTATGCCTCCTCTGAACATAGCTAAAAAGGTTTTACGCTGGACGCTTATAAAAGAAAAGAGCTTTAAAATAATAGAATGTAACAAGCTCGCTAAATCGCATCGCCTTAACGTAAGAACTGGGAAATTGGAGTTTCAGTTGTTTCCTTTTAATACCTCTATATACGGCGCTTGTAATTATATTTCTCGTGTGGACGGCACTTTGGGAACGTATATATTACGTAAAAAATATTTTCATTACATATTTGTCGTTTGTTAATTGCCTAAATAAATGATTTCTAAAGAAAACAATGTACGAAGTGTATCGGACACTTCATCTAAGCTTGTTGTGTTTCGCAAAGTGGTCCCTGTCGACAATTTCCAGGAAGCGCGTAACTTCAATGACAACAAATTGAGGATGCATTAAGGTACAATTGGAGGTCAACGGAATTTATGCAAATCTTGGGTTTAATTTTGATTTTCCATGAACGTAACAATACATATACAGCGCGACTGGTTAGTCGTCAGCAATATGTTTACAGGATCATCATTACTCGATTCTCGTTTTGAGTCAAGTAAAAAAATAGGTTCTTAATACTTGACCTAATTATCTAGAGAAAAACAAAACTGATATAGACTCATCATCAGGTGATTAATGCAAAACCGAACTGGTGTAATTATAAAGAAAGCAATTAATCACACCGTACCATGCAGTCCGCCTGAGTCCCGCATCTCGGGCCGCGTCCCGCTACTCTTTATTCGACCGTGCGGCGTTCCAATGATAAGCAGTTATGTAATGATTAACTTTGAAAAGCGCCTCTTTAATGTTGGTCATTAAGCCTAGGTGTGATTTTATTACGTTTAAAAGTATAGTTTTAGTTAAAGTTAAACTCTAGTTAAAGTTTTAGAACAAACTTTAACCAGGGTCTCTTTGTTGTTTATGAATATTTGTTTGAAATTAATACTTTGTATATTAAATGTGACTAGGTACTATCAAAGGGCTGAAGGGTGTTAAATTTTAAACAGTTATCTGGTATACACTAATTATACACTACTTTCTTACAATATTAAGATATATTTATTTACGTAATTACGTAGTTCAGATATTATTTACATACATAAGTAACATTAAAAAACCTTTAACAAAATAGGTAATTTACAAAAAGATCAATATCAAGTAAGTATGTGTTTACATATTTATAGCTAAAACCCAAGACAGTTCGTGGTTTGTGAGACAAAAAAATTTAGAGACCTGTTATCTAGGCGATAGTGAGATTATAGAGGCAGGATAAATGTAACTAGGTTTTAATGATTCAACCAACCTATGTAACGGTACGTAATTAAGATCAGCATTCAGAACAAAAAGAACGTGTTTGTCAACCTCGTACAGAAAATATAATACAGATGGATACTAATAACAATAACACATTGATGTTAACTAATATTATAAATGCGAAATTGAATATGGTTTTTACGCTTTCGCACATTCACTAATAAACCGATCATCATAGATTTGTCAGGCACGTTGCACGGAGTACAAAAAAGGATTAGGATATACGGTACCTTTAGTCCACAAAAATGTAGTGTTCCCGAGAGATAAATAAAACATTAACGCGAACTAGGCGACAGCTAGTCTATACTTCTATACTCATATTATAAGGGAGTAGTTTGTGTATTTGTGATGTTGTAGGGGGTAATCTCACGAACTACTTGTCCGATTTGAAAGAATCTTCCAGTGTTTATATAGCTTATTTAACGAGAAAAGCTATATATCATGAGGCTAAGACCAATAGGAACGAAGCATCAAAGAAGATTGTCGCAAAATCGGGGTTTTATCCTTTTAAGAACCTCCGGTGCGTGTTAGCGTTAGCCCAAAGTAAGTATTCCACGCGGACAAAGGCTAGTAATCTATAATTTCTTATAGCGAAAATATACTTCTTTATAGATGACGTCATTATCGTCATACTTAACATTTAATCGTTCAGTGGACTGAGAACAATAAAAAATAATTAATATAACTAAATAGTTAAACTTTAAACATAAGAATCTATCTCTGAGTAATTTTTTTTATTTATTGTAGCACGATACAATGACTTTTTTTACTGATTACGTTATTGACCTAGCAAGGTCTGAACAGCTTCACCGGATTAAACGATACGTCACTGTACCCTTAAATACAATGCAATCCAAAGAAGCAATCCAAAGCGATGAACACTAAATGGTCCACAATTCAAATGCAGTTTCACACATATATCTATTAATTAAATTAAAAGATTTTTAAGCGATGCACACCGCGTATATGTATGCAATGAATTGGTATCTTAAACTGATACTCGTACTAAGGAGTAACCCACTTCCATACGTTGTCCGCTCTGGGTCACTCATAAATTTCAATGTACTATTCTAGCTAGCGTAGTTTAAGTGAAATATCTACTCCATTTGGGGATCCAAACACCCAAACTACTTGATGAACTCCAATACACTTACGTGACCCACATGTTAACTCTAAGTTTGTGTATACGATTTTAACTATTTTTAAAATAATAGTTTCAGAAACCTATGTGTATTATTTAAATTTTATATTTTTGTTAATTTAATTGTGATTAATTTTTATGGGTTTTTTTTAAGGTAATTTAGATATGTAATTTATTATTGTTTGTATACATACTAAACAAGATAAATTCAATTCATTATCAACCTACAAAAGGTTATATGTAAACTTAAGTACATAAGGATTATTTAAAACAAAATTAAAATAATATGATCCCTAAATAATATACTAAGTACTGTTTCCGAGGGATAGAAATGTAGAGATCTTCATTAACGCTAGCAAAACCATGTACAAACGTTAGTATCTTATATTACTTTCTAAGAAACATATATATATATATATATATATATATATATATATATATATATATATATATATATATATCACTTAAGATCAGATGGTCCGACAAAGTGCGAAATACTGAAGTATTGCGACGAGCCAATGTTGGTGGCATTGAAGCTTATTTAATGCGTCGACAGCTTCGGTGGTGCGGTCATGTATCTCGTATGACGGAGGAGAGAGTGGCAAAGCGCATCTTCTATTCTGAACTGGTGGAGAGCAAACGGAATCCCGGTGGTCCCCTCCTCCGGTACAAGGATGTCCAAAAGCGTCATATGAAGAGATGCAATATAGAGCCCTCTTGTTGGGAAAGTTTGGCAGCACAACGGCCAAAATGGCGCAGGATGGTAAACAGCCAAGTACGCGAGTTCGAGGCTCAGCGTAAAGCTGACCTTGATACCAAACGCGACCAGTTAAAGGCTCGCCCTCCTGCTGCCATAACATATCATTTTGAGAACGGCGTACTTACGTGTCCTCAATGTTCACGAAGTTTCGCCACGAAGATAGGCTACATGAGCCATCTTCGAGCACACCAGCGCCGCTTATAAGTTTAGGGGTCAAAGTGGTCGCCATGGCCGAAACCGGTCGGACCAATCATTAAAACAGTTAATTCTACGTTATTTTTGTTTCCAATTTTTAATTATACGTGGTACGTTTATATCGCAAACATTTCTAAAGTTTATTTTGTGTCGCTATTCAAAAAGTTTAGTAGTAATAATATTCATCCAATAAGATAGTCAAAGGAATTAATCCATACTGCCAATTCTGAAGTAGTTAATATAGGTAGTTTTTTTCTATAACCAAGATAATGTAAAGGTATAAGCGCCAAATCCTCTATGTAATATTTCGTAAATTTTTATCTTCTTAATTTTCAAGACAACAGAATTCATGCTTCGCGGTATTATTTATCTTTCATTTCATTTATGCACAATAAACGAACCATATTACATAAAACTCTACCAATTTAACACAATATACAGATAA
>JACEII010000045.1:467445-522647 GCA_014332785.1 Antheraea mylitta
ATATATATATATATGTATATATATATTTGACGATTGACTCGTAGCTCAAATAAATATTCATATATTTATTTTTCCGATGACAAAAAACAACTTTATTTCGGAATCATAACACATGTCATTTTTATTAATAAATTACTTATGTACATTTTTTTATATTTATAAGGTCACAATTTCGTGCTCTCTCATTTAAATCTAAACTAAGCTAAGCTTAAATGATTTCTTTATCGATGAGTTAATACTTGGATTGAAAAGAAAATACATAGTAGTATTCACTGTACTAAAATATTTAAGCCTCTATTTACGAGAGTAAAACTAAAAACCCCTTATAGCGAACGTTTCTTTTCAGATTTCCTGAACACTCTGAAACATAGGGCCTAATAAATATTCCCCGTTGTCAGATCGCTTCCCTCCGCCCAGACGACGGTTCCGTCTAGCAAATGTCCTATATGGACAAAGCTAAGCGTTAATCCGCTATACTATACCATAGCTCATAACAGAAAATTTTATATATAAATCAAAATCAAATCATATGTAAAAGAAAATACTAACAATAAAGATATAAAATAAATTACAAGAATATGTTCATAGTCCATATATCTATGGACTAACATTATTCCAAATGTAATTATAAATTAATAAAATATATAAGAATTAAGAAAGATAAATAAATAAACTGTCCCACGAAATATAAATTTCATACAGCGTCATACATTAAATTAAGAAAATGAGAATAAACATAAGTGCGTGTAACCGTTAGTCATACGCGATTGAAATAAAACTTATTAAATATTTTTGATTTTGTCATTAAATTGTTTATAAAACAAATCAGTCAAAACTTTTTGAAAAAAACTTAATAAAAAAATATTAAATTGAATAATAATAACAATCATATAATAAAATTAATTATATTTAGTAGAAGTTTTGGTTATATTTAATTATTGTCTAATCGGATGGTACAGAAACGTGACGCCATATTGCCGTAACGGACTTCCGTTGCATTGTTTCGAAATGAGTTAGATTATAGTATAAGCGATATTATTTATACAAAGATTAATAGAACATTTTAAATTATTTTATTTTTAATCGTATCGCTTCGTTCGTGTAAGACAACGCCAAAGATGAGGAAAACCGCCGAGATTTGTACCATAAACCCGCCTGTCACCGGAAAACAACGTAACATGTGTGATACCATCGGTAGCTACGCACAGAAAATATGTGAAGGAAAGTGTAAAAGGTCAAATGTAACGTAAATTTTATAAATATAATACATATTCTTTACGTCCCCAAAACACATTAAAGGCCCACGCATTATAACGGATTTTCGAAATATAAAATTATTTGTTGCTTTATCTCTGCTTCCTACCTAATTTATAAATTACTAACTAATACTCGCGACTGTTTTTTCCATTATTTATTATCATAATAATATGTTTTATGTTCATAGGAAAAGATATAAAAAGCAAGAATACATTTTGCTTACTAAATTCGTTTAGTCTTTTATAGTACGTATAAAAATTGTAATTTATTAAATATATCACAAATTTATATTGATCGAAAGCATCCTGATTATATGTTAATTTCTATTTCTAGATAAGAATTAAATTTATAAGAATAAAATGAAAAAGATTTCACCCAAAATCTATACGGTAGTTTTTTTTTACTTTAATTTTGGCAATCAATCTTTCCAATTATTACTGCCATTGTCACGTAGTCAATAACATCACAAGCGTCGTGCGATCATCTCAATATTAAGCATTGTGTGAATCAATATTCCAACGAGATGGTGGATCCCTTGCTAGAACCTTCCAAGGAGTTTTGTGACATCTCAGAATTTCATGCTCCATAGTATTATTTTCCATTCACTTCACTTATGCACAACAAACTAACTATATTACGTAAAACACCACCAAATTTACACAATATAGAGTCAAATAACACAAGATTATGAATAAAATGTAAAATCCACTACATGACAGACTAAAATCCGGCCAAAACTCCATTCGGTAGTTTTAACGTGATGCGTGCACACTGCACAATGACTCAACTTTACAATTTTAATATAATAATAAGATACATAAACAATTAACTTCTATACTAACAACCGGCAAGTTTGTTGTGATTATAATTTAACGATCGCAACTTCCTATAAATATTCATCCATAGAGTAATTATTAATTTTAGATATATATCTCAAAAATAAAGTAACACAACCATTATAACTAGCCTGGATGATTTTTTTTTATATCATAGGAGGCAAACGAACAGGTAGGTCACTTATCTTAAGTGATCACCACCGTCCACAGACACTAGCAACACTACGAAAGTTGCAAGTACGTTGCCAGCCTGTATTTGGAGTGAGCTGAGACCAGTATTAGCTTTAGCGTGGCTCTATAACCTACATATAGATTTCATTATTAAACTAGCTTCTTCCTGACACTTTCTCCACATAGAATAGTTACTTGGCGCTAATGCTAACCTTAACTCGAGATTTCATTTACGCAGAAGGCGAAAATATTTTAAAATAATACTTACGTTAACCCCGATTTTACAACACTTTTCATTGGTGTTCCGCTCCAATTGGTCTTTGCGTGATGATATATAGCTTAACTTAACTTGCCTTCCTCGGTAAATAGGCTATCTAACACTGAAAGAATTATCCAATTCGGTCCAGTAGTTCTTGAGATTAGCGCGTACAAGCAAACAAATTCTTCAGTTTTATTACAACCTAACAAGTATATAGCATCATAGATCTCAAACTTTACATTTGAATAAAATTTGTAATACAAATCCTAACAATTATAGAAATTCTTGAACGCATTAACGTAAATCTGAAAATCATCTCGTAATGGACTAGACGCGATCATAAAGTCACTTTCAACTTGGAACAATATAAGAAACGAGCCCAACTTAATTGGGTCACGAACGGGACACTGTCGAACATGGAACGCTATTAATTGAACCACTTCTTCTTAGGCATTATCACAACTTGAACCGAAAGACTTGCTCCCGAAATAATTACTTCCCATTTTCTTCATGGAAATGTTGATTTTGTTTTTATGCTAATTAGATATTGACGTCACGAATTCGTTATCGAGTGGGAAAGTTCTGTTTCGTTGGAAGTACTCGTACGGCGTATAAAAGTTTTTAGGTGTGTGAGAAATTTTCCATGTTGTTTCTGATCTTCGTGAAGTATGAAAGTTGTTTTATCATTAAGATGTTTTCTCGTATGATAAAAAAGGGTATCTATCTAAACCTTAAATATAATATATATATATATATATATATAATAAATAATAAATCTAATACCTTTAAACGAGCAATTCTTGTATATTTTTATATTTGTATGTATTCAGGATCTCGGAAACGGCGTCATCTATTTCCGTGAAACTTAGTATGTAGGTAGTTTCGAGAATGATAAATCAATCTACTTAGATGTTATTCATAGAAAACTTTTTTAACCGAGTTTTCAGGCAATTAAAAAAATATAGCTAGAATATAAAGGTAAATTTCGCCGGCGTTGTCAAAACAAAAATAGCTCAGATGGATATCGGCTGCTTTGAAAATATGTGTAACCCCAGTTCCAATCCGAGTGACAGCAGAATAGATTTTTTTTTTTTTTTGTGGAAAAATGTTAATTTTATAAAGCAAACCTAACAGATTATTCTAATTTAAAAATGTTTTTTAAAGAACCGAGCTAGGCTCGGTCGCACAGGTACTATATATTACAAGAATAATATACAATCCTTGCGTCTTATAAAAGACAGTCTCTTTGTTCGTCTCTATTTATAATTCGAACAAATTTTACGAATTTTTCTTTATGTGAAGCATATATAGTTGCGGGTTACACGAACCGTTAGCGTGACGATGTGTGAGAAACGTGGCGACGTGACGCCATGTGCAAACGGCTGTATATAATTTCTCTTGCCGCACTGAGCTCGCATACCTATAGTGTATATAGTGTTGTTTACTACGTTACATATGTGTTGAATATCTGCCAGGCGTCCCGTGACGGTTCATTATATACACATTGACTAGGAACACTAAAATATATTGTTGGAGATGAATGAAAATGTCGGGTAGTTATACTGCTGCGACGGCTCATGTAAGGAGCGGCGCTTGCCGTGCTAACTCACTCTCTCAGTAGCCGTTGTAGTGTGCAGTAGCTCTGTCCCAACTCGTGTCGGTTATTTAAAAAGTGATTAATTGTTAGAATTGATTCTTAACAGCTTGTATCTAAATTGGCCAGTTCTGTTTTTAATAATCAATAATCGTTTAATTTACTAAAAATATTATTATTATTCGCCTCCTGAGTTTGAAGCATGCCATTAAACATTAACCAATTCCCGTTGTCCAATAGTCTAAATTTAGCCAAATTGAAAACTGTAGACACAAAGTACGTAGAGTATAATGAACAGATTACATAAATAAACGTTGCTAGTATAGAAAAAAGATAATATTTCCATTTTTTAAATTATAACATCAAAGCTGATGGATGACTACTAAACATTAAAAAAAAATCGGTTGTTAAACAAATAAGAGAAAAGTAATGAATTGTTTTATCTTCGTTTTATATATCTCTACAGATAATCTAATATGCTTAGAAAACAACTATTATACATAGAAAACAAATTACTAAATGAATGACCAGTACCAAAAATGTAATTTTTATATTTAAATCAGCGACCGTTTTTACGTGACAAGCAAACTAAAAATGTTAAACGCGACTTGGTTAATATTTATTTTAGTCGAATTCAATCTGTATATTATTTAGGAGCACCAACTGGTAAAAAAACAGTATAACATTACTAAGATTACAAATACAATGAACAACATCACTAATATTAGAAATGATGTGAATAGTTTGTTTGTTATAATTGCACGCCTTATGGACTGAATCGATCGTCATAACAATTGATATGTACGTTATGAAGGGTACAGACGATTTTATACAAAAAGTGTCGTTCCCATAGACTAAAGTATATCTAAATTAATTAGAGTGAAGTCGGGAGCAAAGACTAGTATTCTCCAATTTAATAGTAACTTATTTCTACAAAGCCTTTTTCAGTAGTCCGGTGAAGCAGTTAAGACTTTGCAAGGTCAATAGCGTAGTCAGTTCCAAAAAAAAGCCTTTTATTTGAAAGTAATGTATATTAGCAGACGAGTCCTATATATATATTTTTTAAATATCTGCCCCTATTTATTATCTGTCGATGTGCTTTTCTTCATAATTAGTTGTTTCAAGCACATTTTAAACGTTATGTATTTGATGTAACTACACGTTGAATTGTTTTAACATATTACTCTCAACGTATATTTGTAGTTGTTATCCCAAAACGGTTAGACAGAATTTGACGGTTTCTTCTTTACTTAAGTGGTCACTTCACACATTTAATATATAATTTGGCCTGGTAGGTGCCACTATTGGCAAGTTATATGTTTTATATACATATTCTTATTCTGACTTGCAAACGACCGCATTATCTAAAATTTTCAATCTACCAGTAACTTTAAGTGCTAACTATCCTGATCTTAGCTAATATTATACGTACAAAGTACCTTTAATAAAAAAAAAAACATGTTCCCAATGGATAGCTCAGATCTCCATCAATGCAAACAAAACCTACAATTTAAAAAATATATATATTGATGAATTATTGCCAAAATAATAACGTCTTCTTATTCGGTCCTCTAGTCTGTTATTGTAACACTACACAGAGTTCGCATTTTAAATCTTCATATAATTTTTCGGAGAGTAATGTAAGAATAATTTAAAAATGCAAAGATATCTTCTAGATCAAATCTTAACGTACTAGGTAACGTTGAAAAGACTAATGAGCGTCCAAACTAAAAAAGATTGTGCAGCAAAGCGGACGCCTTACCGAGATTTATGTTGAGCAGAAATATATTTTTCTTATCCCACTAATTACCTTATTATGTAACCGGTGCAAACAATTTTGTATGATATATATATGAACACCTAGATCTATTTTTCAAGTAAAACTTCTTTAGGACGCGACTAGGAGGTAACTGGACGACAATGCAACGGAAGTCTATTACGGCAATATGGCATCATATTTCTGTGCCATCCGCTTTTTCAATATTTTTGATTTTTTCAATAAATACATGGTTTATAAATAAATCAAACAACATTTTTTTGGAAAAGATCGTAAAAAATATTAAATTGAATAATAATAAAAGTTATACAATAGAATTAATTATGTCCATACCGTCTCTACTATTTATACTGTGACATGGTGGTATAGTGACTGTTCATAAGTCCGCCTGGCTAGCTACCAAGCTATAAAGAACCCTCAAGTTGAAAACCAGTCGTCAAGCACCTGCTATGACCTGGAAACTGCACTTAAGGTACCTGTAGGTAGAGAGGGACTGGTTCCCAAATACAGCTTCCGGAACATACCAATAGGTGCTTGAAATCTTTTGTCCAAAAAACATCATTATTCCCGAGTGATAGACATATATCAACATTAACGCTAGCAAAGCTGAGAACAAAAGTTAGGCCATAATAGTTTTAATAACGTAAAATTACATATATATATATAGGTCTTTACCTATGAAATTGCCGTTTTGTGTGAAAAAATTAAACGAATTTTTTTCATGTATTTTTTATTTCTATTAATCGAAGTTATCACACATGCAATCAATTCTGGAAAAAGTAGTAGTCTGTAGGCGCAAGGTCTGGTGAGTATAGCGGATGACGGAGTACTTCCAACCCCAATTTTTGCAACTTTGAGACCGTCTGCTGTGCAGAATGAGGTCGCGCGTTGTCGTGCAGGAGCAGCGGAGATGAGCGATTGACCAATGCTGGTTGGAGATGTGCCAGTTTCTCCATTATTGTGTTCAGTTCTTCACAGTACACATCTGTAGTAATGCTCATCCCGTTTGGTAAGAAGCTGTGATGAATTACACCGGCGCTAGACAACCAAATATTGACCATCACTTTTTAGGGGTAAGTTTTCGTTTAGGGCATTGTTTAGGTGCTGAACCAGGATCCAACCAACTTGTTGAGTACTTGCGGTTATCAAACAGAATCCATTTTTCATCGCAGGTAACAATGCGGTTCAAAATTCCTTCATTTGTGTGTCTGTTGCGCAGTGCAAGGCACGTCTCAACGTTTACTTCGCGCTGGCGATCATTGAGTTCGTGGGGTAACCATTTGTCAAGCTTTTTTACCTTGCCAATTTGACGCAAATGGATCAATATTGTTTTGACGCTAACGTCGAAAGCTGCTACTAATTCAGCCGTAAACATACACAGTAAACGTCGTTGATGTTGCGTGCCGCTTGTGCCGCGTTGCTGCCACGACGGTACTCATATTCCATAATTTCTCGAATCTTTATATCCATGATGACAAAAAATATTGAAATGCGATGAAAATGTAACACTAATCAATAAACAAATTACTACTTTTGGAAAAAGAATTACATGTTTTTTGTGACAGGGTGGTACTACCCCGGGCGAGCCGACCTATTCATGCTAAACCAGTAATAGCTTCAGCGTGGCTCTGCCACCTACAAAGAAAATATCTTGGTATCGAAGTTTCAAATTATTTTAAATCACCATTGCAAGCTATTATTTATACTCGACACGGCTTTACACGAATGTACGTAAATTACAGAACGCCTGTATACGTACGCATCCCACATAATTACTAAATTGCTTCCTATATATCTGCAACATAGAACATGTTCGGTTTATCATTAGCTTTGAAATATGATATAACCAGTGGTGGAACCTTCGTTAAACTTCAGAGGCTTTTGTTCAATAGTTATATAGATAACTAGCTGTGTACGCGGCTCCGCATGCGTTTGTTACTAAGGTAGTTAGTTTCGCCTAGTAGTTGTCTTTTACTTATGTTAGTGGTCATCCA
The DNA here is from genome assembly GCA_014332785.1 of Antheraea mylitta. Classification (NCBI taxonomy): domain Eukaryota; kingdom Metazoa; phylum Arthropoda; class Insecta; order Lepidoptera; family Saturniidae; genus Antheraea; species Antheraea mylitta. Next base: position 475,334 of record JACEII010000045.1, read on the forward strand.
GTGATCGAAATTCAAATAATTCATTATATTTTTCATGCTCAGTAATATTGAGTTTTTTTACTGACTAGAAATGTTCAAATATTATAGATTAGTAGACAGGAGGCTGGCGAATAAGAATTTATAAACTTTGTTCAACGACGCACTGTTCCAATTTTTTTGAATTTATAACTACAAAGCTGGTCAACAGATTAGAATAAAAATGTAAAGAAAATCTGTGGGAAAAGTGATAAAAAAAAACGTATTTAACCGTTTTGTCTTCGCCTATTTATATATGAGCTTTAAAAAGTATAATGAATAAGTTTGGAATCATATCACCGATATATGATCTGTAAACAAATTGTTATTTTCTGTAAAAATAACCTAAAACTGGTATCAATATTATAGTCTGTTGATTCTGGATGATACCTACTTCTAATTTACTAAATCTCAATAAAATAAAGAAAACATTTTTTAATTATTGTTTTTATTATTCCTCAATATTGTTGGACAATTCTTTTTCTTCGAAAGATGACATAAAGTATTTTACCCGTCTGGAAAATTAAGTAAAAATGAATTAAAACCATTTTTGAATCAAAGGTAACCAGAAAAATAGATAAAACACTATATCACATCTCTGGTAGGAGCGCTTTATAATAGACTAGCTGTTTCCCGCGGCTTCGCACGCGTTTTTTAAATATATTAAATAAATGTAAAATTGTAATTAGATGTGTAAGTTACAGAAATACTCTCTCAAAAATATTTGTAAGTACGACACACACATCATATATTGTAACAGGTAACATGTACTTTATATATGTGAGTACTAACAGTGTGTATAATGGGTTAGGATTTATCATCAGCCACATACCTGGAACTTTAAACTACTATATACCATCCTCATTGCTCACTTATACTATATAAGAAAGTATTAAAAATATTAAGCTATTCATTATCGAACAATATATGTTTAATCTTTTATTATATAGATATAATATGCCCATATTGTTGATATAATTAAGTTATTGATATACGTTGCTATAATTGAAATCACATATAAACAGCTAAATAGTTAGTTATTTGCCCGTAAAATTCCCGTTCAAAAATTTCTTGTAGTCTGGTGAAGCAAGTCAAAGAAAAAATACTGTTCAAATAGGTTCAGCCGTTTCAGAGATTACACGGAACGCATAAACAAACAGACATATCGACAGCATTAAAAAAATGTTGATATTTGTAGCACTACAGATATATGTATTCACCAAAAAGTATTTATTTTAATATTATATACACACACACTTTATTTTTATAATATGTAAGACCTATATCTCAAATCAAAAATTAGGAACAAAACTAACGTACAATAAACTTTTTGAGGAGTTTTCGGCGGAATTTCAGTCTGTCATGCAGTGGATTTTATACTATATTCATCATCATATCTTGTGTTACTTCACTCTATATTGTGTTAAATTGGTGGCGTTTTATGTAATATGGTTCGTTTATTGTGCATAAGTGAAATGAATGAAAAATAATACCACGGAGCATGAATTCTGTGGTCTTGAAAATTAGTAAGATAAAAATTTACGAAATATTATATAGAGGATTCGGCGCTTATACTTTTTAATTAACTTAGACAAAAAAAGAAAACTAGCTATAGAATACATACCAAAAACTACCTATATTGACATCTTCAGAATTGCCAGTATGGGTTAATTCCTTCGCCTGTCTTATTGGAAAAATATTATTAGAATTGTTTGGGATATAAACGTACCATGTATAATTAAAACGTATATAATACTAACGGTAACACGCAGCGAAAGCTCTCAAATTACCCGATTTTGAAACATTCTTCATTAGTGCTCCGCCCTATTGATTTTATCATGATGATATGTAGCCTATAGCCATCCTCGATAAATAAGCTATCTAACACTGAACGAAATTTTCAAATCGGACCGGTAGTTCTTGAGATTAGCGCGTTTAGCCATACAAAGAAACACACATTTCAGCTTTATATATTAGTATAGATTTGGCGCTTATACCTTTTCATTAGTAGTCCGGTGAAGCTGTTAAGACCTTGCTAGGTCAATAGCGTAGCAAGTTCTAAAAAAAAACCTTTTCATTAACTTGGACCTAAAAGAAAACTGGCTAAAGAATTCATAATAACTACCTATATTGATAACTTCAGAATTGGCAGTAAGGATTAATTCCTTCGCCTGTCTTATTGGATGAATATTATTACTACTAAACTTTTTGAACAACAACACAAAATAATCTTTAGAAATGTTTGCGAAATACACGTACCACGTATAATCAAAAATTGGAATTAAAAATACCGTAGAATAAACTTTTGAACAGGAACAGAAGATAAACCCTGATAATATTTCCGATAGAATGTTATCATGTTACCATGGCAACGCATAATATGATACTGACACTGGCATGCAGCAGATGCTCTAAAAATAGCCCGATTTTGAGACATTCTTCATTAGTGCTCCGCTCCTATTGGTTTTAACGTGATGATATGTATCCTATAGCCATACTCGACAAATGGGCTATCAACGCTAAAAGAAACTTTCAAATCGGACCGCTAGTTCTTGAGATTAGCGCGTTCAACCAAACAAACAAGCTCTTCAGCTTTATAATATTAGTATAGAGTATGGATATGTATTATCTGGAAAAATATATACAGAATCACAAACTTATTTATAATGATTATTGTAATATTTTTATAATATCCAGACTATGTTTGTTTATATACCAATAGAAGGATAATAATACAAAAATATACGTAACAAAACGTACGTTTTCTCAATATTCCATTCGTTGTGTACAGTCTAGTAGTGCTCAATATGTTTGATTTCTATATTAGTTTAAAATGCAACGTTTACTTTCTAAATACAAACATTTCGCATTTTGATATTATACGAGTATACTATCGTTATAAAGAGAAAAGAGGCAACTGCTTTTATTATGTAATTATAATCTCCATTCAGAACTAAAACAACATACGCCATGAGAGATTTTTAATAAAATAAAAACTATATATATATTCAATAACCAGAATTCGTATTAGACTACAAACTTTCACAAATCTCTCCTTAAATGTAGATTTAGTCCAAACTAAATGTACATAAAAGTATCTTATATAGACAACAAATTGACGTTCAGCCGGACAAGGATGTCAAATGGGAGTCAATTCCTTTGATGATATCGGCGCCAGATGAATTATATCTCAATGATAGTTTAATTTTAGTAAACAGTTTAATGTCATTCAAACTATTAGATATGAACTACTTCTATTTTCTAATGACTAAAGAACAAAGGAATCTAGAATTCTCATTTAAGCGCGATATATTGAATATTTTGGAAAATTCTTAATTTACATCATTTTAATCGTGGAGAAAGAAGCCGTCAAGTCTGCTGCTGGCGCATCGTTCGGTATCATTCAGTTTGTTCATCCACACAATAAGTATATATATTCTGGAGATACCTATTTCGAAGTAAAACTTCTTTAAACACGACTGGGAGATAACTAGATGACAATGCAACGGATGTCCGTTACGGCAATATGGCGTTACTTTTCTGTACCATTCGGTTTCTAAATATTTTTGATTTTGTCAATAAATTGTTTATAAACAGTTCCCTGAATTCCAGGGAGTTTGTGTGACAAGTCAGAATTCATGTTTCATGGTATTGTTTCCAATCCACTTCACTTGTGCACAATAACCAAATTATATTACGTAAAGCACCACCAACAGTACACAATTGGGGTGTAAGGGGTGTCGAGTAACATCTTAAGACTTGAGACACCCAAGCCAACCTCACCTGCACGTGGTGCACCCTGCTGATCAACGAACGAGGCAATGGCGATAGCGGGTTGGTAGGGTTTTACAGCCCGACTGGGTCGCAACCACCATGTACATGGCGAAAAAGCCCGTCATAGTGACTCGCTTTTTCGCGTCGCGTTTCGGGATCAGCCTGTGCATATCCAGTACCAGGTGACTTTCGTCATTATGGCCGGCATGACAGCGGCGACCGACGATGGATGAATCTGTCTCTTGGTGGTCGCCACTGTTTTTGGATTGTACTATGCTTACCATCAGGTATAGTGCAGTCACTTTATCGTGCTACAATAAAAAAAAAGAAAAAAAACAATATAGATCCAAGTAACACAAGATTATGGATAAAATATAAAGACCACTACATGGCATTACAAGATCCTGCCAAAAATTCCAAAATAAGAGACTAATTAGATGAGATTATTATATAATTAGATTAGATTAGATTGTATATCATAACCTTAACCTTCGCTCTTCTAATAATCTTATACTTTGCTGTCCTGTCCATAGTTCCGGTCTTGTAGGTACATTCCTCTTTCTTTATCCAATCTATTCTCCTATTGAATGCGCTTTCTTATGAAATCAGGATGTCATCTAACCGTTTTAGTTTTAAAGTCAGGGTACGTCGGCTTTACCAGTGTCATTTAGCAGAATTATTTGGTTAATGCTGTATTTAGTACTTGGTGTCGACTTATTATACTTTTATTTATTGTATTGATATTTATGTATGATGTTGTTATGTGTATGTATTGTATATATGTAGTATATCGGTGTTGATATTTTATTTATATATTGTGATATTAAATAGCTTAAACATAATTTTATAAAACCTCACCTTTTACACCTACCAACATTTATGTCTGCATCACCTAATACCCATTAGGTAGAGAACGCCTTTGGCATTAAGTCCGCCATTAAGTATTTAACGCATAATGTATAAATAAATAATATATTAGAATTACTTAAGACGTAAAAGCATAACAAAGAAATTGATTTTCGCAATTTATATTATTATGATAATACAATCATTTTGTCATATTTAAATGAATAAAATACTCATCTGGTTAACTAAATAAGAACGTAATTTGTACCCAAGAACTCTCATGAGTTGGTTATTTTCCCGGTTTGACATTTCACCATCTTGAGTAACCGTTACATCTTCACATAACATCACGTGAGAATATTGTCGAAAGCGAATTTGGAATTCGTTAAAGAGTATTTCACACTGGAAAGCTCATATATAAATTACTGGTAAAGTTTTTAATATTTTTATTTAATTACTAGCTGACCCGTGCAACTTCGTCTGCATCATCTACCACTCCGTTGTTTGTAGTCCGGTAAAGCTGTTAAGACCTTACTCTGTCAATAGCGTAGTCATTTCGAGAAAAAAAAATCATCTACCAGGTTCAATTAAGATAAAAACTAACCAACATAAAACTAAATAAACATCTCTACCGCTTACTTATCATAATCATCTTCAACTTGTATTAAAACCTTTTTATACTCTATTATATTAAAGAAAAATATATGAACACCGTATCGAAGCGTCAAACATCGCGCCGAACCGTCAAATGTCACTTGCTTGAAACTATAGTCTAAGAGTTATAAACTGTTTCGAAAACGTATTTCAAATATATTTCTAATACATTTTTATAAATAATCTCTGTACCATTCACAACATAGTGCCTATCACTTCTTGATAATTTATCCATGTTGATATGTTTCTATTGTAGATTATTCTACGTTGTTATACTGAATATTTGGCATTAAATACATAACGTGTATTTGTCACACTTGATATTGGCGAAATTACCTATATAGGCAGAGGCCATACCGGAAAGAATCAATCAAGCCAGTTTTATACATTATATTCATCCTAACAACGGGCTACCTAGCTGCCGGTAAGAGTTGCGTTTATTTGTGCATATCGTACCTTCACAGACAAAAATATTGATTTTTAAATAATTTTAGGATGTTTTTTTCCACTAACTTAGAAACGTTATTAAAATGGAATTATTATTGAAAGACATTTTTGGTATTGACAATAATGTGCTTGATGCTATTTTTTGGAAATAAAAATAAAAGTAATCTTACCCCATGTTAGAATAGCAGTAATTTTATTATTACTATATTTAGATATAAATAAGTACATCTATCTTCCACACTAATTCAGTTATTACTCAATATTTAGACCGATTTATTGCTATAAAAATAATGTGTATAGAATATAGCTATAGCTATAGTTTAGTGCAGTACTGACTGCACGATAAAGATAGCGATAATTGTGGCAGCGTGTGTTATAGACGCATTTTTTTTCGAATTGTATACGCTGTTGACCTGGTAAGGTCTTTACAGCTTCACCGAACTATTGAGTCGAGCGCTGAAGGCACTCAACCGACTTGGGATGTTTGGGCGACCAACTCAAGGGTGCACAGTACACCTCGGCTTGGGCTGTCGCCTGTTTTGTGCAAAAATCGCAACCTATCTGATCTAACCTAAGCTAAGCTATCTAGATATACGTATATAAGTTATTAAAACATGCATGTGTACCAAGCATGCGTGCCTCAATAACTCCTATATGTATTTTGTGTTGGAAAAATTTCTCCAAACTATATAGGATAGGATAGGGAAAAATAAGGGTAGAACTCTTTGTTGTGAGTTTATTTTTCTAAAAAAGAAAAACAGCATGTAAGCGTGTAGGCGTGCACGTGTGTATAGGTGATGTATGTGATGTTGTAGCAGTGATGTAAAGTTTTGTGTCACTGTATCACGTGAGCAGCGTACTCAAGGGCTCCTCGCCGAGGGAACGGACCTAGGCTTGAGCCGTTGCCGAGCGAGGCCTAATCTGGTGCGCGGGAGCGAAATCTACCCCCAGACCATGGTGGCGTGAAAGTGATTATGCGGGCGTGGACGTGAACACGCCTTGTTTGAAGAGACAGGCTGCTACTGATCTTTCGCTGACGTGATTGAATCAGGAGGGTCGGTAAGAATGTGTCGCGGTCGTCTTCTATACTGCGCAGCATTGGGTACGGGTTCATAGTTCGTGGCGGATACCACTAAAGGGGTGGGATGATTCGCGGCTTTTTCCGAAATAACTACGTATGAGTGATTTTATATACGCCCAGACAGAAGACATCTCCAGGTCCCTGTGGAGATCCTTATTCCGGACGTAACATGGGGCACCGGTTATTTTACGTTGGGCTCGGTTCTGGAGAACCTGTAACTTTTGAATACGATTTTGCGTATGTGTAAAAACCGAACAACTGTACGTCATAATCGGACGGATGCAAGTTTTATATAAAGTGAGTTTATGTCTGGGGGACATTTTACTCTTATGACAAAGCAAATGATAGAGACGACCCAAGACCATAGCGGCTTTATTTCACACTCTATCTGTGTGTGAATCGAAATTTAAGTGTTTATCTAAAGTGACGCCAAGATATTTCACCTCACGGGCCCAAGCTATTTCGGTTTCGTATAGCCTGATGGTCGACGACGCATATATTTAAAATGGCGTCAATCCCATGTCATACGTACATACCTTTACGTTTATCGTTGTTTCATTGTATATGGTGAAATCTTAATATCAATAATGTGTAATAAAATGAAATTTGTTCTTTGTTATGGAAAAAAATATTGGTTTAAAATTATTTTTTTTTTATAAAATATATCAGCAGATATATATATATGATTGTTTATAAAGAAATGTGTCTGACTATGATACATTCATGCTTTTAATTGCGTTTAAATGTTACTAAAAAAAAAATGTTCTTAAACCTATTCATAAATCAATATTAATTAAATCAAAACGCGCATTAAAAATACAACGTTAACCGGCTACCAAGTGTCTTTTCGGGCTAACACCACCCTCTCACAGAAAATCGACGTGAAATAACAGCGCTTGCATTGTAGTGTTTCGTTTGGTCAGTGACAGCGTCGGAGGCCCACTTCTCTTCTCCTTTCCTCCTTTGCCTTCCCTTACCCTCCCCCATATACAGGTTGGCAACGCACTTGAGACACCCCTGGTGTTGCTAGGTCTATAGAGGTGGTGGTCACTTAACATGACGTGACCCACCTGTTCATTTGCCTCCTATGATACAAAAAAATATATATTGATATATTAAAGAACCAGGTATTCTAAAATTCTTGTTCTTTCAACGTTGCCGGCTCTTGTACTAAGGTGTCGCAAAAATGTCTAGTTACGTGAACTACAAATTTTTGTTTTTCGTTATCCTGGAGAACCCCTTGCGTTTTATGGGACGAAAAGTATCCTGGATGTAGCCTTGTAATATCAGTTATTACTGTGTTAAGTTTCGTTAAAATTAGTTTAGTACTTTCAGAGTAATACGGGTTTAGGTTCTAGGCTTTAATCCTTTATCCTGGAGAACCCTTTGCGTTTTATGGGACAAAAAGTATATTTGATGTAATCTCGTAGTATTAGTTATCACTATGTCAAGTTTCGTCAAGATTGGTTCAGTAGTTTCAGAGTGATGCGTGTTCATAGGGACAGACAGACAGACAGACAGACAAAAATTGTAAAAAGATTATTTTTGGCTTCTATATCGATAACATAGTCTACCCTGATTAAAATTTTCAAAAAATATTTAATGTACAGATTTCGACTTGTTACAGTTTTATTATAGTATAGACTAGTTGTGCCCGCGACTTCGTACACGTGGAACCTGATGTAAAAAAAAAACAGTAATTAATAAAATCATCTGAATGTATTAAGTTTATTTACTTATCTACATTTTTTCGTACTTACGCCGCGTCGTCATTAAAATTACAATAACTTTTGATAGAATGGCCATATTGTAATTAATCAAAAACTAAGTTATGCTCGAATATATATTTTTGATTTTCTTTTTATCGCGAACCCAGTGCTTTAGCAGCGATACATGTTCATACAAACAGACAGACTAGACACCTGCAACATTTTCTTTTGGAGAAATTAATATATTCATTTTTATTTTTATAGATTTATTTTAAATTCTTCTCAGTAATAATGGCTACATACTACACTATCAAATTGTAAATAAACTTACATATAATACACATATAAGAAAGATTTTAATTTCCTATGTTTAATGTTCTCAGGATTATTAAATGTTTATTTTAATATTCTAATATGCAACGTTGAATAATTTGTTTTCATTAAGCTTATAGACTTTACTTACGTGTACTCACTCACGTATTATCTTCATTAGATAAATCGTTGTTTTTTTTTTCTTAAGAATAACATTTCCTTTGCTTTGCGGGGTCACTTGTGTACACGCAGTATCCTTAAAAGGAATTTCGAGAAAATCGAAGAATCGCCATAAAAAATGAAAAAAAAACGATCTTGATAAATTATACACAATTTCTTTTTTCATAGATCAAAGTATCAAAATACAAAATCTTATTTATCTTTTTTGAACAGTTACCGCATCGCACAGTGGTTTGTGTCTGTAGTAGAGATGTAAAAAAAAAGAAAATATTCGAAAATAAGTGTGCCCTAAAAAGATATAACGAAAAATAAATAATCAGATTTGTTATACGTCCTTACATAAATAATATACAAATAATAAAAATTTCGATCAGCTAACTTTAAATGAGGCTTAAGAATTAAGATACACATTAAAAAGACTTAAAGAAAGAAACGAAAGCCGTTTGTGATTTAATTTTATTTCAAAAGACATTAAAACTCGCTGTCGCAAGTGAAAAATAATCTCCCTTGTAAAATTATTGCTTACTAGATGAACGAAGACAGATAACGCCGGGCGCGGATTACGAGACAGCCAGGGTTGTCACGTCACAAGCCTGTTTATATTGTTTTAACATTTTATAAATTATCCTAGCAAGATCAACACAGTAAAAGGGAAGACTAAAATAGAACAGTAAGTTTTGATAATATTATATTCAAGAGCCATAACAGACGTGATGTAATTTTTAAAAGATATACGAGTTAGACCAATGTTTAAATGATAGAGATATCTGGTTCTTACACATTTTAGACACTATAAATACATCTGATTCTTATTATTTCTTCTAGAAATAGCGTATACATTTACTAAACATTATATAGCTGAAGAGGTTTTTTACTAAAAGCGCACTAATTTCATGAAATACTGATCTGATTATACCTACCAAAATATTCACGCTGAGACCAAAAGGAGCTAAGTATCAATGAAGAATGTTTCTTTTTTTTCTCGAACTGACAACGTTATTGACCTAGCAAGGTCTTAACAGCTTCACCGGACTACAAGAATGTTTCGAAATCGGTGTTATAATATAATATAATAACACGTACGTGTTATTTAAAAATATTTTCACCCTCTATGTAAACGAAATCGCGACTTAGCCCAAAGTAATTATTCCACGTGGACGAAGTCACAGACAGAAGCTAGTGATTTGATAAAAAATATATATCCCTTACTAGCTTTAACTTACGTTAATATAATTTGACTTGTCTCTTGGGAACAATACATTTTATTCTTTTTTTTTCTCGAACTGACTACGCTTTTGACCTAGCAAGGTCTTAATAGCTTCACCGGACTACTATACATTTTATTGAGATAAAATACCCTCTATGTTCTTTTCTGTACGCATAGACAATGTGTTAGTAGTCCGGTGAAGCTGTTAAGACCTTGATGGGTCAATAACGTAGTCAGTTGGAGAAAAAGAAAACATAGACAATATGTCTCACTAATCTCACTTTTGTGTCTATTAGCTCATATATTCTAGTATATACGAATCTATACTCTAATAAATCTCAATAACTCTATTGATAATTTATTGAGAATCAGTCGTCGAGTATAACTTTCTCCGTTCGAGTGAAAAATCAATACTCAAATAAACTGTACAAGTAATTTCATATTAAATTATAACCTCGAGTAGCACCAACTGACGATAACAGGCAAGGTAACCAAATAAGTTTTCTTACCTTGAATCCCTATTAGGGGTGTTAAGAATCTTGTATTAAGTTTAGATTAAAATCTAAAGAAATTACGATCGGGTTCGTAATGATTATGCTGTAAATTAACATTTACAAACGAGAACATAATTGTTTGTAATCAACTCTAGCTATATTGTATAGCGAAGTAATTACGTATTTGAATTAAAACATTTTTTGTGATTGTAATGCGTTATGATCAAAAATTTCATATAATTTGGCAAGGCGAAAGACAAAAACGTATAGTTTTCGCGTATATTAGAGCGAGATAGAAAGATGAAACCGCTTTTTTATATGCTATTCATCTATGATTGTCTAATACATAAATCTAAAGCAAGTTTGGACTAAATCTAAAATAATGCTTTAATACTTTGACCACCACACCGTAATTATTTGTTTCTTTCAGGATACCACTCATCAATTTTACAACCACCAATCATCACCGTAGCGTCACAAAAGAAACAGAGGCCAATCACATATGAATAATGTGGCAGTCAAAGTGTTAAATGGTATCGCGGGAGCCGATTCAGTCCATAGTCCATACAAACGTAGTTTTCTATTTTATTCTTGAATAATGAAAGTAGACCAAATATTTTATAGCATACAATCTATATATGTCATTACCGTGTTCCTATGTTTTTAATTTCATCACAGATTAAATGTTATAAAAACTAGAAACCCCTAAAAGTACAAAAATAACACAAATACGTTGGCGTATTCAGACATTTCACATACAAAGTTAATGAACGTAACAGAAATATAACAAATTAATTTAAAAAGACAGACGTACAGTCAACGTCCTTCTTAAATTATCTATACTATAATAAAACTGTAACAAGTCGAAATCTGTACATTAAATATTTTTTGAAAATTTTAATCAGGGTAGACTATGTTATCGATATAGAAGCCAAAAATAATCTATTTACAATTTTTGTCTGTCTGTCTGTCTGTCTTTCTGTCTGTCTGTCTGTCTGTCCCTATGCACACGCATCACTCTGAAAGTACTGAACCAATCTTGACGAAACTTGACATAGTGATACCTAATATAACGAGATTACATCAAATGTACTTTTTATCCCATAAAACGCAAAGAGTTCTCCAGGATTTAGGATTAAAATCTAGAATCTAAGCCCGTATTACTCTGAAAGTACTAAGCCATTTTTAACGAAATTTAACACAGTGATAACTGATTTTACAAGGCTACATCCAGGATACTTTTTGTCTCATAAAACGCAAGGGGTTCTCCAGGATAACGAAAAAAGAAAAATTTGTAGTTAACGTAACTAGACTTTTTTGCGACACCTTAGTACAAGAGCCGGCAACGTTGAAAGAACAAGAATTTTAGAATAGCTGGTTCTTTAATATATTAATATATTTTTTTTTGTATCATAGGAGACAAACGAACAGGTGGGTCACGTGATGTTAAGTGACCCCCACCCTTTATAGACACTAGCAACACCGGGGTGTCGTAAATGCGTTGCCAACCTGTATATTGGAGGAGGGTAAGGGAAGGCTAAGGAGAAAAGGAGAAGAGAGGTGAGCTTCCGGCGCTCTTACTGACCAAACGAAACACTACGATGCAAGCACTGTTATTTCACGTCGGTTTTCTGTGAGAGGTTGGTATTAGCCCGAAAGGACACTTGGTAGCCGGTTAACGTTGTATTTTAATGCGCATTTTGATTTAATTAATTTTGATTTATGAATAGGTTTAGGAACATTTTTTTCAGTAACTTTTAAACACAATTAAAAGCATGAATTTATCACAGTCAGACATATTTTTCTATAAACAATCATATATATACCCGCTGATATATTTAATAAATAAAAATGATAAATTTCAAACCAATTATTTTTTTAGCAAAGAACAAATTTCATTTTATTAAACATTAAGATTTCACCATATACAATGAAACAACAATAAACGTAAATGTATGATTTGGGATTGACGCCATCTTAAATATATGCGTCGAATATCGATATACGAAACCGAAATACCTTGGGCCGGCGAGGTGAAATATCTCGGCGTCACTTTAGATAAACACTTAAATTTCGATTCACACACATATAGAGTGCGAAACAAAGCCGTTATGGTCTTGGGTCGACTCTATCGTTTGCTTTGTCATAAGAGTAATATATCCCCCAGACATAAACTCACTTTATAGAAAACTTGCATCCGTCCGATTATGACGTACAGTTGTTCGGTCTTTGCACATGCGCAAAATCGTATTCAAAAGTTGCAGGTTCTCCAGAACCGAGCCCTACGTAAAATCACCGGTGCCCCATGATACGTCCGGAATAAGGATCTCCACGGGGACCTGGAGATGCCTTCTGTCTGGGCGTATATAAAATCACTCACACGTAGTTATTTCGAATAAGCCGCGAATCATCCCAGCCCTTTAGTGGTATCCGCCGTGAACTATGAACCCGTACCCAACGCTGCGCAGTATAGAAGACGACCGTGACACATTTTACCGACCCTCCTGATTCAATCACGTCAGTGAAAGATCAGTTCCAGCCTATCTCTTCAAACAAAGCGTGTTCACGTCCACGCCCGCATAACCACAGATCACGCCGCCATGGTCTGGGGATAAATTTCGCTCCCGCACACCAGATTAGGCCCCGCTCGGTAACGGCTGAAACCTAAATCCGTTCCCTCGGCGGGGAGCCATTGAGTACTCTGCTCACGCGATACAGTGCCACAAAACTTTACATCAATGCTACAACATCACACACATCACCTATATACACGTGCACGCCTACACGCTTACACGCTGTTTTTCTTTTTCAGAGAAATAGACGACAAAGAGTTCTACCCTTATTTTTCTCCATCCTATCCTATCTTATATAGTTAAGAGAATTTTCTCCGATACAATATACATACAGGAGTTGTTGAGGCACACATGCCCGGTACACATGCATGTTTCAATAACTTATATACGTATATCTAGATAGATTAGCTTAGGTTAGCTCAGATAGGTCGCGATTTTTGCACAAAACAGGCAACAGTCCAAGCCGAGGTGTGCCGTGCACACTTGAGTTGGTCGCCCAAACATCCCAAGTCGGTTGAGTACTTTCAGCGCTCGCCTCAATAGTTCGATGAAGCTGTAAAGACCTTTCCAGGTCAACAGCGTATACATTTCGAAAAAAAAAATGCGTCGATAACATACGCTGCCACAATTATCGCTATCTTTATCGTGCAGCCAGTAGTACTGCACTAAATTATACCTATAGCTATATTCTATACACATATTATTTTTATAGCAATAAATCGGTCTAAATATTGAGTTAATAACTGAATTTGTGTGAAAGATGAAATTTGTACTTATTTATATCTAAATATAATAATAATAAAATTACTGCTTTTCTAGCATGGATTAAGATTACTTTTATTTTTATTTCCAAAAAATAGCATCAAGCACATTATTGTCAATACCATAAATGTCTTTCAATAATAATTCCATTTTAATAACGTTTCAAAATTAATGAAAAATACATCCTAAATTTTAAAAATCAATATTTTTGTCTGTAAAGGTACGATATACACAAATAAACGCAACTCTTACCGGCAGCCAGATAGCCCGTTGTTCGGATGAATATAATATATAAAACTGGCTTAATTGATTCTTTCCGGTATGGCCTCTACCTATGTAGGTAGTTTCGCCAATATCAAGTGTGACAAATACACGATATAAATTTAATGCCAAATATTTAGTGTAACAATTTAGAATAATCTATAATAGAAACATATCAACATAGATAAATTACCAAAAGGTAATAGGTACTATGTTGAGAGTGGTACAGAGATTATTTATAAAAATAAATTGGAAATATATTTAAAATACGTTTTCGAAACAGTTTATAACTCTTAGACAATAGTTTCAAGCAAGTGACAGCTGACGACGCTGTTTGACGCTTCGATACGGTGTTCATATATTTTTCTTTAATACAATGGAGTATAAAAAGGTTTTAATACAAGTTGAGAATAGTTATGATAAAGTAAGTGGTAGAGATGCTTATTTAGTTTTATGTAGGTTAGTTTTTATCTTAATTGATCCTGGTAGATGTTTTTTTTTTCTTCGAAATGACTACACTATTGACCGTGCAAGGTCTTAACAGCTTCACCGGACTACAAACAACGGAGTGTTTGATGGTGCTACGAACGGGTACTAGGCTTATTTAAAAAAAATTTACATGTAATCTGGGTATATGTTTCAGTGAATCCGTGGATAGTTTGGATTCACAATTGGAAACGGTAGTTGTGGCTGTAATCGGGTATCAGTTTTATTCAATTTTTTCGCGTTTAAAAATACAATGGGTCAGCTAGTTTATTAATAAAGGAGCTTTGGTAACAGGTAAATACAAAATCATGATTTCGTCTATTTAACATAGGTAGGTATAATTAGCCTGTCCTGCAGTTGTCTCTTTCCCGCTATATCTGCGAGTTCGAAGAAAATGGAACAGCAGGTAAAATGCGGGTAATACCTGTCTTACAAATTTCCCGAACACTGCGTTTCCTCTGATTTTTTTATTTCGAAGTAAATAACGCTATTGATCTGACTGGCCTTCACCGAATTAATGGTGCGCACGCTTATGGCGCTCAGGTTACGCGCTTATGGTTTGGTATAAAGTTGCCAATGTAGGAAGGAGAACCTTGCCTTAGATGCTACAACACGAATCTCACTAATCAAAACTAGCTAAGCATGTGTACCTTACGAACTCAAACATGTATTACCTATCTGTCAACTAGGCTAATCTAAACAAGTTCGAAAAATTATGGAAAAATAAAACTTTACCCCTATAAGTGTACTTACCTGTGTATATGTTTACATATTATGTGACAGTGATCTGCGTTGTATGTTTTAAGACAGTGAGGGAAAAATTTTAAAGTCACTATATCACACTAGTAGCGTGCTCGAGGGCTTCTCTCCGGGGGATCGAACCTAGGCTTGATCCGCTGCCAAGAAATGTCGCGGAGAGTACGCGGGAGCGAAATTCAACGCCAGAGCACGGCGGGAGATTCTAACATTAACTGTGAATGTATACAAGGTTTTACTTTACAAGTGTCTCTATTAACAATGGTACATAAAATATGTAAAAATATATCAAATACTATACTTTATTCTTGTTAAAATACTTCATAACCATTAAACTATTTTAATAAACGTAATTATAAATAATTAACCTTTATTATATAAATCTCTAAATAAAATTTAAGTAATAGAGAGACAAAGAAATACACAAACATTGGATTTCATGCAACGAATACTTCATAAAACATAGAAGTGTAATAAATCATTGTTCTTTCCAGAAATAGGAACATAATTGGACGTCCCTAAGTTGTACTAATTAGTATAACTAGATAAAATTAAACAATTTCTTTTAAATTTACTGGTTACCACGTAGTTTTTTATAAATAACTAGCGACTGTAAATCAGTTCACATCAAATCTTAATAATAGATCTTTACTTATGAAATTGCCGTTCTGCAGTACTCGCCATTTCAAATCAAAATAATTTTTGTTTGACTCAGAATTCTAATTTCAAATTAATTTCATCTTAAAAACATGGAATTCTTTTTCAAAAAGTAGTCATTTGTTTATTGATTAGTGTTACATTTTCTTTGCGTCTCAATCTTTTTTGTCATCATGGATACGTTAAAAATTCGAATAATTATGGAATACGAGCGCCGTCGTGGTAACATCAACGACGTTTACGGAGCTAACACAGAACACTACAAACCAACGCACCACCTGTTATTGGTTTGCTCGCTTTCGTTTTGGAAATTTCGACCTGAAACATAAACCTCGCGGTCGTCCGAAAACTTTGGTCGACAATGACGAATTAAAGGCGATTGTGGAAGCTGATGATACACAATCTACGATGAATTAGCAACAGCTTTCGATGTTAGCATCAAAACAATATTGGTCCATTTGCGTCAAATTGGCAAGGTAAAAAAGCTTGACAAATGGGTGCCCCACGAACTCAATGATCGCCAGCGCGAAGTACGCATCTAGACGTGCCTTGCACTGCTCAACAGACACACAAATGAAGGAATTTTGAACCGCATTGTTACCTGCGATGAAAAATGGATTCTGTTTGATAACCGCAAGCGCTCAGCAAGTTGGATGGATCCTGGTTCAGCACCTAAACAATACCCTAAACGAAAACTTACCTCTAGAAAAATGATGGTCACTGTTTGGTGATCTAGCGCTGGTGTAATTCATCACAGCTTCTTACCAAACAGGGTAAGCATTACTGCAGATGTTTACTATGAAGAACTGAACACAGTGATGGAGAAGCTGGCACATCTCCAACCAGCATTGGTCAATCGCTCGTCTCCGCTACTCCTGCACGACAACGCGCGACCTCATACTGTACAGCAGACGGTTTCAAGTTGCAGGAACTGGGATTGGAAGTTCTTCGTCATCTGGAGTACTCACCAGACCTTGCGCCTACAGACTACTACTTTTTCCAGAATTTGGATAACTCCTTGGCGGGAAAAAAAATCAATACCCGAGAGGCAGTACAAAATGCCTTTGAAGAATTTGTTGTCTCCCGTCCAGCTTATTTCTTTAAGAAGGGCATCAATAAACTGCCACTGCGATTCCAAAGATGCATTGATTGCATGGGTGATTACTTTGATTAATACAAATAAAAAATACATGAGAAAAATTCGTTTAATTTTTTTCATACAAAACGGCAATTTCATAGGTAAAGACCTAATATTTATATATTAATACGTGAAGCAAAATCTTTGTACCCCTCTTTAACATATTTTTCGTGAAAGGGCGAACTTGAAATTTGGCATAGTTAAAGTTTATATGGCGGAGAAGTGAAAGCTGCAAAAAGCTGTTTGTTTTAAATAATTTTAAATAAAATGCATTAAAAGTACATTAAATTAATTAAAATATGCACTACTCACACTACTGCTTGAATTTTACACAACAAATACACACATGTAAATAAAAAAGACATTTTGACAGCCGTCAATAATTACGAACTTCAAAAAAGGTTGTGAAGGAGGTTGCTATGCTCGACTATACGTATTTTTTAACTCTTAGTTCTAATTACCATTTTTCATCCTACAATCAACAATGATATTATAAAATATAACTATTATTGTGATGTTTATTATTTTTTATGGTAAACGCACTTCAAATGATGAATTAATAAAAAAATGAGCCAAATAATACTTTGTATAATCAAAATCAGAATTTTGTTCATAAAAGTAATCCATGACTTAGACCTCCGCGGTTACAATGTTGCAATTCAACCTCATGTAACAACAAAAAAGAATTAATTCTCAAAAGCTAATGATAGTATTAAAAAAATCTTTGTCTTGGATTCACCATTTGATTGTATTGTGGATCCATTACTTTTCCAAACGATGATACTGGGCATATTACTATTTCATATAATGAACAGACTACATTTAATTCAATACCACCCAGAAATACCACCCCTGGTGTCGTGTAAAATTAACTGAAGATTGTGTCACGCGTTGCGATAAATTTCTTTATTTTCGTAAAGTTATGTGTGCTTAATATTTGAGAGCTTTACCACGTGGTTTTTGTTTCAAATTTATAACTAATTTTAATTTTCATTTACACATAGAATTTATTTAATGTTTATATAATTAAAGATCATGGCAAATGGTAGATAACTGAGTAGCCGCGATGAAAACCTTTGATTATAGAAGTATAGCCCTTTCACAAAAGAACTCTAAGAAAGTTCAAACTTTAAAAAATCAAATAACTATGGTCGAATGTCGACCACTGGGCACCCACTAGTATATATAATTGAATATTGGAATTTCTGAGATCAATGTGACATCGTTTGAACGGTGATAGAAATCAGCACAATAAGGTATTTTAAAATGAAACCTTTAAGTGCCTTGAACAATGCAAGTAAGTGAACCATCATACTCGGGTCATGCTAATAATTACGCTTTTATTACGTATTAGACTCTATATTCTAACAAGTATAGAATAATTAAAAACATTATAAATTTTGTGTCTAATCAGTATTCAAATGTATATACTGTGTGTATTAAATATCACTATATTTATCTACAAATTGACAAATATCACATCCGCACAAATACCTATGAACTTAAATGTATATAATTATTTTTAAGTTTTCACTTTTATCGTGTGGTCATAACCACATAACTATTTTTTTCTTAGATAAGATTTTTATCGTATCTATTGTACAATAATTCACTTCTAATTAGCACGGCAACAAGAAAACTTCTTTGTCATCCAACCGAAAATTTATACGAACTAGTAGGCGCCCAGTGGTCGACATTCGACCATAGATCATTGATTTTTTAAATTTTTAACTTTATTAAGGTTTTTTTGTCAAAATGTATAGTTCTATAATCAAAGGTTTTCACCATGGCTACATACTTATTTGCCATTTTCCATGAACTTTAATTATATACATGAAAAAAATCTATATGTAAATGAAAAAAGTAATAAATTATAAATTTGAAACAAAAAACAGGCTCTCAAATTCAAGTAAACATAACTTTACGAAAATAAAAGAATTTATTTACCCATGACACAATTTTCAATTAATTTTACACGACACCATAAGTGGCTGGTATTTCTGGGTAATACTGAATTAAATGTAGGCTGTTCATTATGAGAAATAGTGATAAGCCTAGTATCGTCTTTTGGAAAAGAAATGGTATCCATTAGAATCCAATAGAATCAAATGATAATTCCAAAACAAAGATGTTTTAATACTACCATTAACTTCTTTATTTTTGTTGCTACATCAGGTTGAACTGCATAATTGTAACCGTGGAGGTCTAAGTCATGGATTACTTTAATGAATAAAATCTTTATTTTGATTATAGAAAGTATTATTTCGCTCATTTTTTTATTAAATTATCATTTGAAGTGAGTTCACCTAAAAAAATAATAAACATTATAATAGTGACTTTGACTTTGATAATATTGCTTTACTTCTATGACAACATGAAGCCAAGTGACATGAAGTGGAAACACTCCTGTCGCCTAAAAATTTTGGCATCCAATAAGACCAAAGAGAATAATAATTATTTCAATGGTTCCATAAAGGTACTAAAGATAAATTGTTTATCAATTAATTGTCAATGTATATTTTGAATTTACATATTATATTATTATAAAATTAGCCTACAATTTGACCAATCGCTTTTAAAGGGCATATAAGGCATGTAACGTCATTCATGTTAAAAATATTGAAAAGGTTATTGGAACGTAAGTGACGCATATCATAATTTCTTTTCCATTTACATGTGTGTATATGTTGTGTAACATTCGAGTACTAGTGTGTGTAATATATATTTTAATTATTTTAATAATCTTGTAATGCATTTTATATAAAAAAAATAGCTTTCTGCACTTCTCCTCCATATAAACTTTAACTATGCCAAATTACACGTTCATCCGTTTGCGCAATTCATTTAAAAATGGGGAACAACGTTTTGGTTTCATGTATTAATATATAAAATTATTATATTATTGTAAAATTTGACGAGTTAAATTCTAAGAGCATGTAGATATGGAACATAAGTCGTGTTATAAATATTATAATAATTATTGTACGTTATAATATCATTGTTGAATGTAGGATGAAAATAGGTAATTGGAACGTAAGAGAAAAAATACATACAGTCAAGCATAGCAATCTCCTTAACAACCTTTTTTGAAGTCCAGCTGTCAAAATGTCTTTTTTATTTACATGTGTATACATGTTGTGTAAAATTCAAGCAGTAGTATGAGTAATGCATATTTTAATTGATTTGATGTACTTCTGATACATTTCATATAAAATAAATTGCTTTCTGCACTTCTCCACCATATAAACTTTAACTATGCCAAATTTCAAGTTCATGCGTTCACGGAAATCGCTTAAAAAGGTGTACAACGTTTTTGCTTCACGAATTAATTTATATGATGACTGCACAGTATCTGATGGAAAGTACGGTACAGTCCATAAACAACGGCGTCTGTCGATGTTGAATACTTATGGCAGTCATCGTCATGATGCCGACCTGAAAACCTGTCTCTTCACGTCTCGTTTGAAGAACCCGACATAGTAAAAGAAAGACAACACACTGGAGGCGAGTCCACATGTACACAGTACGATAAAGATAAGAATTTTCAACGTACTTTATTCTTGCCGGGATGGTTGCTACTGTGAATCTGTAGAGACGAGTACCCGCCTGCGTAGTTCTGTACTGGGAAAAAGAACATGGGATGAGCTTAAGCAACTCTTCAAAACACTTGGCATGATTTTGTTACTACTCGCCAAGAGATAGCGGTGCAGTGATTGCAAGAAATAATAATAAACAAATGTAGATCACACACATCCTAATCATTGTTTTAAGCGAAGACGACTTAATTGTACAATGAGCTCGAATACAAGCACAACTCATTAGACATAATTGACCGTCAATGTTTTTAAATTTAAAAGTTTAATTTTCAAACACATTTAAATTTCGTAATTTAACATCAGGTGGGATTGCGATCAAACGCCAAAAGCTGTAAACAATAAATAGAAAACATTTGAACAAAGATGAGCTCGCGTGTACCAGTTAACAATAAAACTATTAAATATACAGCAAAACAGAACCTACAGATAGCTATAGAGATAAATTGGTTAATTAGAAATGTTCGAGGGACCTACGCAAACCGGCTTGCTTGTTCACGTTACCTCTGAAAACTTATCGCTGAGGCGTGCCCTTTATCCTTTCCATTTAGAAAATATTTATTTAGCATCCTTTCCTTAAGCCCCGCGACCAGGTGCGAGATCGCCCTAACTCAAACAACGGGCAGCCATTTAAATAAGGCACTTGTTTTCATTACACTTCTCTTCGTGTCTACATTTACAAAATGCTTCATTAATAATATAATAAATTCTTTCCTTACTAATACATTTATATTTGTTAATATATATTTTCATTATTTATTCATTATCTTCTTCTATACAAGAAAAAATATAGAGTTCTGTCGTTGTGAGCGAATCACGCAAAAACTACGGCATAGATTTTATAATTTTTTAGTATCACCTCTTAGACACTCGATCCTTATTCTGATCTAAAAATTAGGACCATATCTTCATTTAGTTATCTTTATTATTTTAAGTGATTCAACTTGCAAGGAATTAAACATTTTATAAGCACAATAAAAGGCTAGATCTTTTTAAAACAGAGATTTCTTTTGTTTTTCAATTATTTGTACTTTTTTTCTCCATTGTGAGATAATAAACAAGATATTACGAAATTGCATGCAACAGTTAATCTTTACACATTTATTATGAATAGTGTGATCCAGTAAGCGACCATAATAACAGGACAAAGTTTATTTATTATCGTCTATATTTCTTTTTGATTTTGTGTTCCAAATGTCTAAAACTGTATTTAATATTATACAAATAGTTTGTAGACGTCGAGAACGTGAATTATGATGAATAGCGATCTATAAATAAAGGCTTCGACTCGTCGTCATTATGAGAAAAATCTGAATAGTTTCCAAATTTTTTGAATAATAAAGTTCGTCAAATACATTTTTTATTTAATTTTATTCCATAGCATTGCCGCGTCGAAGTCTCTAGTCGTCATACTTCACGATCCGTACAACTATTAATCTACGATATTTTACACTCTTTAGCAAAAACATCAATAATATTGGAACTGAAAAAATAGTAGATTACGGTTGAATTTCTATCAACGAACAACGAGTAGTATTTTTAATGACTTGAATAAATACTTAATGAATTAATTAGCCAATTACTTATAACATAATCATTACCTATTACTTGGTCCTAATAAATATGTATTCAGTAGATACATCACAGCACAATTGGGCATACCAAAACTAATGAGAGTGAAAATTAGCATGACTGGAAATTTCATCTCTACGTGATTTATACGTCTATCGTAAATAGAGAGATCGATTAACGTTCACAAACTTACAAAATTATGGTAATAACTTAACTGAAACTAATCAAAACCAGATAGTTCAGTTTACGATAATAAAACATTTAACTTAAGCAAATCAGTTGAATTAATTTGTTGGTTCAATTTTGGCATATATTAAACAGAAATGAAGGCTTTCAAAATTTTGATCACCTTTGTTTTAAGTATGTACTTGGCTACAAAGAAAAGATAATAAATTTATATTGAATATATGAGTTTTTATTTTCTCTAATTACATACTTATAATACATAGTTTTAACTTTTTAGACCATTTCAGTGAAACTTTCACTATACATTGTATTACTTAAAATGTCAGAGAAGAAAAAAAATGTATTTGTTTCTATAGCATATTATACCAGGTGACGTTTTAAATCTTCTATCCTTAGGTAGTTCATGGTCAAATTTAACACATAAAATAATAACAATAAAACAAATGCTGATAAATAACAAAGAGAATATATATTACACAACTTGCTATATATGTTTATCACAGTCATGTTTTGATTTTTTGCCATAAATGAGATATTATAAGATCTAGGTGCCTTCTAAAAGTACTAAAATTGCTTCAGTATATCGCCATTTTTAGACATCAAAAAATTTGATAAATAAAAATTAAATAAAAGAACAACATATAGACAAAGCGAAATTCTTTTTCATATAATATTGGAGAAATAACTTAGATCGGTTCAATTTTGGGGGAGGAAATAGGAGAGTATGAAATCATAATTTCGCCTATCTTGTATAAGTATAATCAGCTTGAGCTGAAGTTGTCTCTCACCTGCTCTATTTGATAATTCAGACAGAGTGCGACAGCAATAGACTCCTGTTTGTATCTATTTTTCAGATTTTTTGAGACTCCAATAACTCTTAATATATTAAAATCTGTAGTGATTGCAAATAGTAAATAGATCGCTTTAGAACAACATAAAATTAATGAACTATGTATCAATATTATTACATGTTCTAACTTTCTTTGTCCACTTAAACAATAAAGAAAAAAGGCGAGACGCTCAAGAATCGAATTTGTGGGAATTTTTTGTTCATTTTAATTAAGTCACGAACGTCACACAGTGGCTGTTGGCCCGTTTCCTTAGCTCAGGTAATCACGATCGGAAAAGCATTAATTCAAAACTCCAGTTCGGCACTCGAGCAGTATTCCTAACGACCTCACTTGAGCACGTCGCGTACGAACACTTTCAAAAATACAAATGTATCCTCGACCCGATTGGGATTAGGGAGATCAGGGATGTAATGACTGAGAAATTTAAGGAATTTGTAATTAAAATTTTATTTAAACCATATTAACACAATAATATGAATCTATTCAAACCAAGCACCAATCAAAGCTATATTTTTTTCGATGATTTTTCATCCCTTACAAATGTCTAAAAATTGTTGTCTCTCTGCCTGATTATCCTCACTAATATCTACAACAATAATAATAAACTTTTTAGCTTTATTTACTACTAAACACGATGCAGGCTAAATGTAATTTTATTTTTTCTTGGACCATTGTAAAAAGACAGCCTACTCCTAAAGTAGTTCCCATGAACTCTGCATATCAAATATGAAAAACCTTTTAATCCTTTTATCTCATTTATTCTATAATCAGTCCCGAGCATCGAGTAAACTATTATGAATTATTGTTCATTTACATTGTTCATATTGAAATAAATCGAACCGATTTCACCGGATTATATCACAAATTCAACCGTTCAATCATGCATCTTTTACAGATGAAGTTTTCATATTCATGTATAACATTGTCTACTATAATAATTAAAAAAAAATTATCCCTGTATAGCCGTGTTCTGAAAAATTATTGAAAATGAATGTTTATTAGGAAACAGAAATCGCACGCGCCGGTATGTAGAACAGGTTCAAAAAAGTTCAAATGTGTATAGATTTTTTTCGCGCTAAAGAATTCGTTCCTTCTTATAGTTTTGTTATTATTTCATCCTTCTAATAGTTTTGTTATTATTTTATAGAACTCCTCAATATTTAACGTCCGAGTATTTTTACGACCCACGAAATTTACATCGAAATACATATCTGAGGCATACTCATAAAAAAACATAAAAAGGACTCTGCAGAATATAACATTATTTCTTGATCGGAGAGAAACAAGTCGAGAAATATATTTTTACGGAATATATTAATTACTAGCTGTTAATTAATAACGACTTCAATCACTTGGAATTTAGCAAAAGAATAGTTGGTCAATATAAACCTTACTATATTACAGAACCATACTTTTTTCTATCCAACTATTTGATTTGAGTTCTATTGTCTTTTTGCTCGATTTAGCAGCCATTTTGTTTTATTTACTGTGTTCGCGTCTATGTATGCATAATATTTATTTTATTACCATTGTAACCAACACTAAATTATATACCTAATAGCTGGTACCAGATTTTGGTAGGATCTTGGAATGTCATGTATTGGACTTTATATTTTATTCATAATCTTGTTCTATTTGGCTGTATATTTAGTAATATTGGTGGTGTTTTACACTATACCATTTGGTTATTAAGCACAAGTGAATTGGAAATAATACCATGGAGTATGGATCCTTATGGACTTACCACAAAAACTTCCTGAATACTTCTAACAAGACAGCCACGATCTTGTTAGTTCATTAAAATCGACAATGGCAGTAATAATGTACTAACAGGTTGATTGCTAAAAATTTGTTGAGTTTGATGTTATTAACATATTTTTAACAAAACGGCATTGAATTTTGGAGTATAGTTTTTCGTGAGATTAGGTGACGCTTGTTGTTTTGTCACGGTAAGTCAAATCAGGTCAGGTTGACTGGTCCAACTGCAACGTGTTAGGTTAGACTATATTGGATTTGCGAAAAAGATATCGAAAAATGGCCAGTGAATTTACGTATAGCTTGTTTTAATGATATTTCATCGGTGACTTTTTTAAATGTTTGTAGCTATCACCTACTGATTTTGAGTACAATTTAATTTGACAGACGACCACAGTCTTTATTATACATATGAAAAAGAGTGCGCACTGCTAGGAATTTTATTTTATGGAGGAAGTTTATATAACAGCTAGCTAGTTAGCTAGGTATATAACTTACTATTTGGAGGCTCTAGGTCTTATAATTATTAAATTTTATACTCTAATTTAACACAGAATAAACCACGATCCAACTTACAAATACTTCCAAATTATTTTTTGTTAAATATCTTAATATACACGATTATTACGTCTTTGACATTGAATTATAGAAAAATTTGAAAGGACACATTGAATATAATATTACTTTTTCCAAAAGCACGCTTTTCGTGCAACTTCAGTTCTAATTAGTGAAAAACGACGAATCTGTGTAGATTTTAATTTAAACTGATCAAAATGTAAGGACAGGCTTTCAATTTGTTCGGGTGCGATGTCGAATGAATTTATCAAAAGGATTTATGTAAATTGGAAAGTATCGTTAACTAAATTTGTCATAACTGACCGAGACTTATATACATATATATATTATGTCTTTACCTATGAAATTGCCGTTTTGTATGAAAAAATTCAAACGATTTTTTTTCATGTATTTTTTATTTGTATTAATCGTAGTAATCACCCATGCAATCAATGCATTTTTGCCAACGTAGTAGCAGTTTATTGATGCCCTTCTTAAAGAAATCACCTGGACGGGAGGCAGCAAATTCTTCAAAGGCATTTTGTACTACCTCTCGGGTATTGAAATTTTTTCCCGCCAAGGAGTTCTGGAATCTGGAAATTCTGGAAAAAGTAGTGGTCTGAAGGCGCAAGGTCTAGTGAGTAGGGCGGATGACGGAGAACTTTCAACCCCAGTTCTTGCAACTTGGAGACCGTCTGCTGTGCAGTATGAGGCCGCACGTTGTTGTGCAGGAGCAACGGAGACGAGCGATTGACCAATGCTGGTTGGAGATGTGCCAGCTTCTCCTTCACTGTGTTCAGTTCTTCACAGTACACACCTGCAGTAATGGTTTGGTAAGAAACTGTGATGAATCACACAGGCGCTAGACCACCAAACAGTGACCATCACTTTTCTAGGGGTAAGTTTTCGTTTAGGGCATTTTTGAGGTGCTGAACCAGGATCCAACCAACTTGCTGAGCGCTTGCAGTTATCAAACAGAATCCATTTTTCATCGCATGTAACAATGCGGTTCAAAATTCCTTCATTTGTGTGTCTGTTGAGCAGTGTAAGGCACGTCTCGACGGGTACTTCACGCTGGCGATCATTGAGTTCGTGGGGCACCCATTTGTCAAGCTTTTTTACCTTGCCAATTTGACGCAAATGGACCAATATTATTTTGACGCTAACGTCGAAAGTTGTTGCTTATTCAGCCGTAGATTGTGTATCATCAGCTTCCACAATCGCAGTTAATTCGTCATTGTCGACCAAAGTCTTCGGACGTCCGCAAGGTTCAATTTTCAGGTCGAAATTCCCAAAACGGAAGCGAGTAAACCAATAACAGGTTGTGCGTTGGTTTGTAGTGTTAGCTCCGTAAACGTCGTTGATGTTGCGTGCCACTTGTGCCGCGTTGCTGCCACGACGGTACTCATATTCCATAATTACTCGAATTTTTAACGTATCCATGATGACTAAAAAAATTGAAATGCGGTGATAATTTAACATTAATCAATAAACAAATGACTACTTTTGGAAAAAAAATTCCATGTTTTTAAAATAAAATTGATTTGAAATTAGAATTCTTAGCCAAACAAAAATTATTTCAATTTGAAATGGCCAGTACTGCAGCACGGCAATTTCATAGGTAAAGACCTATTATCTATATTTATACAACTTTTTTTTTTTTGAACTGACTACGCTATTGGCCTTAATTCTTTGGCCTTGACAGCTTCACCGGACTACTAAGGCGAGCGCTTAAGGCACTCAGCCGATTTTATTTTGGTAACTAGCTTAAGGGTGCTCGACACACCTCGGCTTGGCCGTTACCTAGAAAAACCCGATCTATCCTAGCTAAACTATGGTAAGCTAATACATGTATCTATTTTTGGATCATACAATTAAAAATTGCATGTAATTCGAAAAGAGATAAACTAAACCTACTCGATTCAGTTCGATAAGGGAAAAAAGTAAACCCTTCCACCAGGTGTGTAAGGTGCATGTCTGATTAACTATGTATGTGTAAAATCGATGTGGTGTGTACTGTATCGCGATAGCAAAATCTCTGCGTCCACCCGGATGGCCTCGAACAAAGACATCACCAAGAAAACGCGAACAATTAATGTGCGGGTATAAAAACGATAGCTCTCTGCCCGTGACGCACGGGACAGGGATTCGCGATGTGGCCGGCCACAGAAAAATGAAAGAAAGAGATCGAATTTACAATGTAAGAGGGCGGCACCGGTGCCGGGATCTAAAAATAGAAATTACGAAATTTTTTAACGGTTTAGGGGAAGATAGACGCAAACATACGAGTTTACTCTATCTTATACTGAAAAATTATTATTTTATCGAGACGGCGGCGCGCGCGAGCCTTTGAATCGTAGCCACGACGGCGGGAAATGGGGCGCTGTTTGGGGTCGTTCGCGACCTCATCGTAAGCTGAGATCTCGGAGATCTCGTGAAAAACTAGGAACTGGGCGGACCAGTCCATGCCGGAGAGAGAGACTGCGGGGTCGGCCTGTGAAGGCTTCGCCGCCTGGAGTCTGGGATCGAGTCGCACTACGATCTGCGGTGTCCACGGGACCTGAGGGGAAGGGGGTTGCGTTAGGCACAGTTGCGGGCGCTGCAGGTGCGCGTGACGCGCGCGGCAGGCTCGGAAAAGCCTGTCGAGAGTCGAGAGTCGCACTTGAAACTCCTCTGGTGTTGCTGATATCTATGGACGTTGGTGATCACTTAACATAAGATGACTCACGCATTTGCCACCTATGACATAAAAAAGCCTTATGTACTTTTCTACACCCCTGACTGTAAAATTTAATTATGATTGATTGAGTATTAAAGTGTGAAATGGGTAAGGAATAAAGTCATAATGAAACTTAAAATATTAGCTAGAATAAACTATAGAACAGATCTTTTCTTTAGTAATAAATTTGAACCATACTGGGTAATACCACTAATTGACGTATAAAAAGGTTTTCATAAATATATAAGCATTTACAAAGTTATATTTAAAACGAGAATACGAGTTTTAATATATTCAAGACAAGTTACCTTCGTTCTGACAAATAATAACGCTACCTCTATTCATGCCAAAAGACACACAAAACGCTCGAGTGTTGTGCGAGTTATATGACCTCGTTTTGCGTTTACAAGAACAATTTCTACTGGATTAATGTAGTCTCCTACTAAGCTTGTATTGTAAGGTATTGAGTCCATTAGTTAATTGTATACGTATCCGTTCGAAATTTCAAAGACAAAGGATAAATCAATCAGGCATCAAACAAACAAGCGCTCACCACAGTCAGAGGGATCACTAGTGCGTTACAAACACCAAGGTAGGCGTCAATGAACAAATAGATTTACCCACGCACGTATGTACAAGTCAATCGCCACAGCCTTCTAATAAATCTATATAAACAAAAATCAATTGCCAACTGAATATACATGCCTTAATATCTATGCATATAATAAGAATGTTAATCTACCGTGTCTGTAGCTTTTCGATATTCGTGAAAAAAAAATGTAAATAGTAACCAATTATAATACACATGTCGTTCAAAACACAACATAAATATAGCAATGTTATTGATAAATACTGAAGAAATCTTTTAGATCAGATTTGAAAGCTTAAGTTTTCTCAGTATTTTACCTGAATCTATCACCTGGGAAATCACTAGTGGGTAATCTTCCGTAATATTTTTTCAGGCGTTAGATTGCTTCTGCCAATATTCTCGATAGACTTTACTTAAAACGATTATTAAAGTTTCGCGGTAATCCGTAATTTTCCTTCGCTATTTTTCAACGATTATACCAAATTGTTTTTCGAATTCTCATAATAAAATTGATTACTAACCAGTTGCCACTATAATAAATAACTCGAACAACAAACACTATCTTCTATTGTATAATTATTACTTAATACAAAGGTGATTGATGTAAGGATTTGAGCGGTCGCTTGCAACCGCTTTGAGTATGGTATGTTCGAATCCCATATAGGATAATTCTACGCGTAATAAAGGATAATTGTCCTATTTCTGAGTACTGGGTATCCTCTGTGTCCATTTTTTTTATCATAGGAGGCAAACAAACACATTAGTCACCTGATGTTAAGTGATCACCACCGTCCATATAGACCAGCAACACCAAAGGAGTCGCAAGAGTGTTGTCAGGCGGTGTTATTGGAGAAGGGCGAAGGGGAAGGGCATCGAGGGAAGTTAGAAGAGGGGAGGTGGACCTCTGACGCTCTCACTGATAGAACGAAACGCAACAATGCAGCACTGTTACTTCACACCGATTTTCTATGAGAGGGTGGTAATACCCCGATCGCGCCGACCCATTCATTTTAAAGCCAGTTATAGTTTCCGCGTGATTCTACCACCTAATTAGTCACCATTAATTAATTGTGTTTTTTAACTCCCCTGCAACAGACCTTTATCAATAATGCGGAAGATATCGTAGAAAAATAATTTAAAACAGCTAAATATATGATTATTAATAAATATAGCTATAGTTTTGACTTGTTTGCTTAAAATTAATATTTATATTAAATCATTTATGACCTTACTTCCGGCTTTTTTCTCTTTATTGTATGTATGTTGAAATCATAAACAGCTAGATTGAAAATTTCACTATTAATATAGGTAATTGTCAATAAAGTATAGATGTATACTAGTAGTTAAAATTGTTCATTTTGAGTTTTCAACATTATTGAGATTTCATATATTAAAAAAACTGTTTACATTTTTCATTATTCATAACTAGCCTCTGCCCGCGACTTCGTTCGCGTGGAATAGATACACTAACACCAACACTAACACGCAGCAGTTCTCAAAAGGAAAAAACTTCCAGATTTTGAAACATTTTTCATCTGTGCTCCGCTCCTAATGATCTTAGCGTGATGATATATAGCCTATAACCATTCTCGATGAATGAGCTATATAACATTGAAAGGATTATTGAAATCGGACCAGTAGTACCTGGGATTACCCCCTACAACGCCACAACATCACAACGTCACAAACTCACAAACTTTACCTCTTTATAATATTAGTATAGATAGCTGAAGCTCATCTATAGCTAGATACAGATTCATTCCCTACTAAGAGTGCAGCTCGGCACTCCTTGTTCTGAGAAGTCAGACGCCATGTTAGTTACGATAAGCATATCCTGTTCTGTTGGGTATATTATAAAAATAAGTTAATATTGATACAATTTCGTAAGCTAATAAACACTTTTCAACAAATATTTTTACATTTTATAGTCCTTCACCTCACGCAAAGTTTGACAAGCTACTAAACAAAAAAAAAAGGAAATCAGTCGAAAAACCGAAAAAGGCGTGTTTGAACATTTCGAACAATTTATATTAGACCAAAAATTAAGGATTTTTCGGACAGACTTAGTCTGCTTTTCACCACTGGAGGGAAATGGTAAATAACGGTAAGAAGGTCTTATAAAATATGTATTAACAAGAGCATTTTTTTCTTCGAACTGACTACGATTTTGAACTTACTAGGCCTTCACAGCTTCACCGGACTATATTGTTATTGCATTCTTCTACCTCATGCTGTTTTCACCAATAGAAATGATTTTGTCCATGTTTGTATGTATATTGTTTATTATATTCGTTAACTTTGTATGTCGAGTGCCTGAATTAAGTAATTTTTGTACTTTTGGAAAAATTAAAAACACTGAAACGTGACAATAATCGATATGGATTATATGGTATAGAAATCTATACTAATATTATAAAGAGGTAAAGTTTGCGAGTTTGTGACGTTGTAGGGGGTAATCTCAGGAAATACAGGTCCATTTCGAAAAAATCTTTCAGTGTTATACAGCTCATTTATCGAGAAAGATTATAGGCTATATATCATCACGCTAAGGCCAATAGGAGCAGGGCACATATGAAAAATGTTTTAAAATCGGGATATTTTTCTCTCTTGAGAGCTCCCGCTGCATGTTAACGTTAGCCAAAAGTAACTATTCCACGCGAACGAAGTAGTGGGCAGAGGCTAGTTATAATAATAGAAATGAAGTGTTTGTATGTAATATCAAAATATTTTTATAATAATAATAGCGCCCAAAAAATTAATAATTTGTCTTGTACAGATGTAAATGTAGACTAGATGTACGTGTAAAACATGTTGTGTATCTTTACTATCTAACGTAGGCGAAATTTATTATGAAATTGGATGTATGTTCTAAATTGAAAAATGTATTATTGTAAAAATGAATCTTACATATCCAATACATATTTATTTACTTTATAAAGTAACATGTATTTTCTTCATATACAGTTATAAACACAATAAATCTCAGAGCACGACATCATAGCGATGCAAAGTACCGTCGCTACAAAGTCACCGCCAGCCGCCTGGAAAATTGCAAACCACCGCTTGTGCACCTAAATGTGGAGACGGATGCGCGCAAAACACGATCTGCTGTGTTTAAATTTAATTAATGCGCTAATCATATACAAAGACTATTTTCAAAATGATAACCCTCGTAATTCTATACATTCTTTTTCAATATCTTCAGTACATGTAAAATATGAAGATCAATAAAAAACACTAAAAACCTTATGGACGGCAAAGTTTGAACTTCGTCCTGGGTGTATAAAAATTAGAAAACTTAAAAAAATCAAACATGTTATATAATTAAAATTGGACTAGTCCATTTTGAAATTAACACATTTAAATAACAACACACTTGTTTACTGTATTTTTTTTTATTGTACAAATAATATGTTTAATTATACTTACATTGGTACTTCGAATGCTGTATACCTACTTACTTATACGTAACCAGTTGGTAAACTCTGATTAGTTATAGTGGTTAAATTGAAGTTAGTCATATCTAGCCATAAGTTTAATAAACCTAAACATCAACTGGACTTCATACTCTTGTAAATTTAGGTGTAATTTTATTTAGGTGCTAGAACTACGCTGCTATAGTTAGGTTTCAGCATGAATGGGTCGTCCGGGGTAGTACCACCCGACCCACAGAAAACCGACGTGAAGCAACAGTGCTTGCATTATTGTGTTTCGTTCGGTCAGTGAGAGCGCCGGAAGTCCATCTCCCTTCGTCTTCTCTCCCCTCTTCCACCCATTTTCCCAAAACACGAACTGGCAACGCACTTGTGACTCCCCTGATGTTGATAGTGTCTATGGACGGCGATAATCGCTAAACATCAGGTGACCCGTCTATTCGTTTGCCTTCTATATCATATAAAAAAACACTAATTTCTGCCCGCGACATCATCCGTGTGGATTAGTTACTTTGGGTTAACACTAACACACAGCGAAAGATCTCAAAAGGAAAATAGACCCCGAATTTAAACATTCTTCAGTGGTGTTCTACTCCTAATGGACTAAGATGATGATGTATATATAGTAGAGGTTCCCAAACTTTTCAGTTCGTAGCGAACTTTCAAATTTTGTATTCTCTCTCGGTGCCCTAACCTAGCTAGCAAGTCCAAAATAGATACTGGCAATAGAAATAGGTACAATTAAAATATCCACAACATGAAACTGTATGTGCTTGGAATTTAATTATCTTCTTTTACTCGCGAATATTTAAGTTAAGCTACCTGAGAATGGTAAAGTAAGGCACTCCTTATAGCGCCCTTCTCTATTATGTAAGGCGTACCAGAGTGTCGCGGCGCACGCTTTGGGAACCTCTGGCCTATAGCCTTCCTCGATAAATTTATTGCCTAACACTGACAGAATTTTTCAAATCAGTTAGGAAGTTCCTTAGATTAGCGCCTTCAACCAAACAAACAAACGCTGCGGCTTGTACTAATAAAGATTAATGATAATAAATACTTATTCACTAAACATTCGTTTAACCGCTTTAAATTTTCTGTTTTCAAATGGCTTACGGCAAAGTTTGCGTATTTACTCAGCCTACATATTAAATAACTTTACCCAACGAGCAACTTCAGTGCATTTTATGCAACTACCGGAGTACATTTGCACTGTAAAATTATGATTTATATTGCCGCATCTCTGGGAGCGTTACACAAAGCGTAATAAACAGTAAGAAAGATTGTGAATAATGTGTGTTCAAATTATAAAACTTATTTTAAGATAATACAATGTAAACGAATTATATTATGTTGAGTTTAAGTTTTTTAAAATTTGCGTTACATTTTAACTTCTAAAACCAAAAGTCAATTTTCATAACCGTTTTTTTTAAGTACACGTTACAAAAGATATTTTTAATTAGTCTAACGATTATTGTAGTTGCTTTAAATGTTGTAAATAATAAAGTTCATATATTTTTAAATATTAAAATATAGTTATTAACAAATACATCGTTATTGACACATAGAGGATAGAAAGGGAGGATAATCTATGCCCACTTCAGAATTGTGTGATGGTTCATCTTAAGACGTCAGGTAAAAAGCGAAAGATCTATACGTATATAAGGGAAATTAGTCTATATGGACAGATTATTCTTCGTGACTTTGAATATTTGGCATTTTTTTTCTTTTTTCGGTATGGCCTTTGCCTACGTAGGCAATTTCGCCAATATCAAGTGTGACAGATACAAGGCAATTAAGTTTTAAAACGTATCTGTTTTGCTTGACATTGGTGACAATAATTCAAAGATATTCGCTACTGTAGACAATTTATTTAAAGGCGCGCCTATTTTTTTTAACACATTGCTATTAATTGTCATAAGCAGAATGTGATCTCTAAAAATTATGACAATTTGTTATGATTCATATAGGTAAATTACTTTATTCAAACTTCATTTATATAGATAAATTTAAACATATAC
The DNA here is from genome assembly GCA_014332785.1 of Antheraea mylitta. Taxonomy (NCBI): domain Eukaryota; kingdom Metazoa; phylum Arthropoda; class Insecta; order Lepidoptera; family Saturniidae; genus Antheraea; species Antheraea mylitta. The sequence goes on from JACEII010000045.1 coordinate 509,958, forward strand.
GTTTTCACATATTTTTCATTTGCCCTCTTTATGCATAAAATTAATTTATCACAATAAATAAACGAATGTACTCAGAAACACTAACAAAAACTAAGTATCATTTTCCTTCTAAATCTTAAGTTAAATTAAACTCAGTATTAATAAACTTTACAAAGGTTTATAGAAAATTACCTCTCCCACTTAACATGAAAATAAAGCGACCGAATAATTTCAAGGCAATTGGAAACGTCCGCGACAGACATCCGCTAATCATCCGATAGGAGGAGGTACATGACGTTAAGCCAAATTTATAGCTAGAAAATGAATCGGTCTCTAAGAACTAAATTTGTAGATAACTATAACTACTAATAAAGTCAGACTATAGTACAGAAAGGCCGAATGTAGTATATATAGAGAGACAATATTTAGTAATACATATTTTTAGCCACTCTCCATACTACTAATGACTTACTATATAGACTGTATCGGGGGTATTTCTAATGACCTGAGACGCCATTGGTCGATGTTATATTGTAATGTCGGGTAGTTATACTGCGAACGACCCAAATAAGGGGTGGCACTTGTCGTGTTGACACACTCTTTCGGTGGCCGTCATAGCGTGGAGTAGCTCTGTCCGAACTCGTGTCGATTAATTAAAAAGTGATTCATTGTTAGAATTGATTCATAACAGTTTGTATCTAAATTGGCCAGTGCTGTTTTTAATAATCAATTACTGTTGTTCAAAAATTCCTAACAATATATTTTGTTGTTCATATTACGCAAACAATATAAGAAGTAAATATTCTAGCTAACATTTACCTTCTTAATTGTACTCAATATTATGTATGCACAAAAAAATTGAGCCGTCACGAGACGCCAGGTATATGTGAACCATCTAAATTTTTTTTTTTTTTTTATTGTTGCACGGCAAAGTGACTGCACTATGCCTGATGGTAAGCATAGTACAATCCAAAAATAATAGCGACCACCGATTGACACACTGTCCATCGCCGGTCGCCACTATCATGCCGGCTTGTAATAAGCTGGATATGCACAGGCTGATCCCGAAACGCGACCCGTAGAAACGAGTCACTATGACGGGCTTTTTCGCCATATACATGGTGGTTGCGACCCAGTCGGACTGTATAACCCTACCACCCCGCTTTCGCCATTGCCTCGTTCGTTGATCATCAGGGTGCACCACGTGCAGGTGAGGTTGGCTTGGGTGTCTCAAGTCTTATGATGTTATTCGACACCCCTTACACCCCAAAAATATTTTTGTATAAAAAATAGATAGTTTTGTATAAGTTATATGCATAAAAGAACAGATTACGACAGGAATCAGCTATGGCACAATGAAAAGATAAAGCATTACAAATTTGTTTCATAAAAGAATGAATGTTTATTTTTATATATTAAGATAAATATATTATATTTATTAATAAATAAATAATAAATATATTATATATTAAGATAAATATTCATTTTTATTAAATACATAAATTCAACTACACGTAGACGTGGTGTTTGGCGGCATTTATCAAAGGGCGCCAGGTCTTCGGCGTACCGCGTAACACTAGTATAACGAGTGGCAGACAAAAAAAATTTGAACGTTATGTTTATACAGATAGGTTTTTGAGTATTTCGTCAATAGAGCAAAGTTCGCGTTTTGCGTCGCCACGCCAACAATCAGGTTTAACCCTATAGATATTTCACACCAAAAAAAAACAAAATTCTATAAAATCAATTGTCTAACGTATGTAAGGTCATCACTTTAAAACTGCTGCAATTATTTTACAATTTTTTGTTGCGCTTTTAATTGTCACGACCAGGTTTTTATGATAGAAAACGTATAAAAAACCCAACGGAATAGTGAACAATTTGAGTTAAAGACAATCCATATAAAAAGCAATATCAGTCGTAATAGATATAGTTTTAACTCTCTCGTAGTGAAACACTTTTCCCATCATATTGTAGGTTGTAGATGGTAGTGCCACGCTGAAGCTATTACTTATTATTCAGCATGAATGGGTCGGCTCGTCCGGGGTAGTAATACCCTCCCACAGAAAACCGACTTGAAGTAACAGTGCTTGTATTGTTACGTGTATGACATAAAAATAAAGATCAAACAGTGATAATTCGGCTTCGAGTTATTCTTAACGCAACTCATGCTCAGTTACACAGGCCACATAGGTTCTAATCCCTGCAATTATGGCGGAGTTAGCTGCAAAGGAAAAGATTATGATGAAACCACTATTTTAACTCTCTAACTCATCTCATCTAATTAGCTATCAGCCTGAAGTAAAAAATATCTTCCCAAGCGTATACAATCATGATTCGACAATTGCATTTGAGAACCAGACGTCCTCTAGGTTAAGCGTGTTAGGTTTTACTGCAAACTCTTGGTCTACACCTTAATTCTAAAATCGTTTTAAATCCAGTGCAGCCTAGATACAATATTAAAGTGAGTAAGACAATATTTTATTATTATACTAGCGAACCCGGCGGACGTTGTTCTGCGCTTGTAATAAGAAAAACCTTGATAAACTACATACCTAAATCTTCCTCATCAATCACTCTAACTAATGCTGAAAATCCCAGGAACATCCGTTCCATAGTTTGAGTTTACTGCGAACGGACACACAGACGACTTTGTTTAATTTTTTTTTATCCTTTGGTTTGTAGAATAGGTGTTAAATATATCTATGTTAATAACACAAAAGCGTTATACACAAGACCATAACCTCATACAACATCAGATCAAATTGTGGTAAATCACTAAACATTTTTTTGTTAATATAAAAGTTTAATGTCCGTGCGTCCTTGCATTTTAACTAGCTAATATACTATAATAAACTTCAACATTACGAATGGGTATTTCTTCATTCGATGTACTTAGTACAAGTTCTTAAAATTATTAAATCATGTTAGATATATATAGCTTATATAAGAGTTATAAATTGTTACAAAAACCACCCGATTAGGCCTCCCACGGCAGCTGCTCAAGCCTAGGTTAGATCCTCGGTAGGGAGCCCTTGAGTGCGTTGCTTGCGCGATACGGTGACACACAAATATACATCACCGCTACAACACTACATGATCACCCCCACACACGTGCACGCTACACGCTTACACATGAAAGTGGAAAGGTTTACTTTTTTTTCCCTTATCGAACTAAAAACTCTCAATTTTCGGATAATAAATATATGGAGGAGTTGTTGAGACGTGTATGCTTGGTACATACACATATACGTTTCAACTCAATGAATAGTTAGCTAGGTTAGCTAAGATAGGTCGCGATTTTGCATGCAACAGGCAACAGTCAAGCCAAGGTGTGCCGTGCACCCTTGAGCTGGATGCCAAAATAAAATCGGCTGAGTGCCTTAAGCGCTCGCCTTAGTAGTCCGGTGAAGCTGTTAAGACTTTGCGGGGTCAATAGCGTAGTCATATCGAAAAAAAAAAAAAGTTACAAAAACGGATAGTCCAGTAAAGCTATTTAGACCTTGCTAGGTCAATAGCGTAGTCAGTTCGAGATAAAAAAAGTTATAAAAACGTCAAAATAATGTTATAAAAATATTAACAGAAAAAGTTCACTGAAATCACACTATCGTTTCGTTATATTCAAAGCAGATAAGTAAATCTATTTAATAACATTTCCTAGTCAGATTACGCAGGTGACGTATATGGATAACCATAATACAACTTATTTCTGCTTCTCATCTTTTCAATTCAGAGGCGCGCAGGGTTTAGACAATAGCTCAGACACGACTATTGATACCCGTGTGCGTTTATACAAAATAGAATGGTTTCTATTTATATAAAGTTAAGGTTTAGAATCCTTTGAAATCGTCAAGCTATTGTAGTGTAATAAGCTGAGATTGAAGTAGACCATAAGAGCTCTTTGGCGGACAGCGGCCTGTGCGAAGCTAGCGACACTCGACCTAATGAAACGTAGACTTCCATCATAACACGATCCACTCAAAGCTTGCCTTTTGAGTGGATAAATGACTTTGAGCGCACGATAATCTATTTACTGAAGTGCTTTAAATTCATTATTTGTATAAAAATAGGTTTCGTTAAAGATTATATAAATACCTAGTCTTGCCATAAATACTGAAACAAAGAGAAAAAATATTTTCTATTGCAAATAACATTTATTACTTTTACAGTATGTTACTTAAATACATAAATGTAAAACAATTTAGAATATAAAAAAACTTATTTGAAGTGGTCTCCATTGGCTGCAATCTTTAATCAATCAAAATACAGTCCTTTAAACGTTGAGGCCAGTTATCAATAGAAGCACGCGCTCTTTCGATGGGAAAATTTTTCACTGCCAATCGTACCGATTGTTTTAGTGTCTCATCATGGCGTTTAGTGCAAACCGTACTCTCTAAAACTGACCATAAATCATAATCCATCGGATTAAGATCGGGATTAAATGACGGCCAGTCTTCAACTCTTCTAGAGTCCAAAACGTTCGTTTCCATCCAAGACTGCGTAGACAGAGCTTTATGACCCGGCGCCGAGACTTGCTGGAAGGACCATTCATGGTTATTGAACATGGTGTTGTTAAGGAACTTCGCTACTATCTCAAGAACGGTATCTTGGTACACTTGTGCCGATGTTTTCATAACATTCTCACAAAAATATGACTCCGGCACTCTTTAATAGCTAATACGTTTTTTGTACGAACACTACGTGGACAGCCAGATCTTTTTCTGTCACAAACAGAGGAGGTCTCATTGTACCTATTAATAGCCAGGTACATAAACATTTTACTAATACCAAGCGTATGAAGAGTTTTAAATGTTGCATTTGGCTCCATACCTACTTTGTGTAATGCAATCACAGCGATTCAGTTCTCTTTATCACCCCACTCCATTTTAATATCGAAAAATATTAAACAGTGTATTGACGCCAAAATGAGAAAACTCAACGAATAATCATATAAAAATGACAACTTCGAAATTCAAATATAATATTTTGTTTATTTTTAATTGTAACAGTATTTATGGTCAGACTAAGTAAACACTATTGTTATATATATATTACGCCAGTGTCGTGTGTATTCATTACCAACAAACCATTATAATAGAATTAATTCCAAACATACAGGTGAAATTTACCTAATTTATGCACTCATTTGCGAGGTATTAGTACATAGTATATCGTTTGAATTCCTTAACTACGCAGTTTTTCCTATTGTTCTAGAATTGTCCAATATTCTACTTTTATGTGATCAAGATTATTATGAAACTATGAATATTTTAGTATGTTTGTACTTTGATTGTATGGTGTACGGATATATTTATTTTTTGTAAATTATCATATCACTTGGCCACAATTGTTTTTAGGAGAGCGCTTCAGTGCTAATGATATATTTATCAAAATGGCATGAATTTACACCCAAGTAAATTTTGAGGAAAGAACAATTATAACATCCTCGAGTTCCAATTCTCTACATTGAGTATATTATCATCGTAGAGCACATCTGCCTAATATTACATGAGCCTAGGCATTAAAACGTACGAAGATTCATACTTCACAGCTTGTTTAAATTACCCAATGTTTTAGCGTTATTGATTAACATTTAATAGCATCGTTTTTACGATCAAAATTGATTCCAAAATCGTGTTGCGAGTACATTTATTAATGGTGTGGTTCAATTCATTGGATTCAAGATCATGTGCCTGAGTACTAAGCTGTAATAACCGAATGTACACATTGAAGTATATATCACAATTCTGCATATTCAAATCTTGGTTAGTACCGATGATTTTTCTTCGAACTGACTACGCTAATGGCCTTGCAAGGCTTTACAGCTTCACCGGACTACTAAGTACCGATGAGTTTTTAGTTTACCTAAATTAATTTAAATTTAATTGGCAACACCATCAGTAGACAGTATAGGTATAAATTACCCTTAAAAGTTTTCTCTTTAGTAGGAAAAGAGTACGATGATACTTGAGCTACCATTATTATTATTCCTTATTACGTCATAAAAATAGTGTTGTAGAAAAAAACAAATAAGTTTTCTTCGTTGTTTTTAATGCATCTTATTAACCACCAACTAGGACAATTAATGATGTTAATGTTCTACAAATCTATTACAATAAGAAACAAATTAACTAGCTTCGAGAACAAAAACCGTACAATTTTACCTAACGTACAAATCGCAACACAGATTTTCCGTATTTAAACTTAATAAGATTACGAATTATGATGACACAAATTGTGTTGCCATTTGTACCTATTAATGAGTTTAAGGAATGCAAACAACTGACGATTTTAATATTTTACAATATATAATAACAAACACCTAAACTACTAAGAGTTAAGCCCGTTCAGAAATATAATTGTTACACAACTCAATACAAAATTTACCCAATATTTGTGATATCTAAATGCGACGAGAATTCCTCTTTCAGACATTATAAATGCATTTTACACGTATATTAATAAACATAACAAGTTCATTACAAAATCATATAAATAATCGATGGTACATTGCGGTCTGCGTGTTAGGGACTTAACTGTTCATAACTTTTGAACTAGACGCCCTCCTCTTGAATCGTTGCTGCCCTGGATAAGTGACCAGTTTTGAGCCTACCCCCACTTAGATGCGAGGCTAAATAGGATTAGTGTTGATTTTGTTTAATGTTGATAGCATTTTTGTAGTTTGATGGTTAACGATTCTGTTGAGGAAATCATACGTCGGCCTACTTTATATCGATTCACATATATCTATATATATAAATTTCCTCTGTACGTGTGTATGTCACTGAACTCCCTAAACGGCTGGGCCGATTTTGATGAAATTTTGTGTGTGCGTTACAGTTGATTGGACAATTGTACCCGATAGGTGGCGCTGCGGTCGGATAATAGACTTTTTTATCAGGGTGGGACAACATCCACCGGACTGCTAGTATATAGATAAAAATAAGTCGTGAAAACTATTGTAAGCGCACCACTCCAGAATGACTGCATATGTGTAGCCAATTCTTTTTTGTCGTATTTAAATAGTCGAGACAACATTTGTATTGAAGAAAACTTGTAAAGAAATAATATCTCCATATAAAAAAAATGTAAGTAAGGCAAAATACACTAGAGACCTCTTCAAAACTATTGAAAGGATTGAAATTCAGCTGTTTCATTACCCTTATATTACATGCTCCTTAATTTAATGGAAAGTTTGGCCTCATTTTTTCCTTTAGTACACTGATGCGAAGTCAAGCTGGGCAGCTAGTTTACAACAAAAATAAGTTAATATTAGACTTGTAAATTTATTTTATGAACAGGAATTATACCGCAATCATCCACACTAAGAGGTAAAGTCGCTGCTTCTTGTAAGACGCAACTCAGATGACCCCCACATACGTACACACATCACATAGGTACACAGATAGTGGAAAAGTTTAAATTTTTTTCCTTCCGAACTGGGTTAGTTTTTTTTTATGTCATAGGAGGCAAACGAACATGCGGGTTATCTGGTATTAAGTGAACACCGAAAAAAAAATCTTGTATGGTTACTGCTGTCATAATGAATATTCTATCGAATCTTCTGCTCGAATCCCATACACGTGAATCATATTTGTTACTCGTAAATCATTATTTACCCACTTATTGTGATCAATTTTATTTCTCAACGGGCTTTAGAATACCACATAATCGCAATCCCAGTGGCATATACACGATAATACCATAAAGATGAGAGTCCGATTATTAAAAATTAACATCACCAGTAGAAATTCTAAGAGATTATAATAGCATCACTTACAATTAAACATTACAAATGGCTTTTTATACATTCTTTTTTTTCACTATAGTCTTAAATAACTTTAGCCGATAAACAGTTTTATAAAATACGGTAACTATTCAAAGTCTTCGAGTTTATAGTTTAGATATTAAATAGTAAACGGTTATCATGTTTAGTACATACTAGCACGATTCGCAAAGTGATATATGAATATGTAATATCTTAATTAAAAGTAAATTAGACAATTAGAAAATAAATGAAAATTCATTTTAAATAAGGAAAGGGCGAATCGTCTTATTAACAAATGAAATAACACATCAATTTGTAACGATTTCAAGAAATGATAAAAAATGTATATAAAAGCAAGAATTAATAATTTGTCACTTGTAACTTTCTATTTTCTTTTATTCGTCGTATTGATAAATGATTGTTTAACTATAATAAAATATTCGATAAAAGTTGAGAAAGAACCTGTTTCCATTACAGAAAAAATTGAGCCGTCACGGAACGCCTGGCAGATGTGAATCATTGAAATTGTTCAAATCGAACGAATCTCAAATTTTACACTATAAGTGTGCGAGCTCATTTCGTCAAGAGAGATTGAATCATCATTGAATAGCTTGCGCATGGCCTCGCATCACCACGTCTCACACACTCACCACGCCAACAATCAGGTTTACCCGCGCCTATACATGTTTCACATTATAAAAAACTTGTCTCACATATCCCTAGCCAAAAATGAAGTTCCTTGCGCTTTTTGAAACGAAGTATCAAAGCGGCTTGTAATAAGCATTATCTAATAGAAATCGTCACGTAAGAAAAAAGCGTTATACCTTTCCATGCTACTTTCTCTTGCTGTCCCTCTCTGTTGCACGCGAGTGTGCGAGTGTGTAAGAGTATGGAAAATCATACAGACGACCATCTTGCAATGCCAGTTGTATAATCTCAACGTCGAAAGCTTGGAAACTGAATCTTTTTATATATTTATCATTTTTTAAATTAATAATTTATTACTGACTATTTATCTTATTATTAATAAATAAGACATTAAATGAAACTTTTTGATTTGTCTTTGATTTCTGTTATTTGTATTGAACATAACAGAAAATAAGAAATATATCCATTACACAGAATAAGGGAGAAAGAGAGGTCATCGCCTGAAAGAGGCATAAGGTTTTTTCCTCTTGTAACAAAAATATAGAAGTTTCAATTTAAAATTTTTAAAATTAAATTTCAAATCTCCATATCGAATTACATTCGGAGTTGAACAACACAATTTCGAACTTATGTTAGGTTTGTGCTTTTTTTTCATTCGGTATGGCCTTTGCCTATGTAGGCAATTTCGCCAATGTCAATGTGACAAATTAAAAATTCACTCGTCAACAGAAAACACAAATAAAATAAAGAATATTATAAAATAAGTATATACTACATTTAATCGCGTAATTACAAGGAAAACTTATTTTCATCGATAACTTATTATAACATCACCTTCGAATATTGCCTTTTATTATTGTAATATCATACTAAAATAATTCTGTGTATACGTCTTTTTTCATAATTCTAGCTTACTGAATGTACTACACATATTAAAGCAAATAATCTACCTACATTCTGGGAATGTACTTAATTACATACCTAAATATATACAAATTATCAAAATACATAGTTACAACATCGCCTACGATAAAGCTACAATAAAATTATTAAACAAAACAACAAATTCTTTGGAAGATTATGACCAGTCAATAACATTCGTATGTTCCTATTTATTTAAAAAGTATGGGGAACACTTTATTTGTTTACCTCATATCGTTATTAATAGATTACTCCAACTTCTAAGAAATCAAACATCTTCTTTCTTTCTATCTTGCATATCGAAAAACATCGGTAATTGAAATTTTTCATTTAAATTACATAACCATTTAAGACATTTTAAATCTCATCTGAACACACTTAGGATTCGAGTGTAGTAAAAAATAATTTAATAATTCTCTACAATATAAACTTCTGCAAAAAAATCTAATTTATTTAGTCTTGCTAAAGTAAATTAGATGTCATACTTCTAATGTTGCTATAATTAAAATAAATGCATTGATTTTTGAGTTAAAATTGTTGTCTCAGCACACTTGCTAGTCATTCTAGATGGAATTTATTTAAATATTGTATATTAACGCACTGTTGTTTTTTTACTTTAATTTTTTTCCATACTCTACAAGGAATGTATACTTCTTAAGATAATAAAAAAAATATGAATACGTACTGTTAATTAAAATAATATAAATAAACACTTGTTCTAAGCACTTAGTCCAAAGGACAATAATATTTATTATATCCTTACTTCCAAATTAGGCTGTTTGGCGGCATCGTCAGTGCCTAATCTTTTATTAACAGGACAAATCGAAGACATTTAATTTATCATATTCCTTGCAAGTGTGTTGAAAATCGTCGTACGAAATGTATGGACACAAGTGGGTTTGTCATCACACTCCAGGCTCCATTACTGCAATCCCATCCCGAGTGCAATGTCCAATGTAACTCGCTTGTATCATAATGTACTATTATTATATTATTCGACTCTGATATGATGAATAGTACTTACGTAATAAATTAGAAAGATCACAGATATGTCGATTGGGAGATTCTAAGAGAAACACTACTTAAAATTATATTATATTTTTCGCTCAACGATGTATTTCTTATGACGAAAAATTAATCGATGCATTTCAAAGGCGAACGTCGATCTAAAAGTTTCTTTTCATCACATTATTTTTTTTATAAGAGAAATGATTTTAGAATAACATAAAGGTTTGATATTTATATGAGCCAGATATCAATAAATAACTGCATTATAGTGCGTCAATATAATCGATTAATTCGATTACTCAAAAAAAAATTAATTATTTGAACAAATATATTGTTTCGTTAATTCGTACTTCATATTACTCTCAATTAGTATTAAATTTTCGAAAGCCAAATAAAATGCAGATTTACTACTGAATACAGAGTTTTATTAACCCTCATGATTATGAAGTAAACGAAATATATTTCGATTATGCTTTTAGAACAATAGCCAGTATTTCGAATCGATAAATAGTCAACAGCCAATCATTCCAATACTGGACACATATATAGCAAGGATATGTGTTATCCATGGACACCTCTAAAATTGATAAATACACGTAATATTCCCAAAAGATTTATCGAGTTTAATTCCAAATCTTTTATGAGACACACTTACCGTATTGAATACCAGTAGTATTTTAATGTCACACTCCAATGTTACATTTAATACGCGTAAAGCTTTAGGCAGACAAGAACATCGAATGATTACACGTTATTCAAATATCCACATATATACGATAAAAAGTCAATGTAGAGCCTGAAAATACATAGTACAGTTTCACCCGTTACATTTGTACATAACGAAATAGTTTGAATTACTATGTTACTTGTAAAAAACTGGAACTATACTACCTTTAGTCTTATTATAACTTAACGAACTTGACTGTACGGAGTAAAGTCATACATTAGGCCACCATACTAACAATTAATTTATTTATTTTACAACAAAATTCGATAATAAAATTATCCGATTCTTATACCAGTTATTATCGATTGTCGATAAATAATGTCGTTTACTGTGATTTTTGCCATTCACCTAAGAAGTTGATGATAAAATTATTCGACTCTTATACCACAATTATTATCGATTGTCGATAAATAATGTCGTTTACTGTGATTTTTACCATTAATCTAATAATTCGATAATAACATTATTCGAATCTTATACCAGTTATTATCGATTGTCGATAAATAATGTCGTTTATTGTGATTTTTACCATTAATCTTAGGGAGTTGATGATAAAATTATTCAATTCTTATACCCACAATTATTATCGATTGTCGATAGATAACGTCGTTTACACCGATTTTTACCATTCATCTAAGAGTTCGATAATAAAATTATTGAATTCTTATCCCAAGATTATTATCGATTGTCGATAAATAACGTCGTTTACAGTAATTTTTGCGATTCATCTAAGATCAAATAATCTAACCGAATATAAACGCAAACGCCGAAAGGTCAAATTCGGGCGACAAGTCTTCGCGTTATAGCGGATGGGTGACAGATTCACCCGGTAGTGAGTGTACGCGGGCCGACAACAAGTTGTGTAGAATAAATACTGCCGGCTTCGGACTGCCTTCCATATCCAACTCCTAAAAAGAATTACAATAACTCTGTTACAGGAATGTACAAAATTAAATTCTTACTAATATTATAAACTAGCATTTGTCCGCTGCCCCGCTTGAATTTACGTAAATTTCTCTTTAAGAATGAACTAGCTGTGCCCACGACTTCGTCTGCGTGGAAGTTTAAAATTCTTTCAATGTTAGATAGTTAGTTTATCGAGGAAGCTTATGATCACGCTAAGGCTAATAGGAGCGAAGCACCAATGAATGTTTAAAAATGTTTTTTTTTTTTACCTTTTGAGAGCTTCCGCTGCGTGTTAGCGTTAGTCTAAAGTGACTATTTCACACGAACGCAGTCGTGAGCAGAAGCTAGTATATTAAAAGTAAACACATATGTTAAAAAGTTAAATCCGATCGAGTTTCTTGCCGGTTCTTCTCGATGACTGAGTTGTTTTCGGAAGCGGTGGTGGTTTTGATTTTCATATGCGTCTTATTAGGGCTTGAACTGAATAGTTTTTGTTTTATTTTGATAATAAGACAGAAGCTACGGGCAAACGGTTGTGGATAACAAAAAGATTGTAACCAGTGTATCGTCGTCTGCGAAGTGCAGCCAGAGGGCGGAGCGGTCGTCGTCCGCGGAGGCACGGAGCGCGTGCAACGGGCGGCGGTAAAGCGCGCGCGCTCCCCCCCTACCCAGCGAGCCGGCCGCCTCCCACACGCACACGCCGCCCGCACCCAGCGACAGACGCGCGCAGCTG
>JACEII010000045.1:524825-592571 GCA_014332785.1 Antheraea mylitta
CTAACAAAAAAAAAAAAAAATAATTTATACTTTTATAAAAAAATCCCCCCCCCCCCCCCCCCCCCCCCCCCGACTTCACATAAATGCAATGTTTGTTTTTCGATAACTATAAAAAAAAATCTTCTGAAGCAATGGGCATCTCATTCACCTACGAGCATAATAATAATATATTGTAAGTAGAAAAGCTTGGTGCTTTTACTAAATATACATGTTACTGAATTACCTTTACACAATCAATATATACATATAAAAGTATTTTTCTTTGAATATTTGTAGGCATACATTGTGGACATAGGATACTTTATATTAACGCTCCGACGTATCAGGCGCAAAACTAGTAGTACAAAATATATATTGGATATTATATCCAAAACACACTATATGGTGTTAAAAATATTAAAAACACAACAGACTCACTTTAACTCACGGTCTGTAATCGCTACAAAGGTTGGTTGCCATCCTTCTGCATCGTCGGAACTGTCTGAACCACCAGAAGCGCTATTCTATAAAAAGAGAGTAACAACCATAAACAAAATAAAATATTGATATATATGGTAAATACAACTTAGTATTTAAATAATCTGTTATAACTAAACTTCAAAATGACTATATTCCATAGATATATAGAGTTTATGCATAATCACTACTAAAATCACCTAAGCTACCTAATTATTTGTTTAAACGATTTGTAATGTAAGCCTGTACAAATCCCATGGCTGAACCACGAACCTCTTCCCAAGAGAAGGTATGGACATAATCATCATGCAAGGCCACAGTGTATTGACGATGACAATGTATACGAGAAGTTCAGAATTCTTAAATTTTCGTTAATACAGTGGCATTACAAGAACACTCATTGTGACGATTCTCTTCACTATCAATCGACAGTATTTATTGAATAGAAGAAGTACGTGTGAATTACGGCAAACTCATGCGCTTTTTTTTTCGAACAAACAGACATGCGAATGGAGTATCCTGTAATGACGTGTATAAATAATATGTCTCTATATCAATTTCTATTTGGTATTTTATGTCGTAAAGAATGAATATACCTGATCTTGAGTAAGCCGCCGTGCCAACCAACCGGCATAGCGAACGTCGCCTAATAACGAACGCAACTGCGGGCGAGCGCGTGCGAGTGCGGCGCGAGCAGCACGCCGCGCGGCTGCGTGCAACGCTCGGTGCCAACTAGCCGCCGCGGCTGCCGTACCCGCACGCAAAGCCAATGCGTGAACGCCGTCCGGGGAATATATTTCAATAGTACGCTCCTCTGAAATCAATAAATATTTCATTTTATCGGAATCACTCAACTGAAATGTCACATTTATTTTCATCAATACAAATTGATGTCTCAATCAATCTAAAACAAGAAAAATCAATTGCAAACATCACTTGAGAATGGCTGCACATAATAGTCTAATTATTTTTTTGCTGCTTTTGTAATCATCAGGACAAGAGTTATATAAAGATGTTTGAAAAATCATATGATATAAAAAATGAGGGATACATGACACAGAAGACAGTAGGAAAATCTTAAAAATATTAGCATATTTGACTAATTGAAGTTGAGTCATTCAATTGCCTTTTTATTTAATTAGAGAGTCCTAGTGTAAAGTAAGGATTTGGACTTTTGTTGGTGCGCCCATGGAAACCCGTCGCGGGTATCTAGTTATTCATACATTTTTGTTTGATTTATTATAACTCTATAAAAATAATGATAATAATAACAAATATGTACAATTAAAATACTATATTTACAATAACTATTAATATTTCAAAAAGATAATGTCTATACATCGATTTACATAAGTTTAAGATCCAATTTTTTCCTTATACATGTTTTATAGGATTTTCATACAGTGTTGGTTATCACCTGGATCATGATGCCGTAGATTTTTAGCAATACATGCCATCAAAAGGGGCACATAGCGAGTATCAGCGCGGCGACGTCGCGGTGAAGGTGGCGACGGTGGAGCATCGGCCATGTAACCCCGTTGCAGCTCCCATCCTACCTCACTTATTATTGATGCTTTGCGAAAATATGGTGTTACTTCCCGTAAGTACTTTACTGCAAATACATTTTTTTTACATTAGATCACAGATAATAAAATATCCTACAACTATGATGTAAGATTTAATAAATAGTGATAATAAAAAAACCTTTACAAATGATATACCTAAACTTTCCTCATGAATCACTTTATTTACTGGTGAATCTGCATGAAAATCTGTTAAGTAATTTTTGAGTTTATCATGAACAGACAATTGATGTTTTTCACAACATTAATAAAAGATGTTGGTGTAGTAATGACCTGTTACAGGAAAGAGTACAGGCAAATAAAAACCTACAGCATCTTCTCATCTTTATCATATACTAGCCTCTGACCGCGACTTCGTCCGCGTGGAATAGGTACTTTGGGCTAACTAACATGTAGTGGAAGCTTTCAAGAGAAACTAAACCCCGATTTTTAAAAAATTTCGTTTGTACTCCACTCCTATTGGCCTTAGCGTGACGATATATAGCCTATAACTGTCCTCGATAAATGAGCCATATAACATTGAAAAATTTTTTCAAATCGGACCAGTAGTTCCCGAGATTACCCTCTACAACGTCACAACTTCACAAACTCACAAACCCACAAACTTTACATCTTTATATATAAAATAAATAAATTATTATATTTTGTAAAAATAAATTTAGTTTAAGTTCTTAAATATGAATGTACTAGCATAGGTTTTAAGAAACATCTTACTAACACAATTTGTATGGACTCAAAATGTCTGAAATAAAGATTTATTATTATTATTATATTAGTATAGATGGATGTATGAAAAGACCATGGTAGTCCCTGATCTATATTTTCAGTTTGAGGTGTAAAATTCCACTAAGTAAGGTATTATGTAGGTACACACAATATCTATGTATCAAATGTAATGTTATTTTATATTTATTGGTTAAAAATTATTGTTTCGTAAATTTTCATGGGTTATAATGTAATGAAACACCGTTTATGTTTGAAATACCATCACATGATGCAGTATATTCTTAGAATTGGTAGAGTGATTGCTTGGATGATGTAGTTAGTTGTGTTCTTTTCATAGCATTTTTAAAAATAAAAAAGAATCTTATCTTTTTTTTATATTTTTACCATTAATTACATTAATTTCAGTTACATATTTCAAATTGATCTAAAATTTTATTTAAAACTAATAAAAATATGCAATTAAGGATTTAAGAACACAGTGCTATAAGCCAAAATGTCTTTGTTGAGTACTGCATCTAACTTAGAAAAAATATGTTAACATTAAATTTCAATTATAGGTATAATACAATCAAACAATTTCAATCACAACTGGCAAAAAGTATTCACCATTTAATATTTCAGCTGAAAATTAGTAGGAAAGTGGAACCTGTCACCAGGCCAGGAAAATGCTAAGAAGTACAATAAAAAGGCTAAATGACCAAAATACTTAGCCTTTTCACTTTAAAAACTCCCTTATAAAAATATTTAGTTAGCTAAATTTTGTGTAAAAAATCTAAGACCTTTAAAGGAACATCTATTTTTATATTTCTATATATTCAGGATCTCGGAAACAGTGTCATCTATAACCGTGAAATTTAGTATGTTGGTAGTTTCGGGAACGATGTAATGATCTAGTTTATCTTTAAAGGAGCGTTGCTTGTATATTTTTATATTGTTATATATTTAGGATCTCGGAAACGGCGTCACATATTTCCGTGAAATTTAGTATGTAGGTGGTTTCGGGGACGATAAATCGATGTAGCTAAATTTCATTCATAGAAAACTTTTTTCACTGAGTTTTCAGGCAGTGAAAAAATATAGCTAGAATATAAAGGTAAATTTTGCCAGCACTGTTAAAACAAAAATAGCTCAGATGGAAACCCCAGTTCGAATGTGAAACCCCAGTTGGAATCCCCCAGTTCGAATCGGAGTGACAGCAGAAGAGATATATATTTTTTTAATTTTTTTTTTTTTGAAGAAAAAAGTTGATTTTATAAGGCAAACCTAACAGTTTATTTTCATTTTAAAATGTTTTTCAAAGAACCAGCTAGGCTCCATCACCCAGGTACTGATAATTTATTTAAAAATGAAATCCAAGGCAAGTGAAGATATTTAGATTAGGGATGCTATGGATATGATATTTCCTTATGGATAGGGATACTGATATAGGAATATAATTATGTCGAATATAATTATATCTTACAGATATGTAATTATTTCAGATTATCTGTTAGTTTCAGATAGTTTCGGTTACGGATATTAGACTGAAGTAAAATATAAACAGAATTACTATGCAATAATTTGGTTAGTCTAACTCTAAGTTATCATTTGGTATTATAAATCCGTCATATTAAGCAAGTAATTAATATATCTACTCAATTTTAAGTCTTATCTAAGTACTAAGATAAAAAATGCGATTAATATAACAGTAAAAATAAACTTCACATATTGCACATATAAACTTATAACCTATGTATAACATATTAAATATGTGTGTGTGGAATGAAATCATCATATTTGTTACAGGTATACCTATAACAAAATTTAAAATTGTTTATCATAATAAATTTAAAGTTGTTAATCATAGTTCTAATAGTCAAAACTGAGCAAAGGAAGATTATATTTAACAAAAAGTAATTTTGCAGCCTTATCACCTGATAGTCCTTTACTTTTTTTCAAAAAATAAATAAAACCACTTTTCATAAAATTAATTTGACTGTTTAATTTATGGGTTACCAAATATATCAATGTTTACTTATGTTCCATATAAAAATTAGTAAAATCACACATGTCTTACAATCAATATATGTCATACAACGATGCTTTGGACTCGATGTTGACATGGATATAAACATCGAAGTTTTTCTAATATCATGAAATGCAAGTGCGGCAAAACAAAACCTGTTGAAACATGTTTTATTTGGACTTCACCCATATTCAAAATTATCTGAAACTTTTGTATCGATTATGGTTACAGATATATATTTTTTTTTCAGATATCCGATAGTTTTGGTGATAGTTTTGGTTACGGTTACTGAGCTCCATAACATCCCTGATTTAGATAAAAGATAAGATCCTTGATTTACTCCCATTGAACTCGATCATTTTATATTCTGATGATTTTATGTATATGGAGTGATATTTTGGTGAATAATTCCTGTACTCTTAAGTGAAAGAAGCTGTACATGAATTAAGAAAAATAACTGTTTAATAAAGCTTAAGGCAATTTCAGTTCCTAATTTCATCCATATCTAAAGAAAAGCAAAAATATCCCAAATCCTTTATGGATTTCATCATATTCTCTCATGATTCACATCAAATCTTAATGAATTTAAAGATTTACTAGATAAAGATAGGTTGTGTTACCTAATTATAGTATTTTACATTTTTAGTATTTTCTATCATTTATTTTCACACAATTAAGACATAAATTACATACATTTTAGATATGCTATCAGATTGTTCAATCTAATTGTTACAAAATTTATTCAGATAATAAAGTTTATTGGATAACAAAAGGTAGGCAATAAATAACATGTTCATATGAAGAATAAAATTATGTGGCCAAAGTTCACACAAGCAACATATGTAGCTCAATTAGTAGTATTGGGTAACAGCATTCATTAAAACCAATAAAGAGGTCAAACACAATTGCAATAATTAACCTTGTGTTAACAATGTTAAATGAATCATCACTTAAAAATGTCAACATAGTTTGAATACTGTATCAATTTTTTTCTACATTACTTTTTTTTTTGTTTTTTTATATATTTCATATAATGCAAAAGAACAGGTGGGTCACCTGTGTTAAGGAGCACCATCGTCCATAGACACTTGCACTTGTTGCCAGCCTGTGTTAGGAGTTGGTGGGGGAAGTGAGGGAAGAGGAAAAGGGTAAGGTTAGGAAAGGTGGGCCTAGGAAAAGGGTAAGGTAAGGAAAGGTGGGCCTCCGGCGTTCTCACTGACCGAACAAAATGCAACAATACAAGTGAGCCAACCCATTTATACTGAAACCAGTAACAGCTTCAGCAGGGCTCTACCACCTTATAAACTTACATACTAAAATAGCATAAATATCTATAATAAAATTAAAAAATATATATATTTATACTAGTCACTGATCAAGTATTTGTAAGGGTAATATAATTATAAAAAAATATATTGAAAAAAAATAATGTGTAAGAGATATAGTGATTCAAACAAAACTGAAAAATAATCATCACTTTCAAATGAACTATAATTTCCTAAATTTTTTTCCTACAGAACGCTTCAGAACCACACTACTTTTTAAGACTTTTTGATCAGAAAACAAGATAAAATATATCTATATTGAAAGGTGAACAATAATATCAGCTCTAGCATAATAAATTATAGTTCTAAAACTTACCCTCCAATTGTACCATTTTGCCAGCTCTTTTCAACACTTTGACAGCTTCTTCATGAGTTGCATCTTTCAGATCCTCACCGTTTACTGACAATATGGCATCCCCAACATACAACTGTTCTGTTAGATCAGCTGCCATACCTTTGAAGATTTTTGATATCAATATAGGCATATTATTTTCTATACCGCCTTTTATCGATATGCCCAGTCCATTATTGTCTGATTTAACGACTTGTACTATTCGTTTCTGATTGGCAATTGCTTCAGGAACTTCTGTAAAATCGCTGTTAGGTGTTTCAACGTTGTTATTATTGAGGGTGCCGTTAAGAGTTGTCGTCGCGTCGTAACCATCGTCGAGGCAAACACTAAAGTAGTCTTCTTCAAGAGAACAGTGCACCCTGTACCATACACCACGGACTAGCGTTTCCAATAACCCAGATCGTACGCAAGTAGCGCTCGGGCTATCGCTACCACCACTTGATGCACCGTTTTCGACCATAATTTCTATAAAAAATATTAGGAATAATGAAAGAATTTTTTAGTCTATAATCACCAACAACACCAGACGTTATTGGAGGATAAAGCTTATATAATTTAAATCATTTTTTAATTTTTTACGTGCACTACAAAAAATAGATACAACATAAATTTGCATCAAAATAAGTTACGATAAACGTCTACAATCAATACACCACCAATACACAACTTCCCCTATGTAGAAATGTACTAGAGATGTAAACCGGTTCACAACAAACCTAAAAAACGTTTTTACTAAATACCGATAAAAGCTATGAACCGATTTGTAACGATGTACTTGTAACCTTCATTTGAATTGGACCACAATTGATGTAATCACTTCGTTAGAAAAGATTCGGTCTTATTTAAGATGTATGAAAATATTTCTTAGTTCTTTGAATGTTTGAGTTGAAAAAATCACTGTATAAGCAACACATCAAAAAATAATACTTTGGAATTATGTACAAATAACGAATAGTTCTCTATTTAGGTACAATTTATATTATTGGTGTAACAGATAGGACTGTTGATAAAATATCGATATATCGAAATATCGATATTTTTATCTTAAAATATCGATATTTTTTAGTAATATTTTTTGGGCGATATATTGATATTTTGATATTATAATTTGGATATCGGCGGTCGATATTTTTTTTATTCATAATCATTTTCTTAGCTTTATTCCACCTAGTTTGAATCGATACATTATGTTTTTCTTTTCCAGTCTCCTCAGTCAGATATAATCTCAGAATTCACACCTATTACATATTTTATTTTTACATACTTTATCCATACTTTTTTCGGTTTCCTCTACTTTTATATCTATTCACTTTCATACTTAAAACTATTCTAGTTATAAGTCTTTCATTTCTCTTTATGACATGCCTGTATCATGCGAACCATTATTTCTCAACTTCTCAGTCACTGCTGATGTTTTCAAACTTTATCAGATACGTTTTTATTCTATCACTTCTAGTTACACCATACATCTTAACAATCGCAGTTCTGCCGCGTACAATTTTTTCCCATCCGTTTCTTTTGTAACATAACCATTTTATACGCCTTCCCCGTGAGTTACAAGGGCATTTGTGGATTGCATAACCTGAACATCTTTCTCCATTTCGTGCATCCTGCATTTATCCTATTCCTTCCGTTATTGTCTACGCTGCCACGTTTTGGATTAATGAATATGAAGCAGGCTAGTAGTAATCGTAGTACCTAGTGAAACAGCTGAACATATGAAGTAAATAGTATTTAAAAAATCTCTTGCTGAAAAATATTCATTACCATCAGCCTGTAAGAGAGCCACTGCAGGGCTACAGACCTCTTCCTGAAAGAAGGTACGGACATAATCACCACATTAGCCCATGGCGTATTGGCAATTTCAAACTCTGAGAAAACCACAATTGTACGTTTTCTCACATATAGCAATACTACCAGAACATTTCTCAGGCTCAGGTTTTCTCACGGGGTTTTCCTTGACCGTCAGACGATACTGTTACCAATTTAAATTAGTATATGTACGCGAATTTTGTAAAATTCATTATTACACTCCGAGGTTCGAACCAGCAGACATCGAAATGTTATTCTACTAGTGAAACTAGTAGACTACCACTATTTAAAAAACTTGGTATTGATGGACTGAAAAATATTGGTACACATAATTATCTTATTTAGATAAAACAATAATGATGACGATTATCAATATGATTGAATGACGTTTGTGCAAGTGGCTCTTAGAACTGTACTGTTATATTTTAAAACATATATGGTATAAACTGTACAAATATACTGGATTAAAAACTGTAAATCAATGTTAAGCTGAATTACATTTTTTTTAACATAGCCGATATATCGAAATATCGATATTTTTTTATATATCGAGTTCTAATATTGATATTTTCATAAATATCGATATATCGAAAATCCGATATTTTTAAAAATATCAATAGTCCTAGTAACAGACACAATAGTTATTTATTATTATTTGTATTAAAATTGTGTAAAAATTAAAATAAAAATACAATATAGTTTTGTGTGGTGGACGATTCCAAGCTTGCACAAAAAAACAGTTTTTTTTTTTCGAAATGACTACGCTATTGACCCAGCAAGGTCTCAACAGCTTCACCGAACTATTAAGGCGAGCGCTTAAGGCACTCAGCCGATTTTATTTTGGCAACCAGCTCAAGGGTGCACGGCACACCTCGGCTTGGCTGTTGCCTGTTGCATGCAAAATCGCGACCTATCTTAGCAAACCTAGCTAACTATTCGTATATGCATGAGTTGTTGAAACGTATATGTATACCAAGCATACACGCCTCAACAACTCCTCCATATATTTATTATCCGAAAATTGAGAGTTTTTCAGTTTGATAAGGGGAAAAAAGTAAACCCTTTCACTTTCATGTGTAAGCGTGTAGGCGTGCACGTGTGTGGGGGTGATCGTGTAGTGTTGTGGCGGTGATGTATATTTGTGTGTCACCGTATCGCGCAAGCAACGCACTCAAGGGCTCCCTACCGAGGGATCTAACCTAGGCTTGAGCCGCTGCCGTGGGAGGCCTAATCGGGTGTGCGGGAGCGAAATTAACCCCCAGACCACGGCAGCGTGATCGTGAGCGTTACGCGGGCGTGGGCGTGAACACGCTCTGTTTCGAGGGACAGGCTGGTACTGATCGGTCGCTGACGTGATTGAATCAGGAGGGTCGGTAAAAATGTGTCGCGAACGTCTTTTATAATGCTCAGCGTTAGGTACGGGTTCATAGTTTGCGGTGGATACCACTAACGGACTGGGACACAAAAACAGGTTTTGTCATAAAGACACACGATAGAGGAGAAACTTTTGTATTACATGGGTAACATAAAAAAAAAAAAACATAAAAATACCGGAATCTGTGTCAAATGTTACAAAGTATGTAAGGGATTAATAAAAATACCAAAAAGTCAACATCACGCGGTGTTCCCAGGTGGTCAACCATTTAAGTATTGACTGCGCCCGATGTTGTTTAACTTTGATGATTAGACGAGAACTAGTGGTTTCATCACTCTTCCCCACATTCTTCTCTTCACCCTCTTCACCCTTACAATTTGTTGTCACACAAAAAGTTTGCGGATCAGAATTTGAAAGCCCTCAGATAATAAATTAACTCCAAATATTTTGTTTTCAAAACCGATGCTGATAATTGTTATCGGTTCACATCTCTAAAATAAGCCACAGTCTACTCAAATGTACATAATTTGACGTTCAAGCCATCAACATCTGTCCTGTGTATATTATATCTGTCAACTAGCAAAAGCCTTTGTTGGTACCACGGAAGAAAGCTCTATTCTTTGTTCCATAGTAGGTAATTTATTTTTTCTGTGAGTTAAATTTTGGCTCTATCCAAATATAATTAATCCAGATACTAATTCCGTGTAATACTCTTTGGGACCTACCTATAAACCCAAATTAAATTATATCCGCCTTAAAATAAAATTGATGCTTGAAAACGCCTAAAGATATCATCTGCTTTTATATTATGTTGATGAGTTTTTGGCGGGATTTTGGTATGTCATGTAGTGCATTTTATATTTTATTCATAATCTTGTGTTGTTTAACTCTATATTTTGTAAAATTAGTGGTATTTTATGTAATAAAGCTTGGTTATTGCGCATAAGTGAAGTGAATGGATAATAATACCACGGACCATGAATGCTGAGATGCCACAAAGTTCCCTGGAATGTTCTAACAAGGTAGCCACCATCTCGTTAGAACATTGCAATAATCACACGACGCCTTGTAATATTGTTAACTATACAACAATGGCAGTGATCATTTGCCAAAAATAAAGTAAAAAAAGTAGGTACTGTAAATTATAGGAGTTGGCAATACTACTTTTTTGCCTAACGTCAACAGTAAGTGACACTGACAACTGTGGTGACAAATGATGTTGATTATTTATTATTATAATTTTGATACAAATAGGTTTAATAAATTATAATAAAACATCTTCTATAAACTAATAAAAATAAGCACATATGCATGGATAAGAATAGTGTACTGGAGACACACATGTATATTTAATAACAATGGAGTTATGCAGGGCCTGTTTGTCGTCAGAGAAACAAATAGTTCCATTAGACGAAAAATTTATAATGAATTACAATTTATTAACTAACTTACACGTAAATTAATATTTTTCTCTCTAAGCTTCATCTTATTAACTTGCTATATTTTATTTTTGTATTAACATACCTTATAGCATGTATTGTACTTCGTTTTTATTTGCAGGTGGAAATGAGTGATGGACTGCCACAGTTTATTTGTTGCAGTTGTTTTGATACAGTGCAACTATTTATTATATTCAGAGAAAAGTCTCAAACGTCCGAAACAACTTTACGAGAAGTTTTAGTTTCAGTAAGTTTTGAAATAATCATAAATAGGAAAATAGACAATTTACAATTATTAATGGTCAACATTTAAAGATGAAATATTATTGAGTTTTTATCTCCAAAGAGTTTCCAAATCTTGTAGATTAGTAGTTGTAAGAAAGTTGTTTGAACAAATAGAGACTTTACTAAAAACTTCGACTTGTTGTTGGTATGGGAGGATCTTGAACTCTTGACATTTGTTTTTAATTGATAATGTTGAAGCTCATCTTCAATCTTCATAGTTTATAAATAGATTAATTAGGTAACTACTTACTTGGTAAAATAAATAGCTTTAATATAAGATACTATATTTGCATCTTTAGTTTTTTTGTTAAAGTGGTTTTGATAATTTACTGCTTTATACCTTATGATAAACACAAAATAATTAACAAGCAATGTTGATGAGTGATGATGACCAACCTACTAACAATCATTACTGTTATGCCAACTTGCAAGCCTCTTGAAGCCTTGAAACTTGCAAACCTGCCGAACATATTTTGGGTGATTATGAAACAAAATAAATGAAAAAAGAGTTACTGTGATGATTTTATCACTTTAAATACATTGATTGTAACCCAGTCAGTACAAAGGTTTATTTTGATACAGTATAATATACTAGCTAATGAAATGCTAGCTGCTTAAATGTGAAAAATAAAATACTTAATAAATTTCTTTTTAGCATATAAAATGTGAAGAGACCTTTACAGATGATATGTGCTATGATCATGATAATTTACTAAGTGATACCATAAAACCTGAAATCGAATTTGAATATAAAATTGATGAACCCAAGTTGAATGGCTTTGAAGCTTTTAATGTAATGGATAAAATTGACAACAATTTAGTAACGAAAGCAGAAGGTAGTATATACTGAGTGTTTCTAGTTATATTTATAATATTATCACTAAACAGATGATATGGTATCTAAGTATTTTTGAAAATTAAAAGAATATATTTGTCATTATGTTAATTTAATTACTTGTCCCTAATATTTTTAATAAAACAACTGTGGTATTTTATGAACACGCTCGAAAGGTACTACTATAAATTTTAACATATTATGAATGGCAAATTTTTTTATGGTGTGGACTGATCTGTAATGATAAATTTTTATTTTTAATTATTTTATAGGTTCTTAACAATTCATAATTACTTTATATGTCACTTTCTCTATGTCATCTGGCTGCTCTTGGATGCATTATCTGTATAGACCATGACTGATACTTTCTTCCCAGATGTTTTATCCATCAGTTTCATCTTACAATTTGTACAACCTGAATTTTTTTGTGTCATGTTTATTATACAGTTCACTATACTGCCGTGCAATTCATAAACACAGTAAAGAACATGTTAACGGTTTTGATAAAAATGCTGTATAACTTGAAATCTTAATTATTGTTACCTGTAATTTGTTATGCAAAGATTAGTATAAATGCATGTATATTTATTAATCTTTTCGTAGTGAACTGCAGGTAACAAATAAAATGTAAAATTTGACTGCATTTTTCTTCAAATTCAAACCGTTAACATGTTCTTTACTGGGTTTATAAATTGTTTGTCAATATAGATGTGCCTAATAAAGGGAACCCCTTTCAATAATTTTAATTCTTTGTAGGATGCTCTCACCTAATCCTTTCACAGCTAATATAATATAAGCTCGTTATCTATATATAAAGGTTATTTTCATTAAAGCATTATGTAATAATGAATTATATTTATTATAGTTTAAATTATATTTTAATTCTCTGTGTTAACAGTAAAAATATGCACTTGCTGTTCATTTCATTTACATCAGTTATAATTGTAAACAGGTAATCATATAACTAATTAAAAAATTTCAGATATTAAACCAAAGAGAAAAAGAGGGAAGCCTAGAGAGATAGTTAAAAAAAGTAAAAAAAATACATCCAAATGTAAGAAATTAAATCTAGATAATATAAGAATTATGAAAGGGACAATTTTACAAGAATTAAAACAAAAAGAAAGCCAAGAAATTATCTCTAGGTGTAATAAATTAAGTGTAGATACAACTAAGGAAGAGATACCTACAGAAAAATTATTTTGTGGTAAGTAAAAAGTACATACATTATAATATGTTACTCAGAAATTAAGCAATACTGCTATTTATGAATATTAGCGAAAATGATGTAATTGAATAAATTCAATTAAATCATAACATTGGCCACCAGACTAGACTCCCCTCGGTAGTGGTTCAAGCCTAGGTCGGTTCCCTCGGTGCGGAATCCTTGAGGGCGCTGCTGGCGCGATACACTCAAAAAATCTTACATCACTACAACATTACACATATCACCTCCACTCACTCGCACGCACGCATGCTTACACATGAAAGTGAAAGGGTTTTATTTTTTGCCTTATCAAAAGAAAAAAATATCCGACACAAAATACATATAGAAGTCGTTGAGGTATGTATGTTTGGTACACATATATGTTTCAATAACTCATATATTTATGAATATGTAGCGTAGCTTAGATCAGTTCAGATAGGTTGTGAATTGCATGAGTCGGGCAACTGCCCAAGCCGAGGTGTCCTGTGTAGCCTTGAGGTAGTTGTCAAATAAAATCCGCTGAGTTCCTTAAGCGCTCCTCTTAGTAGTCCGGTGAAGCTGTTAAGATTTTGTTACGTCAGTAACGTAATCTGGTTGAGAAAAAAAACATAACAGTGGTAACGTGTTTTGTAATGGTGGCCTGGTTAGCCATCATTTTGAAAAACTTTCCCCAGTCACTTATAAATTATCTTAGCCTGTTACCATCTCCATCTCTCATTATCTACCTCGATCAGGTAATATTGTAGTTGAAAGTTCATCTACAAAGAATAAAAATTATTTTCAGGCTTATGCAGTAAAAGTTGTCATGAAAAGATCGATTTAATTATGCACTTAGAAAGCCATAAAGAAAGTAGATGTTGCAAACAATGTCCTGAACATTTTGACAGTTGGTCACAACAACTTAGCCACAGGCTGAAGCATATACCAAAAAACCAGATGTGCTGTCACTTATGTTCGAAACGATATGTTTCATGTGATTATTTGGAGTTCCATTATAGGAATGTACATTTTCAAGAGGAAGTAAGTTTAGTAATACCTTTTTTTATAATAAACAAGCTAATGCTCGTAGCTTCAGGTTTAATTTAAAAAAAGGACAACACTCATCTATGAATCGGATGTAATATTCTTCTCTTAATGTTAATTCACTTTCTATTGAAAACTCGAAAGACGTAATTTTTTAATTAAATATTTTTTTTTATTTAAAGAAGCTATATACATATACATAAATCTAACCGATGGACGTGAGAAGCATATTACAAATGTTTGCATCATACCCTTCTTTTATAATTTTCAGGGTAAAACACTTACATGCAAAACATGTTTCTCATTATATACATCTCCGAAGAATCTTAAAAAACATATATGGGCAACACACGCAGAGAAGAGGTTTACTTGCGACTATTGCTCAAAATCGTAAGTAAAAATATAAAGTATTGATTTTAATTAATTCCTATGAACAACTAGTGCACAGATGTTGTCCTGTTACATGCCAAGGACTGAAAAAGTATGATTATATGTATTTTTAAGTAATGAATTCCTAAAATCTTTATATATATAATACTTCTATCCAAGTGTATGTGACTGAACTCCTCTTAAACGACTAGACAGACTTTGATGTAATTTTTTGTGTGTTCAGTTGGATTCAAGAATCATGTAGATTCAGAAGTGGATCCGGTAGGTGGCACTGCGATGGAATGTTAGGATTTTTTTTATTATCAAGGCAGGACAGTGCCATCTTCCTAGTTCTAATATAACTAAAATCTATTCAGGCTACATATAAAAATCAGAAGAATCGTTTGAGCATTTTAAGGGGACAAGAATTACACACACACTCTGACATCCTTAAAAATGTAAATCTATTTCTAGTTGATTACTTAACCGATAATCATGCAATTTTGTATACATATTTTTAAGGGTGTAGAAAAAGACATAGGTTATATTTCACCCAGAAAAAGATTAATTGTCTCAAGGAATTTGTTGAATCTATATCATACACTCTGACACTTTGAGTCCTTAGTGAAAATCAGCATTTGAGGACCAACTTCCTACTACACATATACCGTCTGAGATCTATTAGCCACACATATACACTAAACCGTATTTTTCTTTTGTATCTTTTATCATTGTTTATATCTTCTATACATAATACATATAATATGAATGTAAATCTAACATGTCTGTACTTTTAGATTTTTGTGAAAAATAAAATTGGCACAGGTGTCTTGGAATAAGTTATGAAATACATTACAATCATTTTTAAAAATATATGTTTGTCTGTTTGAACACACGTTACTGCTAAAGTACAGCGTTTACGATAAAACCTATCCTAAAAGCATATCCTCAAGTAACATTTAGTCTTGGTTTCATTAAAATCGGTTCACTCTATCAAAAGTTATTGTAATTTTAATGAGTAGATACGAGAGAAAAGTAGATAAGTAAATGAACTTAACAAATTCAGATGATTTCATTAGGCACAGTTTTTTCACATTGGGTTCCACCCGGATGGAGTCGTGGGCACAGTTATATATATGTTATTTGTCTGTGTTGCAAATAAATGTTTTTTTCTTTATTTTCAACGTATTCGAAGATGAAGGCAATAACTAATACTTCATATGACTGGATGCCTTAGAATGGATTTCTGTTTAAGATGTTTCTGACGTATTAAGATTCCATTAATTCAGATATTACTATAGTTTATAAAAATTTTGTTTGTAATATATATGTGAAAACCAGCTAATTCTGGCCGCTCTGTGTTAATGAGCCGTGATGGTATTAATCAAATTGATATAAATGTCCAAAGGGTTATATTTTAGGGAGCTTAATGAAACGCAACCGTACTGTAAGACGCCTATAATCGAAGAGATTGAAGGATGACAAGTTAAAAACCACTTAGCTAAACATGACAATAAATAAAACTACCTACATATATTACACAAATGAGACCAATCTCTTCAATTTTTAAGCTAATTTTATAGTCCAGTTATAATTTAAGAAATACTTGTTACAGGTACCATAGTAAATCTCGCTTAAAAGTCCATATTGTAATGCATACAGGCAATAGGGCGTACTCTTGTGATATATGCGGTTTCAAGTCGAAATTTTATAGTGGATTAAAGGTGAGTAATTAAAATATTTAACCCGATAAAAATATATGTTACTTTTTAAGCAAAAAAAGGTGGTATCTATGCGGAAGCTTACTAAACCTAATGTGATTATTAATTTTGAAAATATATCTAACGATTATGTAATAATTAACGAATTATTAAAATAGTGACTAAGGCAAGATTATAAAAACAAATGTATCTCATATATAAGTAACATAATAGAGGTTTATTGTTTTGCGCACCTCATTCAAAACCTACAGGTCGGATTTTTTTTAATTCTACGCATTAGAAACTTTGTACTTATTAAAAAAATCACGTATGTTTGTTTGCAATATGCGTCTAATCAATGTGTATTTTCTTGCCGCGGGGAAGTGGAGCAAGCTGTGTGGTGCGCATGCGTAGTATAATATAGACAAAGTCGCAAGTCTTTAACAAATGCGGAAAGGATAAAGATATTTTTTAAGTGTTACTTTTTATGTGCTTTGAAATTCTGACCTGCAAACTTTTTGTGTAACGAAAAGTGGTGGGTGTAAATACTATGTCGGATAGAGTGGGAGCAATGTCCCTTGCTTTCGAGTGTTGAAAAACAATGAGACATACACTCTCCTCGCATTCTTTTTGAAGGTTCACTTCTATGGCGTGTGAATAACACACAAAAGAATATACTTATTAATAATTATAGGATCACCAAATAAGAAAACACACTGACGGTAAAGTGAACTGTCGAATTTGCCACCGTGTGTTTTTGAATCAGCAACAACTCGACAAACACAAATGTGGTAGAAACGAAACCGTATGTCCTATCTGCGGAATTCAATTTAAAAAAAATAACAATGTAAGTCAATGTTACTTTTAGTGTGTTACCATCTTAGACCAGTGCATTGTTTATCAAATGTTACAAGCTTATGTTGTCATATCAATGATACACAATTCAAATAATGACTGATTTATTTAGATCCACCCACATATACAACTTCTTTCCCTTAAAAACTAATGTAAGTTACGGGACCTTTTTCAAGTTCTTGTATTTTTAATTTACAAGACTTTTTTTGCTAAATTGTAAAATATGTGTTTCTACCGTATTATATGTCTGTAATGTAAAAAAAAATCTGTTACTATACAGATTATACTAGTTTAGTTAAGAGTAAAAAACTATTTTCAAATAATTACATTTTGTGTCTAAATAATCTTTTGTAAAACCAATTTTCTTAGCCTCATCAGTTATTGAATTATTCATCAATTAGAAGGTTAATCATAATTTATATCCGAATTAAAAAAAAGGATAAGTATTGTTGGTCTATTAGCAACACATACTACTTTCAAAGGTTTCTAGGAGAATAATAAGATGGCGACAAACCATCCCCGCCATTAATTGATTTCGTTATTTTATGAATTAAAACGCTAATTGTATTATTTAATTCGTGACAAAACAAAAAAAAACGCCAGGAAATAGTACAACTGACATTACTCGCATGTATATAATGTCTAAGAGTCAACAGAAACCCTTCAACTTTTTCGTAACAAATTACAAGCTACATTTAAGATAAACGAAATCACAAATACAAGTGTGAAAAGGGACACGATTTTACTTGTAAAATACACATGTAGTTTTGATAAACACATTTTTGTGAAAATTTGCATGAGAACACGCTTGTTATAAAAGTAACGTTTCATAAACAAAGCACACATATTGATTTAACATTGGTAAGTTAACATTTTGGTGAAAACTCTAAAACCTTATCGGTGGTATTACAAAAAAATTAAATACGTATTGAATACTTGCTTTAAAAAGGTTTCGTACTAAATGCACCGCGCTCGTCCGAGGCAAATTCGCGTGATCCTTTCTCGCAAGTCTAACCAAAGCGAGACGAAAGAGCAAGATGGCAAACATGCAGCGAGCGCGGTGCATTTAAATCGTAACCTTTTTTTTTTATTGTAGCACGGCAAAATTACTGCACTATGCCTGATGGTAAACACAGTGTAATCCAAAAATAATAGCGACCACCGATTGACACACTATCTATTGCCGGTCGCCACTATCATGCCGGCCGCCACTATCATGCCGGCCTGCAAAAAGCTGGATATGCACAGGCTGATCCCGAAACGTGACCCGCAGAAGCGAATCACTATTACGGGCTTTTTCGCCATATACATGGTGGTTGCGACCCAGTCAGGCTGTAAAACCCTACCACCCCGCTTTCGCCATTGCCTCGTCCGTTATTTAGCAGAGTGCACCACGTGCAGGTGAGGTTGGCTTGGGTGTCTCAAGTCTTATGATGTTATTTGACACCCCTTATTTATTTATAATAATTTAAAATTTTATTTATTATTTATAACCTTATTTAAAGCAAGTGTTCAATACGTATTTAACTTTTCTGTAATAACACCGTATGTGTTTATAGGGGTCATATTAATTCGTCTGACGAATTTTAGTAATTTTTCAGCTCGCCCGCCATTTAAACACGCATAGCGACGTGCAAAAATACGAATGCACACGTTGCCCCGCTAAATTCAAAACGAAAGGTGCACTGAGCGTACACCTCGACAGGCACGACGGTATACGAAGGAGACAGTGTGAATACTGTTCAGACAAGTTTTACGCTGCCTCGACTCTTATTAAACATCGACGGATACATACAGGTAAATAGGAATTTCCAAAGGAAAATTTGATATAGCGTAGTTGGTTGGTTGGTATGGTATAGTGTTCATACATAATTCTGCATCATTAATGATTTTGTGTTGTTTTCTATACATATAATAAAAATGAAAATCCAACGTGTCTTACTTTTTCGCAAAAAAAATGTCGCAGGTCTAGGAGTAAGTAATAGAATATATTTTTAGAAATGTCTGTCTGTTTGTATGAACACGCATCACTGCTAAAATACTGGGTTCATAATAAAATCAAGAAAATCATAAAGCATATCGCCAGAAGGAATTTAGTATTTGTTTCACTAAAATCGGCCCAGTCTTATCATAAGTTATTGTAACTTGAATGACGACACAAGTACAAGAGTAGTACTATTATTATATTGCTGGAGGGTTTGTATGGTTGAACGCACTAATCTCAGGAACTATTGCTCCGATTTAAAAAATTCTTTCAGTGTTTTAGATAGCTTATTTATTAAAGAAGGCTATAGGTTATATTATTACGCTAGGACCAATAGGAGCGAAGCACCAATAAATAATGTTTCAAAATCGTTTTTTTTTTCTTCTGAGAGCTTCCGCTGTATGTTAGCGTTAGCCTAAAGTGCTTAATAAAGATGAATAATATCTTGAAATAAATCATCAACTTGAAGTTGGAAATTAGACAGACAGGCTTAGAAAAAGCCCTACCGTGTTATGATTTCACCACAATATTTCGCTTCCTCGATAGCTCTGGCCCATTCGCAAGTATTCGAACTCACGTCGATCAAAGCGATGTCCGAAAACGCTAATAATTGAGCCATCACATCTTCAAAACTTGTTCGCTTGTTACAGGTGAAAAACCATATGTATGCAAAATTTGCAAAAAGGGTTTTACAGGAAACCACAATTTGAAAATACACATGAAAGTTCACGGGGAGCACAATTTAATCAAGAAAAAAATTAAAGATCCAAACAGTAATGAAGTTAATTCCCTGGAATCAAAATAATACGATTTTTTTTATTAGAAGATATATTATCTGTAGATGTGTTTAAATAATATACTTCTTCAAAAAGAAAAAAGTTTATTAATTTTAATTTTAGACTAAGTACAAAACTAATTGTATCACATACAAAAAAAGTCTTTGGCAAGGTACAGAATGTACTAACAAAAATTCTAAAGTTAAATAAAGTGTAAAGTAAAATGTGATTTGTATTTAACAAAAGAAAATAATATAAATATTAACTTATATTCTATTCATAACATTATATACTAGTCATAGGTATCAATTAAGCATTACAATTGTTTATTGTAATGAGCTAACTTTAAAGGCAATCAAAATGTATCTGTACATCATTTTACAGTAGATTCGCCGGCGGCAAGAAGATTTTGGGAACAAACATTTACTTATAAACAATTAACCTTTTTTATATAAAAAAATAACTTATGTATATATACTACAGTTCTGACGTATGTCTTCATGTAAAGCAGCCCATTCAAGTTCGCCTATGTCTTACGAATAGCGATAAATATAATAATAGATTTTGTTATGTGTGAATCAAAAGTAACTGGTAAATATTTCTGACTTGACATATTCGTATCAAAGAGCTCTAAACCTAGATACCAATATATCCACAATTAAGCATAGTTTCGAATTAACATTATGATGAAAATTATTATAGTAATATTAAAGATCGGAATTTATATTAATGTAAGTCTTAGCTATACAACAACAAAATAGTAGCCGCGCACACTTAGTTGCGGTGAGGAATAAAAACCGCATAGGAAAAAAATCCGCGAGACACACCCTCTTTGTCATTTAAAACTCGCAGCGACGACATTCCTTCACCGTAGTTCGAGCATTACCTGCGATAATTACGGTTATTTTTCCGCACCGAAAGGCAATCTACCACATTTAAATCCGGTGCGGAATGTTACCCGCAGTGCGAGCACTTCTATACTATTTTGTATGCTAAAAAATTTTACGGAAAAAATCCACAGTACGCGCGGACACTTAACAAAGTAGATCATTCATCTATACAATGGACGTTTAAAAAAAAAGGGGTATTGAAGTTTATTATTAGCTACCATTGCACGGCATCTATCACAAAACTGATAAATATAGAGATATGCTGCAGACGATAGCCTTAACAAACAGTAATAACACAAAGGAATGATAGAATGAGCTGCATGAATGGAGGCATATGTCTAGTCACGTACCTTTGGCAAATATAGACAGATAGGTAGAATCCACATAATAAACAGAAACAAAGTGTCCTCATAATGTAATACTTTCATTTAATACAAACTTATGAAATTAATTCAATAATATCTTTGAAATCCTATTCAATAATATCAACAACCTGTCTATTTACGATTTGAGGTTAGATGCTTAAGTGATGACACTTTAGATGATCTATTTCTCTATCATAATGTGTGTACATGTGTGAACAAAATCGGAACATATAGTTAACGAAAAATCAGTACGAGGTGATTTTTTACTAGTAATTAAATGATATGTGGTGCAACTGATGCTTTGAGTAAAAAATGCATACTTAATTAACTTTTTTTTCTAACCGACTATGCTCTTGACCTGGCGAGATCTTTACAGCTTCACCGGACTACTGGATACTTAACTTTCGGTCTTATAACAGAAATTGATTTCATTTGATTAAATTTCTTTTTTCAGTGATAATATATATTGACATCACTACTATTACTATTTTGTTTAAATTCTTGCCATCAGAAAATAAAAAAATACTGACAAATATTATAAATATCACTCTTTTATAAGCAAATAACATTTCAGAGTTAACAGAGTAAACATTTAATACTGTGATGCAATGTGTTGAAATTAAACTAAGTGACAGACCGTTACTCTTATATTAGTTAGCTAAATAATCAAAGGTTTAAGTACAAAACACATACATTTTATTATAATTCTGTCATCGTTTCTCACTCAAACTTATAACAAATGTCTCTTAGAAAACCTAAACAATGCTAAATCTAAAATAAATAACTCAAAAATTCAATAATACATTATCTAAACCTACTGTCTCAGTTGCAAGTACTATGATAATTGTGAATGAATTATATTTTTCAATCCCAATTAATTAACATCATTAAGTGCAGTTACACAAAGTTTATTTTTGAGTCACAATATATAATAATTAGTACATAAAAAAAATCATGAACACTTGAAAGATGTGTTTTATATATTTCCTATCTATTTTTATATTTCATTGCCATGTTGCGTGTTAGGTATCCTTACAATAGTTTCCTTGGTTCCTATATTGGCAGTCTTGTCAGAGTCTATGAGCGATGCAGAACTGAGTTTCTTTGACTTGGGTGCTAAAGGTGGCATTTCACTGCATGTGGAACAATTATCATCTGTTGTTACCTTAGAACTAGAACCGGCTGTGGTGAACTTTTTCAAGCTCCCTGTGGTAAGTGATCCATTGGATGATGAGCAATGTGCAGGAAGCAAAGGAACTCTTTCTTGAAGATCCCTAATAGAACCAGTCGGTCTGTGTCCACAGGAAATACTACTGGCATCAGAAGATGCAATGTCTGGCCAACTTCCTATTTGAATCCATTCTTGTATTCTAAAACCAATTTAATGTAAAGACATTATAGTATTACAATGAATTAGTTACATTTGATAATAATATTTTTTATAAATATATATATTTCAATCAAGAAAATTCAAAAATATAAAAGAAATCTTAAACTTCCTAACTGTTATTATTTGTATTAATAAATATGTAATTGTGTCTAAGTTTTTACCCCTTTTTTTTTAGATACATCGTTTTATCTTAGTCTGTCTCTAGGTCAAAATTAAATTCATAAATGGCTTGACCGACTTTTAAGAAATTTTGTACCTCAGAAGCTATATCATTTAGCAAATGACACACTATAAAATAATTTACAGTTTATATAGATTTCAATATATATTGTCTATACTGTCTTTAAATATTGTTGTTACCTGTTGACAATCTCTTCGAAATTTGGCCTCCGATGAGGAGTATGTTTCCAGCAATCCCTCATGAGCGCGTACATGGGTGATGGGCATAATGCAGGCGCCGCAAGCAATTCACCACCTCGTACCATAGATATTACCTCCTGATTACTGTAACTATTGGACAAATTTTTTTGTTATTTTTGAAGTTATACTTCTTTTGGCGCGTTAGGGAAAAATGATGAGATTAAATTTTTACGATGCGCGCGCACACCGTCACGAAAAACCGACACTCTGAAGTTAGCTATAGTTAACATTCTGTTTCTTTGTATTAAAACTTTCAATGTGTAAATACCTTTTTCTATAGTTAGTGTTGTTTTTTAATGTATTTCCTGGTGTTATTGTTGTTGTGCAACATCAAAAATGATTTGTCCATCAGAATTTTATTATCATTACATAGTATAAAACAAGTTCTCTGTCGCGTCTGTCTGTTCGCGATAGACTCAAAAACTACTGAACGGATTTTCATGCAGTTTCCACCACTAGATAGAGCAATTCACAAGGAAGATTTTAGTATATAATTTGTATACATTTTTTTAGGGCGGGACAACGTACGTCATGCTAATAATTAGTATTATCTATATTTATATCTGTATTTATTATTATAATCAGGTAAACTATGTATGTTTGTAGAAAATAATCACAGACACTACTGATCTGATTTTGAAAATTACTTGGCTGATTGAAAGCTGTCTTCTCTTATAGAATATAAGCTATTATATATTTTATTGTTATTTATTTTCACAATGTAATGAATAGTTTCATACGGCCCTTATCCTATAAAATGCTTAAGTTGCCTTGAGAATGTAATATAGATCAAAATTGTATCAGGGTGAAGTTGTGAAATAGTAAAGGACGAAAATCACTATTTTAATGAATAGTTTAGATATCACAAATATCAAATTACACGCTAGAAAAAAGCTCATGTAAAGATTCTTGGGTAGCTTCTATGACTTTGATGAATGAATCTAAATTGTTTAAACAACTGTGATGCCACATTAATACATTGCACCCATACAAAGTTGACACAAATCACTTTTAAACATAGAAATAAATAAAACACATTAGACAACTTACCCATAGTAAGGTTGTAAACCATAGCTATAAATTTCCCATAGTACAACCCCATAAGACCATATATCACTTTCGGTTGTGAATTTTCCGTATAGTATGGATTCTGGTGGCATCCATCTAACTGGTAACAAGCTTTTTGATTGAACCTTAACAAATTAAATACCAATTTAAATATTTCCTTAGAAAATCTTACCTTATATAAATAATAAGTTTTGATACTTACTCTGTAATAATCAGAACTATAAATATCCCTGGAAAGACCAAAATCTGATATTTTAACAACAAAGTCATCAGAGACTAAACAGTTTCTTGCTGCTAAATCTCTATGTACATAATGATGAGACGCTAAATATTGCATGCCAGATGCAATGTTC
This sequence comes from Antheraea mylitta, assembly GCA_014332785.1. Taxonomy (NCBI): domain Eukaryota; kingdom Metazoa; phylum Arthropoda; class Insecta; order Lepidoptera; family Saturniidae; genus Antheraea; species Antheraea mylitta. Next base: position 549,419 of record JACEII010000045.1, read on the forward strand.
AAAGCTATGTTTAATAATCTCATGGGTGGTAAACCTTTTCCTGCTGGAGGTGCTCTACCCATGAGAAACTCATGCAAATCTCCTCTAGCCATAAACTCAAATAACATGCATAAAGGTTCCTCTCTAAGTGCAACACCAACAATACACACAATATTTTCATGTGTGAGTTCAGATATTAAATCTATTTCTCTTCTGAAGTCAGCCTGAGTTTTAGCAGAAGCATTCTCTTTCAAAGCTTTCACAGCAACAAATTGTGTCTCCCCATTTATTTTTAGTGCACCCTTGTAAACTTTACCAAATGCTCCTTCACCTAACTCTTCCAAGAATTTTATTTGTGATAAAGAATAATGAGGAATTCTTAATACTCCATTGCCTCTAGTGCTTATTGTTAAATGTGGTTGATTGTTAATATTGTGATTGTTAAGTAAATCAGTCATTTCTATTGGTGAATTCAACCGAGAATTACCATAAATATTTTTATCTGCATTTGGTAAATTAATATCTCTAATTGCCGCTGCATTATTCTTATGTTTATGTTTATAAAGAAGAAATATTACAAAACAAACAATTGTAGCTATTATCAGTACAAGCACTATTACAATGTAAATCCAAATTTTATGTGCACATTTAGGTATATCACAAATCAGCTTATCAGTTTTACCATTTTTTTTCAACAACACACCATGGTTGTTCTCTAATTCCACCAGGGTTTCTGCAGTAACTATGCCTGCCTGCAAGTTCAGGGTATTCTGAGACTCTCACATGCATTTGTTTTGACCACTCAGTGCAAGGCATCCCATTAGCAGCAACTTTAACTTTACCTAAATAACCACTACCATTCTCCCAATAACATTCGTCATCAGATACCATTACTGCTCCTATTTCAATTTTAAGGCAGTCGAGATCATCTTCTGGTAAGTCTTGACATTCTTCTAAAGGTAACTCTTGCCCGATATGGGGATGTCTCTTTGCTATAGCATACTCCTTTTGACACAATTCATTCTCTAGTATCTCACAATCATCTTTGCATACTCTTCTAAGTACTGTGGTATTGTAACGATAGTTGAACATATCATTTGTAGCCATATTAGGATTCAAAACAACAGTTGACAATGTATTATGATAAGGAATGTTTTCAAATATAATTTGTGGTGCATTGTTTTGATCACCGTCAGTATCAAGCAGAGAGAAAATTTGTTTTACATCTCTGTAGAAATTATTGTTAGTGACAACAGGGTCTCTACAAATTGGAAATGTTGAATAACATAAACTGGGGAGTGCATATCTCTCACAATGAGAACTGATCTCATTAGAATATTTAGTGACTTGTATAGCTTTAACTAGTTTCTCTTCAAGCTTGTATTGTGTTGTGTTAAATGGGATATACACAAATTGCCCTTTTAAATGACCTTCACAAACTCTTCCTATATATTCTTGACAAACAGGTTCCAACTTTTGTTGCGATGTAGGCTTTTTCTGTTCCATTGTCATGTTTACGCTTTCTGTTTTTATACTATCAGAAATCAATTCGGGTGTTGATTTTACTATCTGTAACTCACTTCCAAAATCTGCATTGGGAAATAATGGAGCATATGTTGGTATGTCTATACCCTCTTCAACAATCAATTTTGATGTTTGCCTTTTTTCATATTTTTGTTTTATGACACATGTGTAATTACCTTCATCAGAAATGTATATATCCTTTATTTTCAAGTTGGTACGTATTGTGCCATTTCTCTTATCTATCTTTGTTGTAATGTTGATTTTTTGATTATCAATAATATTTTTATTATTTTTCAGCCAATACACTTTAATTTGCTGTAATATGGTTTGTTGTATGTGCTCTGGAGGTAATTCCGCATATGATGTCTCAACACCTTCCTTATTTTTAATGTATTTCTCAACTTTTGTGAAATTTAAAACTGCCTCACATTTTAATCGTACGTCCGTCCCAGGAGCTCTTTTCACCACTGAAGGTAAATTCTTCGAGAAATTAATATCCAGTGTTATATTCCACACTTTTTGTTCCAATGTTGTATTGCTTTTAGATAATGACATAGAGTCTAATTTATCAGCGATAGACATCTGACTCTCAAATAAACATAAGCACAAAACAATTGGTACAAAGTATTTCATGACTAACATTTCCCATACCACTTTCTAAATAACAACAATAACGCCATCAATTCAGTACCCAGACATATTAGACTAATTTATTGATCCAAAGCTTTATTACATCTTTTACGTGCTATCATACTTATCAATATTTTTCTGAGAAATCTGATTACAATAAAATCATCACAATCGGCGAGAGTACAATTGATCGGTGATCCACAGACGAATGAAAATGTATGGTTTCAAGAACGAATGAAATGTACGCTTTGTAAAGATAATACAAATTTTAAAGATAATATAATTTTTTGGTAATACAAATGCTGTCAGTATTAAAATCTTGTAAAATAAACCATTTACAATAAATACTATGTAATAAAAATCGTAATATGTATATTCACTTGCAATACAATATCTCCTAATATACATAAAAAATCTAGCGAACATCAAAAAGACCAGAAAAATTAAAAAAATATAGTGTAATTTTAAAATTTAGTATTTTATACAACTTATCTTATTTTAGGTTACAACTATTAGATATAAACCAAGGTTACATATTTCTAATATTTGGTGTAAAAAACGTAAATTCTCCAAGCTTTTATAAAAGTTTTCATCTTACTTATCATGCTAAATTTAATATTATAAATTTAGTATGCGGCCTAGTCTTATCCTGTATCAAAACAGAGTTGACTTCGATGAAAGGGTCAGTACAATATTTTCTTGTAAATGATTTATTAATAGCAAAGTGCAATCAGATCTTATACATCGATCATCATACCTACCTAGGAGCCACCAGTCTATACCTAGGATTAACTTTAAGAGTTTTCTGTACCTACTTGTTTTTGAACAATTCTTACCAGACTGATGCGTGTTCTAAAGTAAACGTTTCTTGTCATAAACTAGTGAGTTGCTGCAATTATGGTATAGTTGATAATGATGATAGAGCCTTGATAAGCAGGGTCGAATTAAGACTTATTTCTTTGTATATTATCTGTTAGATCTAAATACAGCTGTAAGTTCGGACTTGCGCATTGTATCGTCAAAACCTTAATACATAACAAAGTTCAAATATAATTGTACGAATCTAGATTTGGCATTGTTTTATCCTCAAGTTGTCTTAATACATATAATTATAATACGTTTCTAAATTTGTATTTTATGCAGCTATTTCAGAACGGTCAAAAAAGATGGCGATGACTTTACATATTTTTTATAAATTAAGTATACGGGTGTAATGTATTGATGTGGCGTTATAAGTGCCTAAACAATTTTGATCTAATTTTTGACCCTTTGATATTTACATTTCTAGTGAAAGAAGCTGCATGTCTTTAGACATGGTACTTACTCCTTTTAGTCGGGCGTAGTTTTAAATCTGTCTAAATATAACTGAAGTATTTAATTGGATAAGAAATAATCTTATTGGTCAAAATAGTGTCATAAAAATTACACATTATTTTTTAATTATATGTAAAAAAATGCTCAAAAATTGTTACACGGAGGTTTATTTTTAATACTATACTCCACAAATATATTATTTTGATGTATCTTATAAGATGTAACAATGTAAGACCTCAATAAACATTTTTAACGAATACATTAAGATATAAAGACTTTTCTTACTTCCTGTAAGTATAATATGAATTTATATTTGTAATTTTGTGTAGGTATATTTATATACATCCTGAATGGAATACTAAAAAAATTAGTGCAAACCTTATCAAAATCCGTTTTGTAATTTAAATGAACTAAGGAAACAAAGAAACAGATACGAAAACAACTAAGGAAACAGATACGAAAACCAAATTTTTGTTTTTATTATTTATTATTGATTGATATTGGATGATTATTGGTGAAGTTGTTTGCGAATAAAAATACACGAATGAAAAGATTCAAACCTTTATTTCAATTATTTTAAAATATATTTACAAAAGTGTAACTTGTTTAACTGTAAAAATGACTAGTCATGGTAGTTGCAGAGGTTTAACGGTTATTCAGCAATTTTAGTATTTTAGATAGTCTGCTCAATTTCTTCTTCGAGTTCTTCTTTGAGTATGAGTCCACCAAGAATAGATGAATCTGGAGGTAACCATTCGCAGCTAGTATCTTCCGAAGAACATACCTGTGAGTTGTTTAAACTGAGCATTATTATTTGTTTCGTGGTGAATAATAAAATACATTCTTTTTACATTAATAAATCCACATTTATCTAGATAACATCGAATAACTGATCATTACAAGTTACTTAAACTATAAAAAGGTAAAGTATGCCGTTACACCAAAATCGATGCTAGTTTTGTAAAAATAACGTAAAATATAGAGATTTGAAAAAACCGAATGTGTTACTGACCCAAATTATTTAATTATACACAGTAATTTTACTTTCCATTAGAATTATTGTGAGTTAGTAGGTATATACTAATATTATAAAGAGGTAAAGTTTATCAGTTTGTGACGTTGTAGGGGGTAATCTCAGGAACTACTTATCCGATTTGAAAAAATCTTTCAGTGTTATTTATCGAGAAACCTTATAGGCTATATATCATTACTAAGACCAATAGGAGCGGAGCACTAATGAAGAATGTTTTAAAATCGTTTTTATCTCTCTTGAAAGCTTCCGCTGCGTGTTAACGTTAGCCCAAAGAAACTATTCCACGCGGACAAAGTCGTGAGCAGCGTTTAGTGTTCTATAAAAGGCAAAAATTTACCTGACATTTGCAGCTGACCGCTTCAACGTAGTGATACACCTCGGTGCCAGGCTGTGCATTAGGGTCACAATGACGAAGTTTCACAGAGGCGTGTTTACGTTCGCCATGTACGCATACAGGGTGATGGGATAATTTATATGGGAACTGCCAGTCTGAGATCTGAAAATATATTAGACATAATTAGACAGCTTAGATCCTAGACTTCAACTTAATTTTGGTTCAATGATGGCTCAGTGTTTAATTCTGGCAACAAAGTCGGAGTTTTTGAAGAATATGTCCTGATACAACAGTAACATGGTGGTAGCAATTTTTCTAAGTCCGCTTGTATAGCTACCATACCCGAGTTGAAAATCTGTCGCAAAATATTGTTGGTGTGTTCCAGCAGCTGCACTCGAGGGCCAGTGTCTCTAGGTGTACCGTTTTTAGCATCTTAGATTTTGGTCTAGTGCTAAAACCTATGAAATATTAAGAAAATGCTCTCACTCTTGCCGAAGACATCAGTATATGTTCCTATACAAGGTGAATGTTTGAAAGGTCACAGGTCCTTCAATCCTGTAGTAGTTCGTGCTTAGTTTAGTGTAGTAGTTTAACATATAAAATAATAATATCAAAACAAGTACTAATAAGCAACAAAGAGAAAGTATGGATTACGTGAAGAAAGTATGGGTTGTCGGCAATTTACCTCATAAGACAGACAGTAGCCCCAGCATGAAACAATCTTAACATCGTCCCAACAACGGCGTCCGTTGAAATCAGTTTGCATTGCTTTGTGAGTATGTCGCTTTAATTTGCAACGTGCGCTTAGTGACGCCCCCGCAGACATCAGTGCCCAACAACAGAATACCAGACCGACTGTCGTCAAATGGCTCATGCTTCTGTTTGACATTTTTGCAGCTAAAACAATAACTGAAGTTAGTGCCAAATATTTCGTATGAATTGACTATTGAAGTAAAACTTCATATAGGAGGCCTTTGAAGTTCTAATCCGTAACTTTTTTTGTAACAAAAAGTAGTGGGGGTAAGCACCGTGTCGAATAAAGTGGAAGCAGTGTCTCGCTTGACTTCGGATGTTTTTTTTTTCCAAATGTCTACGCTATTGACCCAGCAAGGTCTTAACAGCTTCACCGGACTACATCTTGACTTCGGATATTGAAGAACAGTGAGACATAAGCTCTTCTATCTTTCTTTCTTTCTCATCCGTGGTTGCATGTACTGCGTCGCGATCATTGAACACAAACTATGCTATTCAAAAGAGATTGATAAATAATTAAAATGATTCTCTGTAACACAAAAGTGTCACTTCTATAGTGTGTCATTACGACACACTATTATTTCAAACATTATACACATAAAGCTTTGATTCTATTCTTCACCAAATGATATCCGCAACTTCGTCTACATAATTTGTTATCTTAACAATTTATTTTATGTACACAGGGAAAACATAATTACGATACCGCTTGCCCCACAACTCTACTGTAAGAAAAACACATGGACTTAATGTGCAATGCTTATAAAAATCGATGTTTCTTAAAATGTGAATAATCTTATATTTAATTAAGCTGTCATGATATTTTTACTTTTTGGATAAAGCCTAAGTATCTAGGAAATAAAAAAAAAACGAAGCAGTCATGACTGCCGACTGAAGTGAATACTCAAAACAATGGAATAACTGTGTTTTCTTTTGAATTTTGAAATTAATTATTGTCTGAATTATTTAAAACTACTGGGCCCGGCGGACGTTGTGCCGCCCTCATAATAATAATATACACACGCTTCTCATGACAAGCGTGCGGTGGCGATGATGCCAGTTTCACACTTTTTGTTCGCCCAAAAAGTATACATATGCACAGTATACATAGCTCATGAAAAGCGCTTGGTGACGATGATGCGAGTTCCATGATGTTTATTCACTCAAAAAGTGCTCAACCCACCTGAAGAAGTTTTTACTTAAAAAAGAAAGCTATTCAGTAGTTTATGAGTGATGCGCGCACAACAGTAGACTTCTATAATTTTATCTATATACAAATGTTACTATGAAATAAAATGAGATACCTCTTCTGAAGCTTGGTCCAGATGACTGTGATGTTTCAGGAAAAAATGTGTTTTTATAAAGGGGCGAAGACGACGTCAAGACATTTGTTTCACTCGGGTTCACATCACAATGGTGCGCAAACCATTAGCTTCAAGACTGTGCCGTTAAACGAGCGGTATAAATAAAGAACTCGCGCCATTTAAAATGTAATTTGAATATCTAATTTTAGTACATTTCGTCTATATGTTTAATTTTTGTGAATTGTGTTGCCCGATTACATAAGGTCGACGGTATTGATGATACGAGAATATCCATTAAATATATTTTTTTAATATTTGCTATATATAAAGTGTATTAATTATTAACTAATAATTTTTATAACATAGGCGGCAAACGAACAGATGGGCCACCTGATGTTAAGTGATCACCTCCGTCCATAGATACCATCAACACCAGAGGAGTAGCAAGTTCGTAGCCAGCCTGTATTTATTGGGAAGGGGGAAGGGCGAAGGGGAAGACAGGGAAGGGAGGGGGAGGGAGGTGGGCCTCCAGCGCTCTCACTGACCGAACGAAACGCAACAATGCAAGCACTGTTACTTCACGTCGGTTTTCTGAGAAAGGGTGGTACTATCCCGGACGAGCCGACCCATTCATGCTGAATCCAGTTGTAGCATCAACGTGTCTCTTCACCTACAATGGTACGCTATTGACCTGGTAAGGCCTTTACAACTTTACCGGACTACAATCTGCATAAACCGATTTGAATTTTTTAAACATTTATCGCTCAAGTGTGTTCGGACACCGTGTCGATCGACCTAGGGTTCAAATCCTTACAAAACAGCCGGAGCTGTCGGGGTAAGACATAACCTAGCAGTAGGGCTTTTTCTAAGACCGCCTGTCTAGTTACAAACGCGTGAAATTGAAAAATATCGTCAGTCAACTATAGGTGTGTTCTGTGCTATTTCCCTTTAGGCTAAGCATGCTTACCATCCCATACCAAGTCGTCATTTCACATTAGGTCAAATTATCGTCACTTTCTAAAAGCTTTAAAGTATATAGAAGTATGCAATATCGATAAAATAAACACGGTTTTGTATTTCAGAAAACTCATAGACATCACTACACATTATAAAAGAAAGTCCTCCGCCGTGTCTGTCTGTCTGTTCGCGATAAACTCGAAAACTATTTAACGAATTTCCATGCGTTTTTCATTAATATTCACGAGGGAGGGCTACGTATATAATTTGTCATTTTTTTTCAAATTGGTTAAAATATAACATTTTTTTTATATATCATAGGGGGCAAACTAACAGGTCTATCAAATGATCACCGCCGTCCAAAGATACCTGCCAACCTGAATTTAGGGGGAGGCGGGCGGCAGGGGAGAGTGGATATTGAGGAGAGAACGGGATATGGGCCCTCAGTGCTCTTACAGACCGAACGAAACGCAACAAGCACTGTTACTTCACGTCGGTTTGGAACTGTTGGAAGTATCGAAAAAAGTCGGGCCGCCTGATAGCTTTCGTCTAAAACACTGTTTAATCTTTTTGAGATATAACAAAATAATTGAAATAATAAACAACGCAGAGGTAACCTCAGGTATCAGCTAGTATCCAACATTTAATATTATAAAGAGGTAAAGTTTGTGAGGTTGTAGAAGGTAACCTCGGGAACTACTGGTCCGATTTGAAAAATTCTTTTAGTGTTAGATAGCTCATTTATCGAAGAAACGGTGACACATAAATATACATCACCGCTACAACACTACACGATCACCCCCACACACGTGCACGCCTATACGCTTACACATGAAACTGGAAGGGTTTACTTTTTTTCCCTTATCGAACTGAAAAACTCTCAATTTTCCGATAATGTATGGAGGAGTTGTTGAGGCGGGTATGCTTGGTACACATATACGTTTCAACAACTCATACATATATGAATAATTAGCTAGGCTAGCTAAGGTCCCGATTTTGCATGCAACAGGCAACAGCCAAGCCGAGGTGTGCTGTGCACCCTTGAACTGGTTGCCAAAATAAAATCGGTTGAGTGCCTTAAGCGCTCACCTTAGTAGTCCGGTGAAGCTGTTAAGACCTTGCTGGGTCAATAGCGTAGTCATTTTGAAAAAAAAAAATCGAAGAAGGCTACTATCGGCTAACTACTATAGGCTATTTATCAGCATGCTAAAATCAGTAGGAGCGAAATACCAATGAAGAATGTTTCATCGGTTTTTGGGAGGTTCCACTGCGTTTGTTAGCCCAAAGTAACTATTCAACACGAACTAAGTCGCGGGCAGAAACTAGTATACGATATAAAGTGGAATGTTGTTACTAGTTTGAAATTATATTATTTCTACATAACCTCCCGAAACAGTACATATTCATGTAATGGTCTTTTTTGATATCAAACTTCTTATAGTAGGGCCATAAAATTCTGATCATCATTTTTGTGTCACAAACAGTTGTGGGAATACACACTGTGCCATATGCAATGATATTATAACTAAAAAACAGCAGCGGCTTGTTTGAACTTGGCCTGCTAGCTTATTTTTGATGGCTGTCCGTCAATTCGCTCGTATCTATATGTCGGATCAATTATATTATAACTAAAAAAGCTGTAGATATATCATAGGTGCCTCGACAGCTCCTTGTTAAGCCTTGGCTATCTAGCAAACGTGATCTAGCCCCGTCAATCCACCCGTGTCTAACAACATGTAATTCTTTCCTCTTTATTACCAAATATTGACAATATGCAATCTTACTTCTACATATTAACTAAGATAGTATGGCTTTTTAGTTATAATATCATTGGTGTCTGGTACAGTGTTGGAAACATTTTTTCTCGTCTGATCATCGTTAAGCAACGTCGGGCGCGGTCAATATTTGGGTGGGTGACCGCCTGGGAACAGCACGTGACGTTAGCTTCACGTTTGTACTTTTTATTAAAAAGTTTTCACTACTTCCGTATGGTAACCACACAGACTTTTTTATAAATCTAGCGTTCACAACAGTCTCGCCTTATTCAGTTACAATGTGGTTGAAACTGTCACATAATAAGTTTATAAGAAATAGTTCCTAGTGCAACTGTACTAGTAGCTAACAGCAGTAGCTAACACATTTAAAGGTTTGATCATTTAACCACCTATTTTGTTACATAAAAATATTTGACCGTCATAAATGTATAGAGGACATTTGACGATTAGCTATAAATTACAATGCCTATTATTAAACTTTGACAATCATTTCAAAATCATACTAGTAATTTCTCGGAAATAAAATATTTTTTATGCGTGACATTTTTTAATTTGTGTAAGAATACTGATATCAGGTATACAGCTGTTAGTCGTAAATCCAATTCTATTGCTCCATAAATACTATGTCTTCAGTAATAAAAATACCTATAAAATTTATTTAAGAAAATCATAGAAAATGTATACTGCAAAAATAGATTGTCCGAAAAATGAACAGGACCAGTTTGATGAAAGATCAACTCCAACAAATTTTAAAGGTAAAAGAGTAATTAACTTAATTTATTAGTGGAAATATTATTTAAAGAAAGCTGTGTTGAAACAGTGTGTTTTGAACATATTATGTGCTTAACATATATGTAATTATAAGACCTACATTCGATGTAGGCATAATACATTTTGCGATCAATTTTAGTACTAGAAAAAAATTAATTATTATAGTTTTGCTTTAGTATACTTCACTAGGTAAAGTTTCATTTTATCTGTTCAGGGGTGCATATAAACGTTACCCTTATTTTTTACACTCTTCTTAACATTTATATATGTGGAAAACCGATCAGCAACTGTTACTGAATTTAATAAAAAAGGAATACGGTTAATTTTGCTTTACTAGCAAATGAAATTTATCGCCGGTTAGGATTGAAATATTTTCGCGTAGTCATCTTTTTATGATTCTAGTTATCTTAAAGAAATATCTTAGTTAAAAAAACTGTTTAATGGTGATATTCCTGAGGAAAACTATGGAAGATATTAGTGATAAACATACAGAAAATATTGGACGAAATAACTCTAAAGAGCCCAATATTTATGCTCTATTGTGATACATTAACTACTGCAAAGAAGGAGAAAACTTGTGAAAGCCTTGACTGTGATAGTTCTGCACCTATTATTATTCCTATGGTAAAACATAGTGCTAGCCATCATATTTCGATCTATAAGACTGTGGTCAGCTAGTTGTACTAGTATACACTAACACACAAATTACAACATTTTTGAACTCGTGACTTGAAAGTAGTACCCTATCATTGGCTGAACTGAGCTCGGAATGCTAAGATAGCATTTTTAACGTCTAAAGTCGTTTATCTACATCTATAGGCTACAGCGGTCGTTAATATCAGTCTGACTATAATAGTTGAATATGGACTTGAGCAAGTGCCCTATTTTCTTAGGATAATTTTACATCATATTGTCAGTTTTTTCTCAAATACTAGCTATAAATCTGAAAATGAATATATTTTAATCTGTATTTTACTGTAATCTGCAATTCACGATTACACGCTACCTATTCATTCATTTCATTTTTTCATGTGACTTCATTCATTCATTCGTTCATTCATTATTAACAAAATAACGAAGTTGTTGGGTGGCTAACAATAACATTGGAGATAATAACTTTAGGATTGCAAAACTCTATATCTAATACCATAAAATGTCACGTAGAGTACCTGTGAAATCTAGAATCAAAGTTTCTAACAGATCTGTTTTCCACCTGCAAGATAATAAGCAAGATGAAAACGAATTATCCATGGGCTTAATCAAATCAGCTAAGCGAACTGGACAACTCAGTTTATGTAACAGGGGGCTTGGAACAGGTGAGAAAATTAGATAATATTAAAATTTTGTTCAAGTATGTCTTGAGTATAATTTTTTTTTTTCTGAAAAAATACATATTGTTAGATTTCATGTAAGATTCCTTTGCAGTTTTAATAATGTAAACCATCTTTTAATCACAATATTATATGATCATATTACATTCAAGAATTTAATACTTTACTCTTCTGTAGAATTAATGTCTATATCAATGCTAATTAAACATTGGGATACCTTGATAACTCCTTGATACCTATGAATCAAGTATGTTGTTCCTAAGTGGATTTCCTTGGAATAATTTAACAGAATCAATATTAAATTTGCAGGAACGATTTAGTTATTGCATCTATAAAGTGGTGGATATTGCTGATGATCATGTTAATGTGTATAATAGGTAATTTTATATTAAAACCTGGTAGTAAAACCAGCACAAAATGTTTTCTATTATGAATAAGTTGTTTAACATTTAACATGTAGTATATATACAATAAATAATATATTTAATATGAAACCTCTATGCATTAAAGTGACACTAATAGTCTGTATGAGTTACTTCCTTTTAATAGCAATTCATGTAATTTGTTACACTCCTTGTTGGTGCACTCTATGCATAAATTACAATATACATGTTTGTATAATGTATGCATATACTTCTAGACTTCTCATAGTTAATATAAAGAGTTTGTTTATCAATTCAATTATATACTTACTAAAAATAGTATAATATTTAGTAAAAAAAATCTGGGAATAGTACATGGTGTCTATAATTGATAAAATTTTGTTTTCAGTACCAGAAAATGTATGGAAAATTGATGAAATGGTGATGGATGAAAGTAAAGAAGTAGATTTTACGAAAGCTGACCATAATAACTGGTGGAATTATGAACCATTAAAATCACTTGACCTTAGCTCAAATGTTATAAAAACTATATCACCCAACATCAAGTTGTTGCAGGAACTGGTTACATTGAAGGTAATCATGGTTGTAAATCACATGCACAGATGAGAATAACTATAATTAAATATGGATAAATGTAGTTATGTATAAAATATAATGTAAAAATGACTTACAAGATATCCTATATGGGATATATCATTGATATATTATGAATGATTACTTTGATTAATTTATGATTTTTGTTTTATGGAAATAAAATCTATAAATAATCTATAAATATAAATCTATTTAAAACTTGTTCTATTTTCTAATCTTCGCATATCTGGGTGACAAGGGTGACTAAGTTTTTATTTCTAACATTAAAATTGACATTGTAAAGTTGCAAATATTCTTCTGCATCTACATATCACTGTAATAACTCATATATATCATGCATATGGTGAAAAAGCCCGTAATAGTGATTCGCTTCTACGGGTCCCATTTCGGGATCAGCCTGTTCATATCCAGCTTATTACAGGCCGGCATGATAGTGGCGACCGGCGATGGACAGTGTGTCAATCGGTGGTCGCTATTATTTTTGGATTGTACTGTGCTTACCATCAGGCATAGTGCAGTCACTTTGCCGTGCTACAATAAATATATATATATATATATATAGTAGCAGCTAAATAATTTGGCAACAGCCCAAGCCGAGGTGTGCCGTGGAACTTTGAGCTAGTTGTCAAATAAAATCTGCTCAGTGCCCTAAGTGCTCGCCTTAGTAGTTTGGTGAAGCTGTTCAGACCTTGCTAGGTCAATAGCATAGTCAGTGCGAGAAATACCTTTGATGTATGTAAAACCCATCAGATCAGCTATCTTGTTGTGTATATCATGATATAGTCTGATATTTTGTAATCCATGATAATATAGAGAAAATATACTTCCTTCATTTCATACTGGCTAATATTATTGGCCTGATGAGCCTTCAAAGCTTCACTGTACTAAAAATTCATTCATTATGATACATTAAATGGTAAAGTAGAAATAATATAGTGTAATTGAGATTAGGGAGCTAGTAAACAAATTTTAGTGTCAGCTTCTTTTAAAAAATCTTTTCGTATGTTAGTTACTCTTGTTCATAAATATGGAAGTTATTTACTAAATCTGATTATCTAAAAGAAGTCTAATGGAATATGCTAAATATATTATTACTTTTGTTCTAGTTACATGATAATGCCATAGAAAGCTTGCCATCAGAATTTGGAATGCTCAAGAACCTCTCAAATGTCAGCTTAAATCATAACAAACTAACAGTTCTACCTAAGGAATTTTACAAGTTAACGGAACTAAGATGGCTCAATATAGCACATAATAATCTTGAGAAAATTGAGCCTGATTTTGGGGATTTGGTTATGTTGAATTTCTTAGTAAGTAACACAGTTCTGATTAATGTGACTGGTTTATTTTAAAACATTTGTTACCAAAAGTAAGTTACCAAAAAATTTTGTAGTACTTTTGAAAATAAATTAACTTATATAAACCTTTATTTCTGAAGATAATTTATAATCAGAATAAAAGATTCATCTATGCTTTCTGTAATATACATTCTACTTGTATTAATGACATTTTAATAATGTCTGAATAATTGTAAAATGAATTCATCTCAAACTTTTTTTTTTATGTTTGAATAAATTAATACATTTACAGGATTTGTCACACAACAAATTATCAATATTACCTCCAGGTATGGGTTATTTAGTACGTCTGGTGGAACTCAACTTATCACATAACCAATTGCAAGAATTACCACCTGATATTGTTAATCTTAGAGGTAATAAATTTAACTAGAATAATAGAACAATTATGAATTAAAGAGAAGTAACAAATAAAATAAAGATTTTCGTAATTATTATACGTGATGTGAAGATATCAACATATTATTAATTTATGCTATATAGAAGTGAGTTAGTAAAACAGCATAGAAACCTTCTTGAAACCTCCACTAACATTAAATTTACAATTTAAAAAAAAAAAAAACAGTTTGTTGAATTTTAAGGTGTTCTGTCAAACAATATCCAAGTTTATTAATCTCAAATCAAATCAAAATACTTTTTGTTTAATTTAGGCCCTGAGAAGGCACTTATGAACTTCAAAATTACCACCAGTTCGGAAAACAACCCAGTCATATAGAAGAACTGGCAAGAAACTCAATCAACTTTAATTTTTTATTATATATCATTACTTTTTTATAATTTCAACATAATAGACATATAAGGTTACATTCGTTTTTGTAAAATAATATTGTAAATAAATGTAAATATACCAACATCTGTATATTACTTCATATTATATTTAAAAAGACTTTAACAACAGTATTTATTGCTTAGAAATCTATATATAAAAAGAATACTTCGATGTTATGAAATGAACCCAAAAAGTTTGATATTTAAATATAAAATTTAAATATCAAACTTTTTGGCTTCATTTCATAACATCGAAGTATTCTTTAGTATATATACATGTATAACCAATAAATACTGTTGAAAAAGTTAAAAGACTAATATTTTCGTCAGTATAAATGTCTTAGGCACATTTAAAAATCCATTAGAAATATTAATTTTAACAATTTTTAAGGAACATTATGTATTTAATAATAACAGTTTCCTGTTTTAGACTTAAAGAAAATGTGTATAAACAATAATAACTTAAAGAAACTACCTCCATTGGGTGAACTGAGGAAAATGGAAGTGTTAGATGCAAATCATAATGATATTGAAGACTTACCAGATTTTTATGGATGTACTGCTTTAAAAGAAATATATTTATCCAATAATTATATTAAGGTAAGTTGATTTGTTACATGTACTTTAAAGGCTTTTTTTAATATCTAGATTTTTAATTATTATAATTTTTGATGCGAAATTCTATAGGCGCATTCTATACCTGATTTTGGCTTGACGACGTGGCGACACAAAACACATACTTGCCCCTATTAACGAAATACTCAAAAACATTTGCAGCCCTATATGTATACTCCTTAACATAAGATTCAAATTGTTTTATCAGCCAGTTGTTATTAGGTTACGTGGAACGCGCCAATGATCTAACGCCCTTTGATAAATGCCGCCAAACACACCGCGTCTGTACCTAGTTGAATTATTGTATCTTTTATTTAACAAGCTACCCTTTACAATAAAAAAGGAATCATCGAAATCGGTTGGCATGATATTGAGTTATTCGTCTATTTGTCGTATACACATCAAATGCAAATTTAACACTTATACGGTTTTGCACTGGATGCCGTTGACAGAATTGGACCAAAAAAATGGGACCACACGGGAAGCACTAGCTTTCAAATAAAAAAAGAATCATCAAAATCGGTTTAGCCAGTCCAAAGTTATGAGGTAACAAACATAAAAAAAAAAAACATACAGTCGAATTGATAACCTCCTCCTTTTTTTGAAGTCGGTTAATAAAAATGAATATTTATCTAATAAAATAAATAAACAGTCATTATTTTATAGAACAAATTTGTAATGCTTTATGTTTTTATTATGCCATAGCCGATTTCTGGCAAAATCTTTTTTTTTGAGGCATATAACTTATACAACACAATTTGGATATTTCATATCTGCCACTTGTGAGGACTCACTTTTTTTTTGTTTGTGTATTTAATTACTATTTGTGACAATTGCTTGTTTACTTATGTTCATAATAAGAATTATGGACCATAGATTAGATGAAAATAATTTCATATTTGTTATAGAGTAGTCAATTTTATTTACAGGAAATTACTGAAGAGTTTTGTGATCAAATGCAACATTTGAATGTGTTGAACATCAGAGATAACAAGTTGGAGATTTTACCTGAAAACATATCATTGTTACAAAAGTTAAAGAGGCTTGATCTTACTAATAATAATTTGAATAAGTGAGTTTATTTATTTATGTCATACTGGTTGCTGCTTGCGACTTCTTTGTTGTGAAAACGGTGTTGTTGTTTCATAAGAACTGTATATTTCATGTGGATTCATTGTGAACTGTTTGTCATGGCCTTGCAGTATTAACTAAATATGCGATATTGCATGTAAGGCAACTAACTCCTCAAGCCGAGGTTTGGCCACTTTGGCATCCTTCAACTTGTTACCATTCAGCTAAGTGCCTTAAACTTTTGCCCAGTTAAGCTTAATGGAACGGTGAAGGCTCAATGTCGCTGTCAGGCTAACAGCAGATAGTCTGAAAAAAGAAATTGCGTTGGACTAGCATCATATCATTCTAAAACAACACCATTGTTTTATGAATATGCTAAGTGTTAAAGCTGGAACAATGTTTCGGAAGCTATGACGTAACACGGTGTGATTGGCGTTTCGATATACGTGATAACAAGACTAAATTATTAACTGATTTATATTATTACCTAATTCTAATATAATAAAATATAAAAAATAAAAATGTTAATTTGTTCGTTGTCTGCAAATCTGTTGATGATAATAAGTTGATCAAATTAACTGGTGAATGACAGTCACAATCACAATCCGATACGCGTAAATGTTGTTGGATTGCGATATATTTTTGTTTTTTTTTTTTTTTTGTCTTGGTTGATTTACATATAGAATATAGATTAAAAACAATGATACAGGTGTATAAATTTTACAGGTTACCAAGAAACTTGGGGTTACTTTCTCAGTTGCAAAGCATAAGTATGGACGGTAACAGATTATCGTTTGTGAGACAGGATATAATCCGAGGAGGGACTGACAGAATGATGAAGTATCTGCGGGATCGGATCACAGAGGAAATTGTAAGCGAAACTAGATTCGAAAACGATTGGCCGGATAAGTAAGTGTCTTTGCAAAAAATATAACATTATAGTATAGTAAACTTAGTCCTTGGATAGTTAGTTAATACTCATTACTTAGCCTTATTTAATTATGTATGATTAAATTACGTTTAGAGTATTCTAATTATCGATTTGATTTCTTCTTAAAATCATAAATATCCAGTAATTCTTGCTAAATATTTTAATTTTAAATATATTGAATAATGAATATAGTTAGTAAAAGCAGCTATTTAATAATAATAAATTGCCCCTTTGCGACATTTTACAATAATAGTTGTTATAAACAGTTGTCAATTATGCAATTGGATAGTTCACTATTGTATAACATATGAGCTTATGCCCGCGACTTCACTTTCGTTAGTATACAGTTCACCTATCCCTTAGGAACACTACTCTTTTTGGATGAAAGAAACTCAACGTACGTTTCTGTACCCGTGACAAAGTGTATGCATTATTTAATGATGATCGCTTGAAGGGTTAAGGCGTGATAGTGTAACATTCAACTAAATACACAGACAAAATTACATTCGTCTTTAGGATATTAGTTAGGAAGTTGGGGTTGTAGTTTGTAACGGTGATGCGATAATAAAATGAATGTATATTATACGTATTGTGAGTAACGTGAAGTACTGTCTCTTTCACACTTATAGGAAGCTATATATTCCTTGTTTCTTCTTTCATTGCGATAAGATTCGTTAACCGTTGTCACCTATCGGCATAAATAAATAAGATTGAAGAAAAATTCAAATAAGCGCAGGCGCGGTGTGTATAGCGGCATTTATCAAAGGGCGCTAGGTCGTGGCCGCGTAACACTAGTAGAACGAGTGGCCGACAAAACAGTTTGAATCTTATGCTTATACACATAGGGTTGCAAAATGTTTTTTAGTTTTTCGTAACTAGTGCAAAGTTCGTGTGTTTTGGTGTGTATTCAGATGAAGTTGTTAAGACCTTACTAAGTTAATAGCATAGTCAGTTTGAGAAAACAAAAGCGACGCTACGCCAACAATCAGGTTTACCCTCCGCCAATAGATGTTTCACATAAAAATCCTGTTCTCTTTCTGTTGGTTCCCGCTAATCTTATAAACGGTTGGATCGCTTTTGACGGGGTTTTCAAGATATTTGCACCACATGCGATACAGTGACACAAAACCTTGCATCACTGCTACAACATCACACACATCACCTATACACACGTGCACGCCTACACGCTTACACGTTGTTTTTCTTTTTCAGATAAATAAATAACAAAGAGTTCTACCTTTATTTTTCCATATCCTATATAGTTTAGAGGAATCTTTCCGACACAAAATACATTTAGGAGTTGTTGAGGCACGCATGCCTGGTACACATGCATGTTTCAATAACTCATATACGTATATCTAGATAGCTTAGCTTAGCGCAGATAGGTCGCGATTTTTGCACAAAACAGGCGACAACCGAAGCCGAGGTGTACCGTGCACTCTTGAGTTAGTCGCCTAAACATCCCAAATCGGCTGAGTGCCTTCAGCGCTAGCCTCAATAGTTCGGTGAAGCTGTAAAGACCTTTTCAGGTAAACAGCGTTTTCATTTCGAAAAAAAAAATTGCATCTGTTATTTTAACGAGTAACTTAGGTTTTTTTTATCTTACAAAAACTTCATACAAATATAATAAAGTACAAAAGCAGTGTTCAGTACTGGGCGCCCATACGTATAATTACACTGAAGATTTTTTTTTGGTAAATTCCACGCGAACAATATCGCGGGTGACAGCTAGTTCTTAGTAATAATTATGGAAATCGGAAAATCAAGAGTAGAATAACTGTTCAAGAATTTGTTATTCCATGGGAAAAAAGCGTTATATTATTAGTTGTTTTAAGAATGATCACCTAAGTTATGAATATTAAATAACAGGTATACGCTCAAAAAGAGTCAAGCGCTAATGTTACCTTCAAGAGAACTGACGACTTTACCTGAGGAATTGTTTAAGTCAGCCGCCGAAGCAGAAGTACATATCGTCGATATATCTAAAAACAAATTGACTACAATACCCGCGGGGTAGGTTATAGTTTTTTTTTTTTCACTTTATTTTTGGCAATCAATCTTTCAGATTATTACTGCCATTGTCGAGTAGTCAATAATATTACAAGCGTCGTGCGATCATTTCAATATTAAGCGTCGTGTGAGTCAATATTCTAACAAGATGGTGGATCCCTTGCTAGAACCTTCCTGGGAGTTTTTGTGGCATCTCAGAATTTCATGCTCCGTGGTATTATTTTCTATTCCTTCACTTATGCATAATAAACTAACTATATTACGTAAAACACCACCAAATTTACAAAATATAGAGTCAAATAACACAAGATTATGAACAAAATATAAAATCCACTACATGACAGACTAAAATCCCGCCAGAAACTCCTAGGTTATAGTTTATTATTTGTATAAATTGATTAAGAACATCTATATACGACGATCTATATCTTTCAGACGAAGATGAAACATTTTAGTACATTTTTCTTGTTTGTCAACCGATTTCCTTAATTTTGTTTAGTAACATATTAACATAATCCGATTTATACTTGCCATTATTCATATTACCCGGACAATATAAATAGTGCCTTATCTGAGCACTTAGTCCACGAAATATATAGATATACCAACATGCGTTTTTACAAGTTTTTATTTAGCTTGCAATACTTGTTAGTTTGTTTAGGCCATTTTTTTTAAATTGATTGAAACTAGTTCCTTTAGACCTCCGACTTTGTAATTTTGGATATTTGTCTTGTACACGAAAAACGAATATGGCATATTTCAAAAGGCACGTCGTAGATATTAAGAAGAAATCCGATTATGCTTTTAGACGTATTAGTATAAAAGCTTGTTTCTATAAATATATTTTATTTATGTATTATGTATAAACTCGGTAAAGAAATATGTCAAATAGTTTCATCCTTAATTTTAAAAAAATTGACTAAGTGTTTTCCATTGCAAAAAATATTCTCTTAAATAATTTTTTCTATTTTTTGTACTTGACAGGTTTTGTGTTTAAATATAATCTCATCTACTGTTAAATTACGATACGATCTAAGATGGGTAATCGCGCTAAGCGTTGCGAAATTAGCTCTCTAGCACAACTAGGGCTTAGTAAAAATCTTACCGTCATGCTGTGATTTCGTCTACAAGGATTCGAATTAAAAAACTTCGCTATTGTTTTAGGATTTCCCTCGTAAAGGAAACGTTAACACAATTGGTGGTATCGTCGAACAACATATCGATAGTACCACCAGAAGTTTGTTCCTGTAATCATCTACAATATATTGATTTAGGCAAAAATTGTCTCACGGACCTACCCGCGGAATTGGGCGATTTGAAACACTTAAGGGAACTAGTCATATCTAACAATAAGTAAGTTGATTTTATTGTTAACATTATCTTATATATAATTTTTAGGGTTAGTGAGGTGAAGTGGTATCTTTGTCTCTCTTAAGTGTCACCACTTAGTGTTTAAAACACATAATGTTTGGTTATCATTGGCATAAAGAGCCTCACCTATTCTATTTCATCATTCATGGGTTTTTACCTGAAACTTAACTCAGAACTCCCATACAGTTAGAGTTATGGAAACAAAACTTCTGGAAATGACATCTAACAGGACAATTTCTTTAGTATTGCTTCCAAAGCCCCACGCACGGAATAGAAAATAAAGTGATATGTGTGTAACTTTTATCCAGGCGACCATTTTTTAAGAAAATCATGGTTTTGTAAAACATAATTCAGAGATAATACAGTATATGATGGTTACCTATACATATGTGTACAAAACCCCTCTATACCTGTTTTATTTTTTCTGTAAGTAAATCACCTGTAACTTTTGTTACCCTAAAACTCCGTTAAGGTCCATAAAACCCCCTAAATTTAGATGGGAAAATCCGTACTCTATGAACATTTCATACATTTGGTCAAGATTAAATCGCAAGACATTTTGTATAAGTTGTGATTTATCTTATTGTCAGACAAAATCTTTGTCTTTCTTCTGACCACAGATATATCCTCTCGAAATTTACTAAGCCCACACTAAATGTATTACTCCGACATTATCTTATGTTTTATGCATCCAATCATTCACTATCCATTACTGTATGCAGACCTTTGTACCATGTTGTAGAGAAAGAATTAAAAGATGTTTTTATTCATTTATTTATGTTAATTTAGTTTGTATTTAATATCAAATTTATTCTCTCAGGTTTACAAAAATACCCAGATGCGTTTATAATCTGGAAAGTTTGGAAATTTTGTTAGCTGCAGAGAACCAAATCGAAGAAATCAATGTGTCCTCGGACGCTTTGGCGAGACTGAAGAAATTGGCCGTACTCGATCTTTCTAATAATAACATATACACTGTACCTCCAGAATTGGGAAACTTTACACATTTGAGGTGAGTTAATCCTTTAAAATATACCAGGATCATGATTCTAGGTTGTTAAATGCTGGGCATATAATTATTACCTAACAGATTTGAAACATAGAAATTGGCTATTATTAATAGAAATTTAAATCAATAAAATACTAACATTTATTAATTAAAAAACAGCAATTATATTATTATAAACGTATTAATGTTTTCAAAACCGTAGAATCAATTCCCTCTCGGATCAAAAAAAAAACAATCTTTAATATATGAAATAATGTAAGCAGACATCTCGATGTAGTTCAAACAAATTTACTATAATAAAAAATATGAACATTAAAAACTTACCCACACTATAGTACAAGGAGTGAGGGGATAGTTGGAAACAAATCAAAATGTAACGGCATATACAATCAATTCTATTACATTTTTGACATGAAATGAAACGTATGTCCTTTGATATGGCTTGTAGTGGGAGTATGACAATAAATATTTCTAATATTTCTGTGGTCTTCAGCCTATGACTATTTATAAGTAACCTTAAAAACCAGCGCAGTCTTGAGGTCAGTTACTACTTCTTCTGAAGATTGATATGAAATTCATGTGTATTTTTAACCGACGAAAAAAACGAAGGAGGTTCTCAATTCGTCGCGTATATATATATATTTTTTATGTATGATCACGCATAACTTTTTACAGTATAGTCCGATTTTAATAATTCTTTTTTTATTGGAAAGGGTATACTCCGAAGTTGGTCCCATTTAAATTTGGGAAAAAAATTTCAACCCTAAGAGTATGAAAATTGACAATGATTGATTATTCACGCACTGATTATGTCTATGACCGCGCATACCTTTAGACAGAATAGTCCGAATTAAATTATTATCTTTTGATTTGAAAGAGTATACCCAGAAGTTGATCCCATATACATGTAAACATGAAAAAAGCAACCCCAAGGGTAAGAAAACCGGGCATGATTTATAATTCAACTTCTGAGTTGTGTATTACAAATAAATTAAGCTTGTAGTAAATAGTAAGATCATAGCCACAAAAAATTATAAAATAAAAACTTTTTAACAAAAAATTAACCCGCCGAAAAAACTGAAAAGCAAAAAATAATAAACCTTTTACTTTATTCATCTTAATAACTAAGTTCTTAAACTAATGTAAGTATACCTAAGAAATTTTGAGTCGGCGCCAAACAACCAATGAACGAAGATCATTAGATTACTTAAATTCACAAAAATAACCAAATCAAATTAAAAACACAATGTGAGATCTCCAGCGGTAACGTGTGTGCCCGTTCGGGTTGCTTCGTAAGCGTTCGGCATGCAAGGGGTGTGTCACGCTGCGCCGCCGCCGCGCATCACGCTTTACGTAATTAATTAATTTGCTTGATTGGCGCCGACTTAAAATTACTTAGGTATACTTACATTAGTCTAAGAACTTAGTTATTAAGATGAATAAAGTAAAAGGTTTATTATTTTTTGCTTTTCAGTTTTTACGGCGGTTTAATTTTTTTTTAATCAACAAGTGTCACAATGTAATAAGTCATAGTTCGGAGGTAAATTATTAATAATTATCGATTAATTGTAATTAAATGTTATTGAAATAACTGAAATTACTCAAAAATTTAGAATAAACCACATTAAAAATAATTAAATAAGAGTGCATTAACAATACTCTATCAGTATTCATTAACATAGAAAACAATAAATGGAGCTTAGAAAATAATAGATGACATTGTTAGCAAACACCTATGATAATTCGAATCTACGTAAGATTCTGTAATGAAAATATGCATTACAATTTATATGTTAATTTCGACTACTGAATGCTCTGACTGCTTGATGCTCCCACTATTATATCCAGTAAATTATCATTATTTTCTTTTGTCTACGACCCTATTCCATACACTACATTCCTCTATGATGAACAATTTTCTTTATAAAAAGATGTGTTTTATCATATTGTAAACATTATTATGATATGGTTACAGGACGTTGGAGTTAATGGGTAACTGTTTCCGCCAACCTCGGCACGCCATCCTGGCTAAAGGGACGGCTTCTGTTCTCTCATACTTGAGAGACCGCATTCCCACCGCTTGACGTTTTCGAAATATGCACGTTACCCACCAAAATTTCCAAATATGCATCGCGAACGTCATATCAGCTTGATAAAACCAAAAAAAATAATTAAAAAATATATTTTATGCGTACCTGATTGTGGCTTATTTTGTTTTTGGTTGTTTATACTCTAGTTTTATTATTTAAATTATTCGTTTTTTGTTGTGTTGCTGTTTATTGAAACGGTATTTACTATTTTTTTTTTTGTTATCATTCTATAACCATAAATTATATTATTATATATGTAAGTATTTAGGTTGTGAAGTATATTGATATATTCGGAAATTAGTCAAAAGTTTTGTAACTTCACATGTATTTCTTATAACTAAATTAGAGAATGCCAAATATTTAGTAAAAATATGATATTTTTTTGATGATTATTTACATTGGTATTATACCAATATTGTGTAATATTTAATTATAAATTAAACAATGCTCGTAAGTATTACATAAAGTATGGAATGAATACAAAATAATAGTAAGAGATCTTCTATAATATACATAGTTAATGATTTACTTGAAGCTAGAATCGTCATTGGTTACAACACAAATAGAAGTTTTCATTTATTTCAGTCGCATATAATTGTCTTTAAAAATATAATCCCTCGTTTTTGTTAGGAATTTTGCAGTGTGAAACAGAGGCAGTTAAACTAAAGTAACGCCCATTCATAGATTTTTATAACCATCCTCCTTGTCCATATGTATGTTGCTTTATAAAATATGCAAATGACTTTATGAACCATGAGTTACATCAAATTAAATCATAGAATAATAATCAACCAACAAATGCATCTGTATTTTATATGTTAAACATAATCTTTATATTATGTCAGATTAACCCCACAGCTGATCGGCATCGACTCAAGCCTAGGTCCGTTCCCTCGGCGTGGAGCCCTTGAGTGCGC
Source organism: Antheraea mylitta (assembly GCA_014332785.1). Taxonomy (NCBI): domain Eukaryota; kingdom Metazoa; phylum Arthropoda; class Insecta; order Lepidoptera; family Saturniidae; genus Antheraea; species Antheraea mylitta. The sequence continues at coordinate 574,241 of JACEII010000045.1, forward strand.
TATTCGCTCGATACAGTGACACAAAATGTTACATCACTGCAACAACAGTACACATATCACCCCCACGCACGTGCACGCATACACGCCTACACATGAAAGGGGAAGGGTTTTGTTTCTTTCCATTATCGAACTGAAATAGTTTGGAAAATTATCCGATACGAAATATATATAGGAGTTGTTGAGGTATGTATGCTTGGTACACATATATGCTTCAACAACTCATATATGTATGAATAGTTAGCTTATGTCAGCTCAGATAGGTCGTGAATTGCACGTGTCGGGCAGCAGCCCAGGCCGAGGTGTGCCGTGCACCCTTGAGCTAGTTGCCCAAATAAAATCGGCCGAGTGCCGCAAGCGCTCGCCTTAGTAGTACGGTGAAGCTGTTAAGACCTTGTTCGAAAAAAAAAAACCCACAGCTAATTGTTTAAGACTTAGATTTCAAAATGGCGGATCGTGTTTTTAATTTTTATTTAAATGTCACGACATCGTTAATTGCACGTTTCAAAATTCAGTAACCAAAGTTCTTATAAACCAAAAAATATTTAAAATACATTTTACATAAAAATGATGAATTATCATTTTTACAAAGTATTGTAACAAATCAGGTACTTTTTTTTAATTTATGTGGCCAACATTCTGTTGACCTGTGCCTCATGAGATCTACATTCGTTTGTATGGAGCTTAAATCCTTATAGTTTTAAACAATCCAGGTGTTAAGTGTTTACTAGATAATTTATCAAGTATATTATTGTCAATCATACATAAAACAAGTTACTGTAATTAAAACTATCTTTTCATTTATTTTTTTTTCGATCTGACTACACTATTGACCCAGCAAGGTCTTAACAGCTTCACCGAACTACACATTTCATTAATATTTTGCATACATTAAACCACAAGGTCTGGTGAAATGATAGTACCGCCAAACATTAAAGCTTTGAAAGATATGATTGGGTAGAACCGGTCTAGACCGGCGATAGTCGGGCCTGTCTTTTGATGCCACATATCATGCTGTTAGAACAGTATAATTTTTTTTTTTAAATAAAATATATTGAACTATTTATTGTTTATGCTATTCTTCTTTTGGAATATGAGCTATTATTCATAGTAGACGAACAGGTGCGGATTTATTTTGTTCTTTGAGATCGCGCCAATTTACTTTTTTTTTTCGAAATGTCTACGCTATTGACCCAGCAAGGTCTTAACAGCTTCACCTTACTCTCAGGACTGTTATTTCATGTTATGAATTCCAATATTGACTTAAATAAAAACATTAAGCGAGAGATTTGTATTCAGATTCTTTAGCATTTTTACGATAGCTTGTTTCTTGAAAATATTTATTTGTAAAAGAAGATTTTGCGAGTTTTATTATTAATGTAGTTTTCTACTGATTTGTATTATACTAACGTTTTGAACAGTGCACCCGATACCAAAAAGTGTTCCGGACAACGCGATAAGAATTACAAATTATAGAATTTTGATTAGAAATTTGATAAGAATGGAGTTTACTAACAATTATATACTGTAAGTCTCAAATGAGAAGATCATCGTGTCTACGCCATGCTTACTCACCAACTGTCAAAATTGTACTGCCAGCGATAAAAACACATGTCGACGAAAACTCGTCATCGTAGTTATTTTGTGCTGACCATATTTTAGAATGCCACTTACGAATAGTTTTAATAAAAATAAAAGCCTTTGCATTTTATAATTTTAAGTTGGGTAGTATGAAAAAACAATAATTTGTATACGGTATTGTTTTTCCCATTGCACATTTTTTATACTAAACATGCGATATGTAAATCAAAATGGCGGATTGACAGTTGTCTTCTTATTTGAAACGTTCGGGACTCGTTGTACAATATATATTGAATAAATTTGCTGTAGCCATTTAGCAACGAATTGTTCGTTTTACGTAAGTTTCATACAACTTGGAGAATTACATTTACACGATCATATAAAAGTCGGTGTCTCACGAAGTGTATTTGTGCGTTTTATAAGTTGTAGAGTATATTTTTGCTGTGCAATTTATACTGTAATTATAAATTGCAAGTGAACGCGTTTATAAAGCCATAACTTATAAATGCATTATTAAAAATAATTGTTTCGTTAGATATCAGAAACTAAGGCATAAGGATAGGACTTACCGAAATTTGATATTTGACGACTCGATTCGTACCAAAGTATTTTTCTTAGTACCTGAACTGTATTTTTGTTTCATAGAAGCCAAATGTTGCTATAGTGTTGTATCGTTTCGCTGCTATTCTATCATGTTAACGTAACAAGACCGATAGCGTAACTATACGGTGGCATTTTGTTACTGACTCTAAATGTAAAGTACTGTCACAAACACAAGCGTTTCGTTCTATTAATTCGTTTGCTCAGGACAGGAGCCTTGGTATTTTGACTGTTCTGCCAATCTATTGTTACGCTAATGCCACAACTTTTGTTTATTGTAAAGCACAACGTTATTTTTTCTACACATTAAAAAGTTTATCTGTTTAGCAAAGTGTGTTTGCTTTTTGCTGAAACGTGAAATAAATACTTAAAATATTTGATCTTTGTTTTATTTACATAACTTAGCACCTGTGGTAATCTACCGTTTACTTTAATATATACAGCATGACTGGTTAAAGAGTTGCAATATTCTTACAGACTACTCATTACTTGCTTCTCGTTCTTAATCAACTTAAAAAATAGGTATTTAATATTTGACCTAATTAGACCTATCACGAAAAAAATATAACTGATAGCGGGTGTAATAAATACTGAGGCGGTGGAGTCACGCATCTGGACACATTAGTGTGCGTGCTACCACGCTCCTACCGGTACCCGCATCGCGCTCTGCCGCCAATGTATGCCTCAGTTAATCGTTGAAAGAGACTGATAGTTTACGCATTACGTAACTACGGATGCGTTCTCGCAATTCACGTTCACTATCGTTCATTGAGAGTTTCACCTTTTAAACATTCAGCTGGTGTAATATTGTACCATCGGCACCAAAAACTACTGTTGGGTAATTCAAGAATAATCTGAAGAAAAAATGATAAGACTTGTATAAGGCGTTAGCGCTGGTAATAAATATATCTAATCGATCCAAGGATAAATATTTGAAAAAAAAACCTTTTTCAAACTTTCAGTACCTTGAATAACAATTTCACCTAATATTAAATGACAATGTCTTCAACAGTAACACACTATACCGCACCAATCGCAGCCGATCCTAGTATATCAAATTATTTTTCAGTATTGTCAGGTTTTTCCGTGTAAATGAAGATCATAAACAAAAACTTTATGAACGAATAAATTTGAACGTTCTTCTTAGTGTATAAAAACAGGTAATAAAAAAACATGTTATCTGAACAATTAAAATTGAATTTAACTGATTTTGAGATGTCACAACACATTACTGAAGATGGTAATAATTGTCATAATAATATATGCTAAATCAAAAGATTTAGCGTTTTAAAGAAAAGAAAGACTATTTTTTAATCATCATTTTATGTGCATCATCATCGTCATCATTACCTTTATCCCACCTAAGTAGGGTTGGCACAACATGTTTTCTTTATCCAACCTAAGTAGGGTCGGCACAACATGTTTTCTTTTTTCACTCTCTCCTATCAAATGTCATTTCAGTATTCACACCTTTTACGCACATATCATTTTTCACACAATCCATCCACACTTTTTTCGGTCTTCCTCTACTCGTATATCCATCCACCATCATACTCAACACTTTTCTAGTTATATGTTTTCATCTCTCCTCATGACATGCCCATACAATGCTAACCTATTACTCCTCAGCTTGTCTGTCACTGGTGCTACTCTCAAACTTCCTCTGATATACTCATTGTTAATCTTATCCATTCTAGTCACACCACACATCCACCTTAACATTCGCATCTCTGCCACATGTAATTTTCTCTTATCCGTCTCTTTCGTAGCCCAACACTCGGATGCATACAGCATGACAGGTTTTATCATAATTTTATGTGCATATTTCTTGAAAACGGACTTACGGAGTAACTAGTGTTTCGGGATGGTACAAGGGATCACAAATCAGAGATGATACTAACAGAAACAAAAGGAGTACTGTATTATAGAAAAATGATATACTTTTATGCAATCCTTTATTTGAGAAGGAAGCGGTAAAAATTGTTATAATTATGTGTAAATTGCAACGACAAACAATAACGTTTCGTGGTTTATTCACACCTATACGTTGACGCAAGGTCATGATCACAGTTATTAACATGTTCAGTATCCATCCACTACATATTATAAAACGAAGTGATTTGCCAAGCCTGTTTAATTGTTCGCGATAAACTAAAAAACTACAGAATGGATTTTCGTGCACTTTTCACCAGTAGATAAATTGATGCATGAGTAAGGTTTAAGTATGTATATAATTTGTCAAACTTTTTTTTTATTATCAGGACAGGACAACGTCTGACGGGCTCACTATTACTGTTATAATATATAATATACAGTGCACTTGAAAAACTTTACAATCTTTTATAAATATTTGACTTATTAATTCAAACGTGTAACTTCAATTTACTCCAATCAAGGGTAAGAGACTCTGACAGCGATCATTAAATTGATAATTATTAAATTACCTATTTTAAAATTCAATCTTGTTCCATGATAAGATAACGCAATCTTCTTCATAGGTAAACTATATAGGGGCATTTCACGTGAAGCGGACAACGAAAAAAAAAGGTGAGTTTCTGAATTTCGTTCCTATTCAGCCTAATAGGACTTCTAGTAGGTGTGAATGTAAATGCATATTTTTTTATCATGTTTATTTGTCAAGATATGGGCTTCTAAAGATCAGTCACATCTGAATTTCAGACTTTTTGGAAGTAGTTTTTTGAATTGAACAAATTTACAATAAAATATTAAACGTAACAATTTATATAGAAGAATAATTGCTCTTTTTGAAAATAAAATTAAATTTGAAAAAAAAATTCTTTTAAAGTTCAGAACCGGAAGTTAATTTTTCGAAACAAAATTTAAGTAACTTGACATTTTTGTTATTTTTTTACATCAAAACGTAGCTTAACATGCGTATAAAATATACTATAACTTTTAAAATTGATACAGAATTGTTTAAGGTGATAGATCGACTTTTTTCTCAGCGGTTTTACTGATTATATCTATTTTCACTTAAAATTACCCAATATGCCGGATCTTAGTACAGTTCGACATACATGTAGGTTAGTCAGTATATCTCCTTAACCAATTCTGTGCCAACTTTAAAAGTTATTGTATATTTTATGTGTATTTTAAGCTACGTTTTGATGAAAAAAAAGAAAAAAATATATGTCAAGTTACTAAAATTTTGTTTTGAAAAATTTACTCTCGGTTTTGAACATTTAAAAAAAAGTTTTTTTCAAGTCTTATTTTATTTTCAATAAGAACAATTATTCTTCTATTTAAATCGCTGCGTTTACTATTTTATTGTAATTTTGTTCAAATCGAAAAACTACGTCCAAAAAATCAGACTTTTAGATGTGACTGTTCTTTACCTTTTTTAGTTGCCCGCTACACGTTAAATGCCCCACCTCTGTCTCTTTATAATATGTAGCCTTGTTTACATATATTGTTATATATAATTAACAACTCATTTTTAGGTAAGAGATGGCGTCACTAGTAGAATTTTAATAACATAATATAACAACAATATAATAACATAATATAATAATAGATAACAAATCTATTGCTATTTTTAATATATATTCTTGTAGTCGTATATATGATATCAAATATACCTAAGTACCATACATACGAGTAATAACTACCTCGAATCATTTTTAGAGCTTCAATGAGCAGATATAAGATGGTATATATTAATATCTTATGATTTCAGTGCGTTATCTTCCATTAAATATCTACCTAACAAAGCGTCGACATCGTACTCTGTGTGACAGGCATGTATATTAATCGATCAATTTCCTTAAGAGTTCTGTGCCAATTTTAAAAGTTACAGTATATTTAATATGTCTTTTAAGCTACGTTTTGATGTAAAAAAAATCTAAAAAAATGCCAAGTTACTCAAATTTTGTTTTGAAAAATTTACTTTCGGTTTTGAACATTAAAAAAAAGTTTTTTTGAAATTTTATTTTATTTCCAAAAAGAGCAATTATTCTTCTACACAAATTGCTGCGTTTAATATTTTATTGTAATTTTGTTCAATTTGAAAAACTACTTTAAAAAAATCTGAATTTCAGAGGTTACTGTTCTTTAGAAGTCCATAACTTGACAAATACACGTGATAGAAAAAAAATATATGCAATCAGATTCACATCTACTAGAAGTCCATTTAGGCTGAATATGAACGAATTTTAGAACCTCACCTTTTTTTCGTTGTCCGCTTCACGTGAAATGCTCCTAAATACAAATAAATACAAGTTAAGCACTACATTGTCAAAATCACAGTTTTTTACAAAACGTAGGTGGGTAGGTGTAGGTATATGAAAGTATATAAGGTACTTATAAAAATCACCAATTTCATTTTGGTTTGTCTATATTTCTGTTTGTTCTGCGAATGTTGGAAACGATTGGACCAATTTTGACGAGACTTTCCGTAGCACATAGCTGATATTATAATAAATAACTTGGTCTAGTAGTTGTATTTTACAAAAAAATGAGGGTTCCGCGCAGTTTTCCTCTATAAAGATACAATCTCAAACGAAGTCGCGGATGATTCTAGTAAACAATGATAGTAAATGATATTACATTTGGAGCTTCTGTGACACAACGTTAGTTTTCAGTCAGATTTAGTTTTTAATCTCTGAAACGAGATTTTGCTGTGGTCCTTTAAGCGCTTATCAGTTTCAAGCTTATTCTACATTCAGTCTGTCGTTTCATTGTTTATTATTATCTAAACTATGAAAATACTTTATCTATACATTGTTGTTACAATGTCCATACATTGTTGCGGGTATCTTGGTATAAATAATAAAATACATTTCAATCATTTTCAGAAATATCTGTCTGTCTGTCTGTTTGAACACGCATAATTGATAAAGTACTGCGTTCATAATAAAATGCCCTCGAATAACATTAAGTCTTGATTTCATGAAAATTGGTTCACTCTATCAAAAGTTATTGTAATTTAAATGTCGACGTGACTTAAGTACGAACGAAAAGTAGAGAAGTATATGGACTCAATGTATTCAGATGATTTTACTAATCACTGTTTTGACATTAGGTTCCACGCGAACGGAGTCGCGGGCATAGATAGTAATAAACATAAATGAAACTGTAGCTGAGATAATTCATTTCAAATACACAATGTTACAGAGTGAAGAAGCCATGAACGCATGAAATAGAATTATCAATGCCAAATATAAATTCTAATTTATTTTTACATTTCTTAAAGTTTTATGTTGTGACGTAATTAAACAATATTTATGAAGAGTGGATAGATGCCGCAGTTCAACATAACTGCATTTACATAACAATGCAATGAATATGTTAACAGTTCAGTATCGTATGAAACGGGGCATGTGAATAAGCTGCTAAATAAATGTATGAGTCATCGGTCACCACCGTCATATATTAATTATATTCATCATCAAATTGGGAAGGGATGTAATTACCATGAGTAAGTTAATAATAAAAATTCTTATGTTGTAATTACTTCCACTTTATATAGAATTATTTTAGTGAGTCGTGGTGCGTATATCGAATTAAAATATATTAATTTTGAAACATAATCCGTGTTATTACAAAAAAGTATTAAATGCACCGCGCTCGCCAACCGCTGCTGCGGCAAGCTCGTGTTATCCCTTTTTCGCTAGTCTCACCTAACCTAGCTAAAGCGAGATAATAGAGCAAGATGTTGAACGTTCGGCTAGCGCGGTGCATTTAATACGAAATTAACTAAACCTTTTTAAAGCAAGTATTCAATACGCATTTACCTTTTTTGTAATTACACCGGTTATTTTTTTTAAATATATACCAATGTTAAAACTATAGAGTAGATACTTATATGTTTCTGAGAAGCCGTTTTCTATTACAAAACAGTAAATAGAATTGAGTCGTGATGATGGGTTGGTCGGTGGATTTCGTACATTTAATAATTTAAATTAGTACAGGGGAGGAAAAAATACCTGAACTGGAGAAATATTTATGTAATACCATGCTATGTGGGGAATATATAGAACCTTGGATTTCTCGGAGATTAAAATCGCCAATACGTCGTGAGCTGTCTTGGTGATTATATCCATACATTCGGGAAGAAACTTATAACCGTGCAGTGGGTATCTTACACGTTGACGATCATTACTAAACTTTGCCCTTGTTAGGTAAACGTAATTCAATAAAAGATAGCCAGGATGAGGATATCCCATGAGGACACCACATCCAATAATTTTGACAAATTATACATCGACAGGACGTGTTCAGTATGCCATCTAGTAAGGTGGGTAGTCCTACTTCCGTAGATAAGCGACGTTTTGTGTAAAACCAATCCCGCATACATTGCGGTTGCAAAACACCTCGTTATACACGAGTCGAACGTCATTATTATCGTATCGTTTCGCTACCGTTTGACGTTGACTCGTCATTCTATTGTAAATTGTAGTCTGTAAGCCCATAATATACGGCAAGGTCGCGGCGGAGTACGTACGTATGCGGCTTGGTGGGGACCAACACATGACGACTGCACTTATACCTTTTCAGTGGCCGCGACGACCTGATCACCGTCTATCAGTAACTTCGACACGCGTTTTTCGGTCTCAGTGATGGCATTTAAAAAAATGGAATTAAGGCATGTCTTTAAATACATTCTTATTTGAAATGCTCCATGTGGAATAATTAAAATCCGTTTTGAAATTTGTTTAACCGAATTTTAGTATTGTTTTTCAATATTTGAATATTTTAACTGTCGTATGAAAATATTATTTAGTTCCAATAACAAAGATATCGGTCGTATGTTTGTTCAGGTGTGTTTCGTGCGTGTAATATCTGTACCAAATTACACAAGTGGTTGACCATCCTGGCGGCTCTTCCAGTGGTTGTGGCTCGCCTGTAGAAGATACGTTTTAACATCGCGTGTACGAACGTAACTCGTTCGATTACATTAGACTGATCAAGTTAGTTTGTAGAATGTGCTCGTCGTATATTCAGAACCCTTGTTGTAGTGTGTAGTGTTAATAGTATACTAGTTTGAGACAGTTATGTACAAATGCTTAGAAATTATGAAGCAATATGTACTCGTCGTTTTGTCACTGCTTTCGTTTGTTCACAGTAAGTTCTATTTTACACTTTTTAATTGACTTAATTTCAGGTATCCAAACCCAAGTCAGTTAGATTTTATGCACAGTTTTTATCAATGTCATTTGTGTTAAAACTATGATATATATATAATGTATATATATATATATATTTACTATTAGAGTCTATTACTAGGTAATAAGTTACGTCAATACTCGTTCAAGATTATTACATTACTTTGTGTATTATTATTGTATTATACTATATATATTATTGTATTATTATGTATTATACTTATAAATGTAAAGTTTGTTGGTTTGAGAGAGAATCTAAGAATTAGTGAACGAATTCAAATTTTGTTTATTAGAATGCTACATTATCTTTCAATAATGTTGCTTTTATTTTATTTTTAATTTTTTCTCGTGGAATTAACACGTACAAAGTAATTTGATATAAAACCTTTCATTTCTATATATTAATTTATCAAGAAGTTTTAAGTACATAAATTCCTCGACCTAAGTGTGCAAAAACGGCCGATACGGTACTTCAATTTTATTTATTTATTTTCATTTTTAAATAAATAATTTTAGATACACAGATCTACACTAAAGTATACTTGGTATACGAGTACTCGAATCATCTAACACATGTTTATTTGACCTTACCCAGGATATTTCATAATTTATAAAACACTTTTTTCCAGACTTTTGACTATGCATATGGTCCCTAGAGTTTACTAAACTACAGATCTAGATTCAAACTATAAACTAACAATAAAGATGGCAGTTTGAACTGATATTTATGGTTGTTTTTATTGCCTACTAGCGGTTCCCGCGGCTCCGTTCGTGTGGAAAATAATGTAACAAAAAAAAAAGAATGTGGTGTCGTGGGACACCAGGTAGGAACGAAGTTCCTTCGGCTAATGTAGAATCGACACCATTTGCAAAAAAAAAAATAGTGATCAATTTTATGTAATCGTAATTAAAATTATCAATTAAAATAACAAAATGTCTCTTTATTTTTGTTTGACAACATAAAATTACATAGAAATAGAAATAATTACAAAAAAGGAGAAAAAGAAAGGTATTATACACTACTCGCTTGTGTATACGACTGTCGCGCCTGCGCACGTCTCATTTAACTGTTTTATTCCATGCACTTTTCGTTACGGTTTTACTATCACATTTTTTTCAGTTCGGTCGCGCAGCAAAATCGCTATCTCCTCCAAGCCTGCCGTAAGGAACTTCGTTCCAATAACAGTGACTAATAATATCACCTGAATATATTAAGTTAATTTACTTATCTACTTTTCTCTCATATTTAAGTCGCGTCGTCATTAAAATTATAATAACTTTTGATAGAATGAACCGATTTTAATGAAACTAAGACTAAATGTTACTCAAGGATATGCTTTATGATTTTATGATAATCGTGAACGCATTATTTTAGTTGTAATGTGTGTCCAAACAAACAGACAAACGTATTTTTTTATAAATCTAAAAAGTACATGCACTTCAAATTTACGTTCTTATTATATACATATAGATATATTCTGTTTTTGTTTTGATGCCATGATCAGGATGTCACTCTGATGTTAGACCACAACACTGCCTGAGGTTAACTAATGAAGTAACCAAACAGGTAACAGGCTAAGCCTAGAGATATTGCTGTCTGGTGCTTGGCAATAGATTAATTTGCAGGTAATTACTAGACAGGCGGACAATATAAGAAGCTCTACAACTATGCAAAAAATGCCTTACTTAGGTATATTATATATTTTTATGTCAAGGTCAATTGATATTAAATTGAAATTCGAATTCCTAGAATAATATAAAACAGGGTGTGTCGTAACGACACACGATAAAAGTGAAATTTCTGTATAACAGGAAAACATTTTAATTAAATATATACAAAAAATGCCAACGTCACGCGATGTTTCTACAGACAGCTGCCGACATTGCTTAACTTAGGTAACAGGACGTGAACCTGAGCTTTCAACACTCTACATGGCACAGTGTTTAACCCGACCTTTTTTTTTCTCGAACTGACTACGCTATTGGCCTTGCAAGGCCTTTACAGCTTCACCGGACAACAATTTAACCCGACCATTTTCCATTACACAAATAGGTTGTCGGTCAGAATTTTAAAACTGTCAATTTTTTTTTATATCTTATAGGAGGCAAACGAACATGCAGTTCACCTGTTGTTAAGCGATCACCGTCGTTCATAGACACTGGCAACCCCAGAGGAGTCGCAAGTGCGTTGCCAACCTGTGTTTGGGGGAATGTAGAGAAAGGGAGAGAGAGGAGTGGGAAGGGGAGATGGGTCTCCGGCGTTCTCACTGACCGAACGAAACGCAAAAATGCAAGCACTGTTACTTCACGTCAGTTTTCTGTGAGATGATGGTGCTAGCCCGGACGAGCCGACCAATTCATGCTGAAACCAATAATAGCTTCAGCGTGGGTCTACCACCTACTAAATTTCAGAAACAACATATACTTTTAAATTCATTTCAGAAACAACATATACTATACACACGTCTTACATATAGTTTTGTTTTAACAGAAATTGAGGCTCAGTGCAGTAAGGGTGAGTCGGTAACATTTGCCCGCTGGTCCGGAGTGACGTCAGAGCGGGCCGTTCCCGTCTTTGTATATTCTGCGAGTGGCGAGGAAGAGTCACTGGCGGGCGTATGTCTAGCTAGATGTAAGGAGTTGAGCGACTGTGCTGCAGTAATAGTCGCCTACAACAAGGGTAACTGTCTCGGGATAGCTGCTACTCCTGAACCACAGCTCAAAGTGGATAATGACGTCACATATTTCAAGAAAATCTGTTTGAATTGTGAGTACAGTACTGTTATAAGCACAACAATTGATTATAGAACTTTTTGTATATTACTTTTTGTAGTTTACTATGACCTGAATTAGTTTTTCACGATACACTAGCAATATCGCGACCGCTTCGTTGGTCATTAAAAAAATGACAAAGGCTCAACAATTGACTCCAAAAAATGTAGCCTAGACCTATCTACGTAAAATTCTGCATTGAATAGTCATAGTATATTGATATAGTATGTAGACACGTATATAGATTAAGATAGATAAATTATGATAAAACAAGACATCATATTATCTATATTCTGGGACTATTATTAAAAATTAGTCTATTGCATTTACAGAAAAATCAGATTATTAAAAGAATTTGTTTTGCCTACCATCAAGAGAATGTCGTGTCTAACATGGATAGTTTAATGATATTAGTAATTTTCCATCCAGTACCTAACGAATGCAGTATACGTTGGTGGGCTTTGGAGAGCACTGCTGGATACCATCTGCTAACTGATAGTCCCTTGAAAGTGCTTCATAACAAGACCATCAGTGATTGCTACACCGCTGTCTCAAATCCTAACAGGGATCGAACATATCGGTATGGTACCTATATATTGCCCTAAAAAGATTATGTTAAACTTTCTCTTCGTTATATACGTTGGCGATCATACGTAGGTACTTCGTTCACGTGGAATAGTTACTCTATACGCAGCGGAAGCTTTCAAAAGGAAAAAAAACTATTTAGAATCATTCTTCATTGGCGCTCTCCTATTGGTCATAACGTGATGATATGAAGCCTATAACTTTCCTCGATAAATAAGCTATCTAACAGTGAAAGAATTTTAAATCGGCCCAGTAGTTCTTGAGATTAGCGCGTTCAAGTAATTACATTCTTCAGCTCTATAATATGAGTATAGATTTGCCAAATATGTGAATCCATAAAATAATGTTGGTCCAATGGACAATGTGTGTCGGTTTCGTCAAAAGTATATTGTACCAACGTTTGGCCAATACACGCAAAACTGTTCAGTGTGTGGTTGAACGAGAAAGTTATTAACTTCATTAATACTTTATTAATTAAAAATGGCAAAATGTCAATCGTGTCCAAAAAATAAGTAGCCTAGAATCACCTAAGAAAAAACACGCATCAAATGGTCACAGTTCTATACCGATAAGTACAGTAATTTTTACTTGGGTGAACCTCAAAAAGTTAATATTTTCATTATACATATAGATTTCAACTCATACTATCTATCTCCAATGTAGCATAGATTTTAAAACATTGAAATAACGCTAAAAAATTACATAAAAGTTACATATTTAGCGTAGTCAATTCGAGAAAAGCAAGATTACAATTTTATTGTTAAGTATATTACCACATTATTACTATACTATGTTAAAACCAGCATCTCTTAGACAGACACCACGGTAAATACTTTCATTTAGGTCGAGACAATGGAATGAACAAGCTTGTAAATCACAGCATAAACAATCGAATGATTGTTATTCTTTTGTAGTTTCTTATCTATAATACCGAAAGTAATCACATTAGAGAAATTATCTGATAATTTTAGGTTTTTCGTAAGATCTATTGCGTTAATATTATGTGTTATTTGTGCGTTTTATAAGCAAAAATTATATGCCTTCTCCGTATATCTGTTTGTAATATTAAGAAACGAGATTGAATAAAGTAGAAGAATAAATGGGTGCATAGAAGTAAAAATTTTATAAGAATCTGTTCCCAATTTTGAATAGTTAATAAACCCGCAATTAAATGACCAAATATCAGATAAACGGCTCTTACCACGTCGTATCAAACCGCGTCAAATATAAGTAACTGTAGTAAGACATTTTATTTTGTCTTTTGCTATTCGACGGCGGGCTTATAATTTTTGTCTAGGGTATTGTTTCCTTGTGACGTTATAACTATGTCTAGGAGTTTCGGCTCACTACTATAGAAGTCTAGACTGACTAGGACAGTGTAATAATACTCGGAGTATGTAAGATAGACTGTTTATTTATATGACTATTATTTATACAGACACACGATATTTCATTTGTATGTTTAATTGTTTGAACGACATTCTATTTACAATATTACAAAAGTTTCTGCTAGTCTGCCAAAGAGGATGAGATACTCAGTAGCTACATATCTTTTACTAAATATAATACAATCTGTCCATCTAAAATTAGAAAGCTAGGTTTAGTTAAAAACCGATTTCTTAAATACTATAAATATTGATAAATTGGTCAACCTGTGTTTCAGGATCAGTAAGTTAGCTCAATAAGATGTTTTTAAATAATAGTGTTAGGTTCCAAAACTAAATTCCAAAGATTATATCCAATTTGCCGAATAGTAAGTTTAAGCACTATGTTAAGTACGTTTTGATGTAAAAAGGCTATTGTAATGTGCATCAATATGTTAACGATGGTGATGTCTGTGCATCCGCCAAAAACGAATGCAACTGTAATTATACACTTATGTACGTTGAAAAGTCAAACCAGGTCGAGTTTCTAGCCGGTTCTTCTCGATGACTCGGTTGTTTTCCGAACCGGAGGTAGTTTTGACGAGCCTTTTCAAAGCCTAATTTGAATATAAAGTGTTATTGATTTTCATTTTTTGATCACTAATTAATTAATGTCATTGTTACTGACTTACAAAGATTTTGAAACGTGACAAAACAAAAGAGAACCACAGTGGCGGCTTTATCACAATGTGTCATGGTGTTAGTGTTTTAATCAGGTACAGATGCCCTACTCCCTTAAATAATATATATATGTACAGTATATTTACTGATCTCCGCTATATTTCAGCAAGCCACTATTACGAGTGTTATAGCTATTGTATGGTAGTCATAGTTAACCAACCAACTTGGAATATATAAATTTGATAAACGATCATGTATGAACCAATGCTTATTGAATCGTTAATTCAAACATGATAAATTAACTCTTACACGAGGTTTCGTTTACCTTATTGAATGTATCCATCGGAAACAGTACTGTTTTCTGCAAAAAAGGTCGTTATTTCCTTGTTCCTACATTTGACATCGTGTATACAACATTTATTATGATCGGCTAAATTGTTCAGGTTTGAAAGAGTAAAAAAGAGGTTAAATTCATATTCCAATTCATAATACCAGTCAGGAAATTATGTTTCGTTCCAAATATTTAAATTATTACTTTAATTATCCAAATTACATTGCAGGTCTGCACAATGGGTAGGACCAGATGGATCTTTTGACCCAGATATGATAAAAGCATCTCATTCTGCTATCGGGAGTTGTGTTCTTAACGCTGAGGATAAGTTCACTGAACCCGAGTCCTACCGTGTGTCTAATTACTACACCTTCTACATTGAGAATCAGTGTCGACATGATTGTACGTGTATTGTTGTTAATGCTTGCAGATGTCCTAAAATGTGCACTATCATTACTAACAAAATCATTAACTAATTTGATAAATATGTACCATTACATTTCCAACCTGAAATGACATCTTTACATTAGTTTTAGTATCTACTTATATAAAAAATCAATTGACAATTGTATGCAAACAAATAATTTTGTTATTACATTGGATTTTTTATCTAGAGTTATTTTTATTTATTTAGTTATTGTCGTATTAATAAAAATGCTTAACATAATGACTGGCAAGATAAACTACGAGAAAACACCAATATACAAAACTTGAAAACTTAAATTTGCTATTAATTTTGGGTCTGACCAGTTGTACCAATTCAAGCTTTTTGTCTTGGTGACCGTAATTACATTGACCTTAATAATATTTATACCATAAAACAATTTCATCGTAAATCAATTTATGGAAGCAATACACTTTAAAAACTATACCCAAGTATCCCTAAGCTCAATCTATTAAAACGGCTAGACCTAAATTACTAGGTTTCTATAAATACTACTTTCGTTTACGCTAATAAATTACCTAATTCCATTGCTTATATTTATATGAAATCTATTGATATATAACTTTTTAATGGAATTAACAGTAAAAGTATTTTTTTCAGATTTAAAGAAAATCGACAGATGTTCCTACGAAGAATATTATAATCAAACTCTGAAACACGTCGAGTATACCATCAAAAATTATACCAAAGACGAGGTGAGTTGATCATTATAATTATTGCAATTTTCCTTAATGATTTCCATTTTTTACTGAGTTACGTAGCGTCAGTCAAAGTTATAGAGGTCTTATCAGTACATAAAAAACATTATGAATGCATTTTCAAATTATCGCATGTAAAAACCAAATGTTTTTACTTGTAACAATAATTATTATCAAGTTAAAAAAATACTATTCAGGTCAATAGAATACGATTGTTTTCTTCGTCGTGCTGATAATGAGTCACGATTGCTTGAATGTTATTATAAAATATCAATAATTATGTAGCTTCGATGAGTTTTGCACGAAACGAAAAATGTACAAGTTTTACGAATGGGACTTTGAGTGTTTTAGACATTGTTTTTAGAAGGTCTACTATAAGATTACAAATCAGGAGGCTTTGTCTTTTGTTTGGTTGACTGCGTTAATGTCAAGAACTTATTGCTCCGATTTAAAAAACTATTTTACTGTTAGATAGCTCAATTATCGAGGAAAGCTATAGGTTATAACATCACGCCAAGACCATCAGAATTGGAGTCTCAATGAAGAGTGTTTCAAAATCGTTTATTTCCCTTTTGAGAGCTTCCGCTATTTTATTTACGTTATTGACCTTTTTTTTCCTTTTTTATTATCGTGGGAAATCTCTAACGGATACGCTACCCTCCCGGGGGAGAGGATAGGTTATGTCCGATTCGCACGGACTAAAACCCCACGGTGTACCGTCCGCCGCAAGGCAGGGGCAGCCAAGGTTCGAGCATGCTCACTGACCTGATAAACTGCCCCTGCAAGCTTCACTGGGCTACTCTTCCACTGCGTGTAAGCAAGCGCTAACCCAAAGTAGCTATTTTACGTGGACGAAGTCGAGGACAGAAGCTAGTATATTATAAACAAGACGCTTGTTCACGCCATTATCAGCTTAGTTATCTTAGGCACGTTTTTTTTGTTTTCCATAATGACATGTTCAATGTAGCAATCACAGTGTCTTATTTTCTAATGAAACCTTATGTAGTTTCTATTCTCTAATGGAAGATTGTGCAAAAACCACGAATCAGTAGGTATATTCTGACGGGAGCATAAGAGATAAAGGACTTTGCATTGTATTAGCTAGGTTACATAACATTCCGCATTTCCATAGTGGCTAAGCAGTCATAATAAAATTTAAGTGAGGTAACTTCAGAATTGTAGAGCTAAGTAGAAATGATAAATTTCCAAAAAAAAAGTGTCTACATTAATTCCAATGAAAAATAAATAGATCCCACATAACAAGTGTCGGGCTTAACTACAATTGAAGTACGTATTCGAAAAGTCGTACTACATAAGATCAACCATAATTCCTCATTATATTTAGTCCGGTGAAGCTGTAAAGCTCTTGCAAGGCCAATAGCATAGTCAGTTAAAAAAAAAACCACGTCATACATAGAACGATTTTATGTAGAATCTTACTTAATCTTCCACCAGTGTAAGAAAGCATGTGAAGTAGAGGAACGCTTCATCTGCCGTGGTTTTACGTGGATATCAGGACCAGACAACAGTGGAGGTGCGCGTGGGATCTGTGATCTTCATAGCGAAGACCTCGTCACCACGGGTTCTTGGCTGCTACGTAGAACTTCCGCAGCTACATACTACCGCAGAGTAATATGTCTTAACAGTATGTATTGATCTCTGTTTTTATCTTTTGCGAATAATCATTTTTATTTCCAATCAGTCATAGAGATGTGCTGAGTCCATAACTGATTGAAAATACTCAGCGATGAAAGTATTCGGACAACATGTTGATTAACGTAGGCTCGAATCCTTGTGAATGAGCCTTCGGTGAAGGAAAACATCGCCGTAAAATTATAGCATTTTCTTTTTCTACGCCCACCTGGCTAGTTAGCAAACTAACATGAATAACTGTCGCCAGTCCTCCTCTAGATTTAGTGTAATACCGCTATAATCTATAAAATATAAAAGAACTAGCGAGCCCGGTGAGCGTTATCCTGTCCAGATAATAAAAAAACCTTCGGACCAACGGATAAATTATATACCTAAACCTTCCTCACAAATTACTTTATCCACTAGTGAAAACCGCTCGAAAATTCATTCAGTACTTTTTGATTATATCGTGAATAATCAGACAGATAATATGTAGTTAGGCTTTGCTAAAGGAGGTTTTA